>JAXCHB010000060.1:6780000-7380000 GCA_036926305.1 Uropetala carovei
GATTGTTTATATAGTTGATATATATGAGTAGAAGGTTAAGATTGCCAATGAAAGTATGATTTAGTCATGCCTATACTTTTTTTGAAAAGAGAAAAACTAGTTAACTGTACTCCTGTCAAATTTACATTAATATTATTCTGTACATAAATATTAACATAAATAATGCTTATGTAATTAATTTTACCTAATACTCTATAATATACGTTACAGTTTAAATAATTTTCCTGTGTTTTTGGCTAATGCTACATCAACTCTCATGCGACTCTAAAAACAATCTTTAAATAACTGATTTTATTTTTAATTTTATTTTATATATTTAATTATTTTATTTCTTTTTAACATAAAATATCTTATGTCCATTTTATCTTTTATTTAGGGCACAAATGACACATCTGTTAAGCTATGAATGTCAAGAATGTAAACACTACTATTACCATTATTTATATGGAAAAATAAGCTTCCCTATTGATTGAAACTTTCAGGAAGGCATCTCCAATATATAGTAAAGACTTACTGGTCATAAATTTCATTATTACCCAATCAATTTACGGAAATAATTACCACAGGAGTATCTGTAGCCACGCGATGACGATGAAGCTTTGTTTTCTGCTTTTCTAAGAATTCTTTGAATGGTTCTTGTAGCTTAGTGCCAATATAGGGAATAGTTGCAAGGAGGCTCACTGCATGCTCCACCAGCAGTTCATTGAAAGCAATTATAACAAACATCTTTTGGATGTGCATTTTTACAACAGCTTTGCCTATTAACGTGGCACCAAAAAATGTCCAGAAGGGTACAAGAAAATGGCCACATGTGATCCCTGCCAAATCAAAAAGAGGATTTGGGATCTGAAAGAGATGGGAAAAGAAATATGTTAAAAGTATATATGATTCTAAGATAAAACAACATAAGGAAGGCTGACATATCTTTTTAATTCAAAAAGAAATTAACGATCTAGTCTTATTGTTGGAACCCAACAGATAAATTAGGTAGCTCCAATAGATGGAAAACAAGAAGTGTGCATTTCAGCTGCAAAACATCCACTTTTACTAACACCCTAATATAATCTGCACTTTTTACCTTTACTTAATAGCTCAAAAATCTACTGCATGTAATATATGCAACTTTCAATTTCACTTTACTTAATTCTTGCTTGGCATGATTGTTGGAAAACATATTATACTATTTAATATTGATGAGATAGTTGACAAAATTAATATGGGAAACTCCCAATAATAAAATGTTGATAAAACTTTTTCCCAACTTTCTTATTACAACTTATTAGGTTTAAATTTTTTCTTGAATTAAACATTTTAAAATTGGGGTGTGCACAATACTCAAGAAATAGGCTAGGTCTGATCAACTCAAACAAATTATAACTGATATGGAACAAAATATACTAAAAATATTCTAGTATGAGTACAGTACAAATTTATCTTTGTAGAGGCTTTACTTTGTGAAATGAATTTTATACAAACTATTTCATAAAAGTAAACTTACCGATGCACATGCTAAAATTCCAAAGAAACCCACTTTCTCTACAAGCCTTTCAATTCCGAGTTTTGCTCTGTCTAAGAAAGTCTGAAAAAAATCACAATAACTATTAATAACAAATTTTCCAGCTGTAATGTTCATAATCAATTTCAAATCTTATGAATGCTTCATTCTGTAGTAAAGAATAAATAATACAAGGAAATGGATAAACAAAATCAAAGGGCAATTACTAAAGAGACTTCTGGATAAGAATAATAGAATTATAGCTGAATTAATACAACTATAACATACCTCAGTTACTTCCTCACTTAAACTAATTTAATGATATAGATAAATTAACTAGTTCCAAAACAAATAAGTAAACGATTTGCACATTTCAACCACAGAAAGTTTCTTTTGATACTAGTAAAAGTTTAGTTAACCTTAAGAATTATAAATATCACTTATTTGATAAAAGCCATGCTCCCAGCTAGTCTATAAATACATTCAATGAAACACACGGGCATTTTTGTTTTGCTGGACAAGCTCAACGCACCCACAATGTAAAAGTTCGTTAATGATATTAGTTGTCTTTTATCAGGGGTGGCTGCAAAGTAGGAAGGCAACAGGGAAGAGTCATTTATATATATTGCAACTATACATCTTATGACAATGTATGGTAATACCCCGATATGATTTCTCTAGATAATATAATGTACCATTTGAGAAGGATGACGTTTCTTCCTCTGAAGCTCCTCAAACTCTTGAAACTCATCTTCATCATCTGGGTCACAGCCAGATCGTCGGGCAGCTCGGGCCATGAAATATGGTGGAAGTTCTCCCAATGCTGTACCTGCTCCCCAGAGGCATGCCTCCAAGCGAACTTTACTCATGATGGTCAAAATGTTAACTACTTCACCAGGAACCAGATCATCTTCTGGACAGATTATTCTTCAAGCATTGATGAGGATAGGAATGTCAATAAATGCATAATAAATTATCAATTTTTAATAACAAAATTATATTCTAAAGCACTAAAGACAAAGGTAATACAAATAGCATAATGAAATTTAGTTGTTTAATTTAAAATGCAAAGTTAATTGTTATTTTATGTTTATTTGATCACACGATGTTAAGTAACATTAGCAGCCAATTTTATAGAAAATTTTAGCTGCAAAAACTCACTTCCTTCTACGTACTATGATAAAAAAGATATCAACCATAAGGATGCTCTGAACTAATCAAAACAATGACATAGACTGGGCAATTAAGAGAAACTAAACAACTTAGAGCAGTGGTCTCCAACGTTTTCGTTGCCAAGCATCTAAATCCGCAAATATATTCACCAAGTGCAGCAACTATACTGGTGCAATTCAAGAATATATTTGAAAATATGATAGATAGCATTAACAAACATTCTTATTAAGAACCTTAGCCAACCAATCCCATAGATTTTTTGTAAAACTACAGAAAACTACAATGTGAGATGTTTTGGTACATGCAAGGAGAAAATGCCTTTATATACACCATTTTGCATCTTTTTATAACAAATTCACAATTAAAAAATCCCATCTTCATGCTATATTCAATTAAGTTACAGAGACTCCCAGAAAATAAGTTCCAAGTAAGTGTTTCTTTCATGGAAACACGGTCCACTTTTTTATGATTTCATTATCTTATGCAATCATCACTATTACATCTAAAATAATGTCTGCATTAAAATAAAAACAAGCTATGATTAGGAACTGAGTTTTTTTTAATATCATGTAGTATTAAAGGATATGTTAAAAAAACACAAATATAACAGAAACGATAATAAAATCAAATATGAGAACTGGTTCAAGACTCTAAAAAAGATAGTGAATTGCATACATAAATCAGTCTACAAGTAATTTACTGCATTTAAAGTCAACTAAAAAAGAGAAGCAGAAATATTTCTCTAAATCAACTCATTTTTATCTATAAAACAGAAAATATAAGAATATAGAAACTCTTTATTCTTTTTGTAATTGTATAGGCATATATGCACAAAATACATTGTATAGGAATGTAATTGACAACCGTTTACACTAATAAAAATATAAGAACTGCCAAAACGCAAACTGTCCATCAGTTATAACTCCAACAAACACATTGTCGAAGTAGAGGAAGGAAATTAAATTTGACTGCTCATCTATCATACTTAAGTGGAGTGCTAAAAGACTAGTCAAAAGCACTTTTTCAAAAATATTTTGCAGATCATATGATTATTTAAGTTATAAAAATTAATAGCAGTCATATAGATATAGAAAGCTTCAGACATGTGCGTTGGAGACCCCTGACCTAGTGGTTAAAAATGAACACAATCAGAGGAGAAGTGAATGCAAGCTCACTCATCAGGGTAAGGAGGCTCGGGAAAGCGAAGGCTGCCGCACTCGTAGGCAGCAAGCGTGACAGAAGCAATGTGAGGACCCAGATATAGGAGGAAGGTGTGCAGGCCCGTTCCTAGGCCAACTGAAGACAATACCCCAAGGCCTACCCAGTAAAGGCACCATAAAGCCTTCCTCTGAACTATGTCAAGGTACTGCAACAAAACAGCAGGTAAGACAATATCTGTCTGTATGAAATCATCACTCTGCAACTGTAACTAATATATCAATGCTCAAAAATGGATGAAAAACTGTGAGCAAAACTTACGATAAAAGCAGGTTGTTATTGAAGAAAATACAGTATGCAAGTACACAGATATACATATGCAATACGATGCACACCAAATGTTAAACAGTGATATAAGGCATAATTAGTCAAATGACACACTATGAGTAAAATTTTTACCAGGAAAAATAATTTCATAAACAAAAAAATTATAAAAAGTATCATTAGAGCTAATTAGTATAAAAATACCTACCATTAATTAATATATCATACAAATAAATGTACAAAATCTTAGCATGAGCAATAATAAAATCAATCATTAAAAAATCCAATTATTTGTTTGGTTTGAGTTATTAAAGTTTTCAAACAATGACAATTTTGTCCTAAAATAATGCAATTTTTTATCTACTTTAAACCCATTACAGGACTTAAATGTACAGCTATACATTCCTAACTTTTAGAACAGACCCTCACCAACTGCGGTTTAGAGCTTGAATAAGTTGAAAGTATAAAAAATGTATTTTTAAAAACCAACTTTTATTTATCTTAGCGCACACAACTTGTAGCAGGAATACGAGAATTAAACACAGATGCTCAACAATGGAAAACTAATTTAAAAACAATAAATTAGAATTCCATTGTTGAGTGCTGTTGTGAAGTCGAATTACTTATTATTAGATTAGTAATTAAATGATATTTAAGTTTTAAATTCCCCAGCATAATTGTTGAAATTGATCTAAAACAATGAAACAAAATCTGAATCTCAATTAAAGATCCATTTTTACGTAAGCAATTTAAATTAATAAGAATCAGTGCAAATGCCTATGACATTGTTAGTCCAATGGTTAAGGTGGTTGACCACGAATCCGAAGAAAGGCTATTCGAATCCTGCAGTTTCCAAGATATTTTCTGCTATCGAAGGGGTTGAAAACATATAGAAATAAATATACATACATACAGGCAGTCCTCGACATCCGTACAATTCACTCTTTCGTACATTATAAATTCTCGCCCCTAAACCGCCTTTCGTACTCCGAATTCGGACTTTCGTACATCAGCTGACGAACAAACATTTCGAGCTATCGCATAATGGCATTGTCTGTCAGCCAACCCAACACTTTTAATAAATTACCAAATTAAAGTATGCTATGTAATAATATACGTATTATATGTAATGTTTTTTAATATTGTACTGAAATTTGACAAGATTAATACCACTCTAAAGTCGGTTAATAATCAATAAATTATTATTATTATTCAGTCTCGGCAACGTTACCATCTTTGTTTGTACGTACAGCAGTGTTTCTTTGTTTGTGCATTTTACACCTATTATTTTATAAACATGAGTAAGAAACAGAAAACTGAAAGTGCTAATACAAGTGAAAAGAAACGTAGGACTCATAAACTGAACACAATTGAAACAAAGATAGAAATAATTAGGCGTGCCAAAAGCGGCGAATCTTTAGCTTCAATCGGACGCTCATTGGACTTTAGCCGGTCAAGTGTGTGTTCAATTGTGAAGGAGAAGAACAAATATAATAATACAATACGTACTGTGCCGTTCTGAATCAACGCCAATTTTTTAAAGAGAAGGAACCAATCTACACACGCTTCGATGATGTTGGCGATATCCTGTTAGCAGACTGCGAAACAATTTAAGACATAATGATCGTGCAGTTGCTTGGCTTTCTCACAAATGACAAGTCCCCCCCAATAACATGTAAATCTATGTTCGACATCCGTACATTCGATTTCCGTACGTTTTCAGGAACGCATTATGTACGGATGTCGAGGACTGCCTGTATATTATAAAATCAATGATTGTGTCTAAAAGGCCCCTGCTAAAAAAACTAAACATTTATACCATAATTAGAGATTTTATAATATTTTTTTGGCTCTCTGGGAACGGAACCCCCCCTATAACATGTAAATCTATGTTCGACATCCGTACATTCGATTTCCGTACACGTTTTCAGGAACGCATTATGTACGGATGTCAAGGTCTGCCTGTACCACATCCAAAGTTAATATAAAAGTTGGTAAAAATTGCACCTGGTTTTACCAGCTGCAGTTCTATGCATGGCCATGTCAAATTGGTTTATTTTACTAACATTAAAATTTATGTTAGTGAAAAAGCTACATAATACTTATTGTTAGTCTTTATGAGAAAGAGAGACATAGGAATGATGATTTTCAGCTCCCGATAAGAGCACAAGTTAGCCAGGTGGTGGAGGTTCGAGTTTTATCTAAGCATTGTTTTTACCAGCATTCTTTGAAGCATAAGGCCAGGCTGGAGGTGTCAGCAGGGGTTGCTCTCAATGCTCGAGTTGAGCAGGAATGCCACTCCACTTAATACAAAACGAAACCTACAATATTTTCATCGTTAAAACATCAAATAAGATGTTTTAGCAGTTAAAATATTTCTAAAAGTTGTGTTCGCATTTAAGGATTTGAAATGGTGCATTGGCAATTTTTAGTTCAACCACATTGTCTGAATATTTGAACCAATGAGAAATGGAGTATGCATATGTCACTTGTGTCATTTGCAGTTCTAGTTCAAAGTAGTTTACACTTGTTTTAATAGTAGGTAGTTTTGTTAAATTAATATATACTAGCTGTACCAGCTCAATGTTTGCACGGTTTTTTCAATTAATTTATAAAAAATTAAGGTGTGTAAAATAAGTTGATTTCAATAATTCACATTTAACTCTAATAATGCATTTCCCTGGTATAGGTAAGGTTCGCAGGTTCGAATCTCGCTGAGGGCGTGGCTGTGTGTGCATACTGACAATTTATTATGCGAAGTCAGTGAGAAATCTGCATTTAGATAATCAATGAAGAGAAGATAACAATGTAATGTGTTTAAAAAATAACGTATGTCCCTATTCTCATCTAATTTTAAATGTATGCGCGAGCCTAGGTATTTGTGTTAATAAGCATTATAGATGTATAATATAATGGTTCTACTTACAAAAAGGTAAGATTCCAGCATTCAAACGATGAAATGAAGATTCAACTGCTTTGATTAAATCGTTAAAAGCGCTTCCCATAAGCAGTTAACTGAATAATTATCTATAAATATTTACGTTGCTATGTATCAAGTTTGATGTTGCTACAGCAATAATTTCAATGCTTAAACAAAAGTGCGAAGCAAATAACGCTATTGTTTCACCTATTTGAAAGTTTAATTGACCCTAATTGAATCGGAGGCAACAATGATGGTGGCCTTGGCAACGCCCGGAAAGAGTACAAAACATCCACAAAAATTCGAAAACAATTGCATATTTCTGAAAGCTTTGACCGTGTAACATGTAAACTTTGCAAGACTAAGATAATGTACAATTTTATAAATCGAATGGTTCTCGAGATACAAATGAGACAGATGGACGGATGGAGACTTGTAAAATTATATAAAGGATACTAAACTAAAACAACTTTCAGTTATTAATTTAATGCATGTATTGATATGAAATAATGAATAAAACTTAAATAATTTTAATTAAAGCTAGCCTTCAAATTGCTAAAAGTTTTCCAATTCGAGCAACATTTGCTTTGCTATTATATTATTGCTACACAGTACTTCTTTGTACTATTAACACATTTTTTTGCATTATCATATAAAAAACATGTTTCTTGAAGCATGGCATAATTATTTTTAACCTTGAAGTGTATATTATAGGTATTAGGTATGTCTCTCTGAGATCACTCCCCCTAAAAACAATTCCCCTATGTCCTGACTCTCACCAACTGTGGTTTTCTCTAGTGGGTTAAGTCAGGAGCATAACACATGTGATTGACAAGAGACTACTGTATTTAAGGGCTTGATTATGGTAGAATTTTCTGAATAACACATTTATAAAAAATAATTAATTTATAATAATTCCAAAGCAAATTCAAACAACTCTAAATCATTAATTTTTAATCTCTTATCAAGTTCACACAAAATTTCTTGCCTGAATTAATATTTTTCATTTTGTATATACATTACAAAAAGACAAATATGATTCATGCTTATACTTTAATGGTCATAATAACTTGTACTACTTCTAGAACTTTTTATTATGGAAATGGGCAAACATTCTGTGTAACTACTTCTAATATGATAATGTACCTTTTCCCTTTATTTACATTGAATTACAGGAATAATTCCAACACAGGATTTCTTTTTAATATATTACAATAAAACCTTCAGGTGATAGCTTTTTTATCATGAGCAACAATAAACTTAGGTAAAACCACTTTGATCTGCATTTAAGAATGAAAACGGATTATGATAACAAAGGTATTGAATTTTTACTTAATATTTGCCTAAAGCATGTTTTCAATCTTTTCTATGTATTTTATAATTGCATTTAACAATTCCACAACATTTAACTGCAGTGCAGTGCAAAGGAAAAGGTTATTGCCAGATACAATTTCTCACTTGTTGATACTTAACTAGGATTATCGCAAAACCAACACATAAGACCTCAAAAGTGAGCTAAGTTAGAGAAATTTTCCATTAACAACTTACATGACCACCTAGGAGAGAAAACATTTTAAGCCTACAAGAGGATGAACACACGCAATTTGTAGCAGCAAAATTTGGTAATTTATTATTAAAGTTACAAAATATAAACTATCAAAGGAAACTTTTTCATGTAATAATTTTTATGTAATAGTACTCTGGCAATTAACCTTGCTAATGGTGAAAGAAAGAAGCGTGGATAATAGGGAAACAAAGATAAATTTTAAAATTACTCTCTACTAATTTTGCAAGATCCTACCAGCCTACCATTCTAGTTGATGATGGTATCCCTCACCCCTCCCCATCAATTATTTTTCCCTCTATGGGGTTGACAAATTCACCACCATGAAGATTGCCATACAAAAGTATCTGGAGGTTCTATAATTTGAGGAAAATCTTACAAAGGTATCATTCAAGTAATGAAATGCTACTAAGGGGGAAATGTTAACAAAGTCCAATTTCAGCCCTAACAATTCCAGCCAAACTTAAAATGCATTTCAGAAAGAAAACCCAAGATATGTGCAACAGCAAGTCCCCAGTCATAATATATGCATTAAGAAATAATTTTTACATGCAAATGTTATTGAAAACGAAATGTTGCATATTTGGTAGAAACTTTGGTAAATGAGAAGGGCTAGAGAAGGGATGGGGGAGCATAAAAGAGAGAATAAAGATGACATTATTACTCCATTTTTGGACAAGGAAATACAGGCATTCTCCTATTTATGTTGTTCTGACTTGCTTGCATTGTTTTGCTATAACGTCATTAACTAATAGGGGAATTGTTTTGTTTAATGTCATTCCGGTCCAATAAAATGTTGTATTAGGTCAGCACAACTAGAAATGATGGCAACATTGATCACATGGTATCCCAACTTGGGATTTCAATGCTGGCAGAATTTTTAATCGTAGGATTTTAGATTCCAAATTTCTAATCCCAGGATCCTGATCTCATTTTAGTAAAATTTTATAAATAGTAAAACATAATTTTAGAACAATGAGATTATTGCTATAAAAACTAATGCTAGCTATATACTTTACAGGATCAATTCCATATTGAAACTGATTTCAGAGAGGGGCACATTAAGTAGTCAATGAATCACAGGACAGAACGCTGCATGTTTATGGGAGTAATGGGCTATGGAATCACTTGCTTCCACAACTTCTATTGCTACTGAATAATCAACATAAATCTATTGAATTCAGCACTGAAAAAAAGAAAATGGTAAGTGCAGCCTAGGGTTGAGTGATCTTTTTTGCTGCTATAAAGAACTGTATCAAGAGAATAAGCAAAAGGGAGTTCAGATTTCCATTCTTCGGTTTTAAAACGTGCACAATAATGATACGTCCAAATTTGTTATTACTTCCCTGTTTTTAACATTGACTTATTCAATTTTTGTCCCTAATATTTAGTTAAGTGTCTTAATCTAGATTAGTGAGCCTGAAAATTTGACCCCGGGAATTCATCCCATCATAATTTTGAGTCAATGGGAAAAACATTTTCCATTTACATCATTTCTAGGAATGCATCCTTGGCATAAATCAAGGAGTGGCTGTATTGTAAAGTATGGAACTGCAATTGGTGGAAGAGACCTAAATGGCTGAGTAAGGCTAGGAGTGAGCAAACTATATGGTAGTGATGGGCAACCTTTTCTACATGGAAAGTCACATTGAAAGTTACAAATTCTTCAGCAGGCTGCATTGCAAGTTATCAATGCTTCAGTGGGCCAGATTAGACTTTAAATCGGATGTTAACTAGAGATTCTCAGGTATCAAATCAGTGAAAATCAAGGTTAAATTAGGTTTTTGGGGTTAGAATTTCAATCTCAAGTGTTTTATTGTTATAATTAGAATGAATATGATATGAATTTGTGTCAATTCAACAGAATTATTGAGCTCATCTTATGAGGTGAAAAAAATTCAAGAACAAGCACTCAAAAAAATACTTGTCTCTGGCATTTCCAAAGGCCTATAACCCTGTTGTGGAAATTGGAGGTACCCAAGACAAGTATTTTTAAGTGCTTGTTCTTGAATGAATTTGTGTGTTAAATTTTATGGATCTCTTTTTAAACATATTCACGGGCCGCATGAAACATTCTTGGGGCTGCATGCGGCCTGCAAGCCATGGTTGCTCACCACTGCTGCATGGAATCGTGGGTATCAGAATTGTACTGGGGAAAAATTTATTTAGTTATTTTATGAACTTAAGTACGCACAAAACTGTGTGAAAAACGAAAAAATTTACTAGTTTCACTTGGCCAGCTTTGGAAGATATTCTGACTTTCCCATTTCTTTGGCATGCCATATATGAGATAAGAATATGCATAAAAGTAAAAATTAAACTGAATGCATTTACCTAACATTTGATCAATAATTGGTAATTTTCTGAGAAAATTTATCCTAGGAAACACAAAACTTAACTTCCAAACAATTAGTTCTTTATGTGCAGTTAATGTGATCAAGCCAATTCACTGGCCAGTTTTCAGACTAACTGCAGACCACAATTTCTGATATACCCAAATTAGTGTCATGTGGAAGCCATAAAATTACTATAATTTAATTAATATAAAATGTATGGGTACAAGAAGGCCTGGCAGAAATGTATCCAATTTCGACAACCATGTAAATGTGAAACACTGTGAATAACCCAGGCACATGAGCCAAAGAAACAAAGTTCAAATTATTTCTTTAAGAAATGCCTTCTATTAAGGCAGTGGTTCCTAACCCATTGGTTGCGAACCAAAATTGAGTCGCCAAACCATTTTGAGTGGACAGTCAAAGATTTTCCATTGATTTCTATATCCATATATATATCATTCCTACTAACAACCCGTTCAATGCTAATGTCCTGAGCGCTTATTTTCATTTATTTATTAAATTCCTATTAATTTGATTACTTATTACAATTGAGATATTGGAGGAAATGGGTCGCCGTGACCAGAATTTGGGTCGCAGACAAAAAAGGTTAAGAACCACTGTATTAAGGTGATATATGCACATTTCGTCGATAATGGATTCACGTCAGAACAAATTTATAACGCTGACAAAACTGGTTTATACTGTGAGTGTCTACCACAAAAAACTTTAGCTCATAAAAATGAAAAAAGTGCTGCCGGGAATAAACTTCAGAAACAATGCCTAACAGTTTTGTGCTGTGGTAATGCCGCCGGGTCTCATTTTTTGAAACCGTGTGTTGGGAATGCAAAGAAACCTCGAGCTTTTGTCGAATTTACCTGTCGATTACTACAGTAATAAGTCAGCATGGATGGACAGAGAAATTTTTATGGAATGGTTTAAAACAAAATTCATTCCAGCAGTGCGTCAACACTTAGAATCTTTAGATCTGCCACAAAAGTGGATTTTACTCTTAGACAATGCCCCCAGTCACCCAAATGAAGACACTTTAAAGTCCGAAGACAGAAATATATTTGTGAAGTACTTACCTCCGAATGTGACAGCTCTGATTCAGCCTATGGATCAAGGAGTGATACAAAACATGAAAACAATTTATCGAAGAAACTTGCTGTTGAAGTTCGTAAAGGAAGACGGTGATGATTTGCTGTTGTTTTGGAAAAAGCTAACTGTATTGGATGCTATTTATGAAATTTCTGCTGCTTAGAAAACAGTGAAAAGTTCAACATTAAAAAAATCATGGCAAAAAATTTTACCGGGAAACGACGAGGAATTTCTTGGTTTTGAGGACAGTTTCAATGAAACGGTGCCTGAACTACTGCATAATTTACACAGCATTAGTGGATGTGCAAATATTGATGAGGAAACAGTGCGCGAGTGGTTAAATGCAGACCAAAATTTGGCCGGCCATGAAGTTTTGAGTGACGAAGAAATTGTGGAAAGTATCAATACCGTCAATGTCGACGAAGTATTGGTGGTCCATGATTTGGATCAGGAAGAGGACAACCTAATACCAGAGCAACACAACACTGCTTTAACTCACACCGAAGCTCTGCTGGATTATTTGGAGGTACAGCAAGACAGCCCCTGGCTGAGAAACTAATGCTGAGAAATCTGGGCAGCACCATTTGCCGTAAGGTTAACAAATCGAAAAAGCAAACTTCTTTGCTATCGTAATTTTAAATAAAATAGGAATAAATAAGTACATATTTTTCATTAAATTTTTTTTCTATAATTTTATTGTTTTAATACAGTAAAACCAGACTTACACGGAAACACGGCATAACTCATGAGCACGTTTAATCACAGTAGGTTAACTGCCGTACGTTAGACAGTCGCTCAATACATAGTGTTACGTGCAGGAAAAGCAGCAGACAAGTGATATTGTTAACTTCGTTTTTTTAGTCAAGTAGGTGAAGTTTATTTCGTAACTGTATTCAAACAAATTTGTTGAATTGCCGCATGAATCAGGTTATTTGAACTGAAGCTCAAAAGATCGCATTTGCCGTATGTTTCCACTAAAGCTCTCTTTACATTTCCGCAAGTACCGCACAGCTGACTGCATTGCTTTCAAAATGGTATTGGTTTAATTATTGTTCGATCTACATGATTTTCGACTTGCATGGGAATTTTGTGAAGGAATTAACCTTGATGGTCGTGGACTTACTGTATATCAAATGGATGTTAGATTAACTGGGATTTTTTTAACCGAGATTAGTTTATTCCCTACCATCCCGGATAATCGGGAGTCTACTGTAATTCATGTCTTGTACAAAGACTTTCATATTTTTATAATTTCTTCCTCTTGTGAAGGTCACTTAGAGTTGACGATGTCCAAATATAGACTCAGGCAAGTAAACACCAATATGATCAAATGTTTGGCCCTGAACTTTATTAATTGTCATTGCAAAAGCTAAAATGACTGAAATTGGCATCTTCACATGGTGAAAGGTAAACTACTGCCACTTGCTATCAAATTAATACTCGTTCTCCTTTGTTACTTCTCGTAATAATTTCTGCATCGATAAAGTTATTTCTCAATTTTTTTTACAACCAATCGAGTACCATTAAGAAGTCCTTTTTTTGGATCTAAATTCCTAAGTAACATGATGAATGCTTCAACTTTGAGAAGAAGATGATGTTGTGGCACACCCAGTGGACATTGCTGGTTCAGAAATTTGACTAGAAAATCAATCTGATCATTTGGATCATCAGTTGACATGGTGTCAATGCTGCGACCCACTGTCTATCAAATTCAAAATACTGAAGTTGAGTTCAGTTACTGTGACATTTTTGGGCTTTAAAATAACCTTTTTCGACACATGCATTATCTCTTTATCTTGTTGGTTGCAATATGATCATCGTAAATTGATGAAATTAGATTCTTGTTTTCAGTCATAGCTTCAGGTAATTCAATGAGCTCTGGATCAAGTTCCTGATACTCATTTGTTAACGTAACGTAACCATTACCCAACTGCAACACCCATTCGTTAAAATAATCCTGATCAGCTGTACTTTGAAGTCTAATGGAAATCGCCAACCAATACCACAACTTTGCTACCAAATGGCCTTATATCATTCATTATTTCCTTGAGCAAATGGCCAATGATTTAGAGTGAGTGACATGATAACACTGATGCTTCTCTCAGTTTACTGGATTCTAGCGATGGCACTTTCATGCTGGAAACAGATGTTTCAACAGCTGATAATGGAATTTTAAAACAACTGTGTGCTGTACGTCCACCTTCGATAAATCTGATGCAATTTAGCATTAGAATATAACAATATTTAATATTTAAATGTAAACTTTATTTTGTTTATATCTATGGAACATCGGGCTATGTAATATTCAGGTTATTTAATATTTAAATGTAAACTTTATTTAAATTTATTTATTTAAATTAATATTTAAATGTAAACTTTCAGGAAATTAATTTAGTATTAGAATACAATAACATTTAATATTTAAATGTAAACTTTATTTTGTTTATTTCTATGCGACAAAATGTTAACAAAATTGTTAAATCAATCACAAAGGAAATTAGTAGTATTAGATTAACTATTATTAACGTCAGTTTTATCTGTTACTCACCAAATGGAAGGCTAATATTGTTTTTAATAACAATTCCTTAACTAGGAAATCTGTTCACTTTATGTTTAGTTCCATACTAGCTATTACATGGGATTATTGAAATATTTCTACTTCTTTAGTTCCCAATCTTTTATGTAATATGATTGAAACCTTGGAACCTGACCAGAGCATCATTAGGTAATTTGCTGTATAGTTGACCCTAAGTTAAGCCTTGTCTGTCTCTTCTTAACATTAAGTATTGCAGTAAAGTAGATAAACTGCACAAAATGTTATTTTGTATTTGAGTTGTTATTTTCAAATTTAACCCATCTATTATTCCTTTTTTCACTGATTTATGAGGATCCTTTTATGTCTTTCCTTTAAACATTCTATTTGATTGCATCTTAGCCCGATGCTTTCTGTTTTAGTTATGCGACTAGATAAGCAACTGTCGCCAATTTCTCGGATCCTACTTCAGAAATGAAATAGCATATTTTCTTTCACTTTATTTGCATTCTTTTGTATTTTTTATCTATTCTTTTAAATTCCATATATTTTTCGTCTCTGTCTGTAATGCGGTCATCAATATAACACAAAAAAATCATGCTTTGGTTTGTTCTTGCTGGGAAGTGAACTTAACCCTCAATTTTACATTGCCTTAATTACTTGTCCTCTGCGATTTTGTCTTTCATGATATTTTTAGGAACATAAATCCCCAAAAAGATGAGGTCTGCGGTATTTGAAAAATTATTTCCTGCGAGTTAGGCAAAATCCGTTCATTTTTCTCGATTCTACTATGGAACTTAAATAAGATTTTATTTTCTGATAATTTTTCATTTTCTTTTATTTTGTTTATTTCTCTCTTTCATTGATTTTCATTTTTTCATCCCCTTCTCTATTTTTTTGCAATCACCAATAAAGAGGACAAATCATGCTATGTTCCGTTCTTGCTGGGATGGGAACTGAACCCTGTATTTCCTATTACCTTAATTACTTCTCTTTCATGATTTCATCTTCCACAGCATTTTCAGGAATGTAACCCTCATGAAATATGAGGCCTGCCTGTATACAGTACAATCTCTTTAGTCCAGTACCCTTCGGAAATAGACTATGCCAGACTATGGAATTTTCCAGACCATAGGAGTTAGCCATAAGAATGAGTAAACAAAATCTATGCAATTATTTTTGGTTTAATGTATTAATACATTGAACAATTTGGCATCCAACTGCATGCATTGCACATGAACATAGTTCTTCACTTTCTTAACTAGGATAATTCTTTCATAACCCCTTTCTGCCAATTTTGACTCATTAAGTTCAATCATGAAAAAATGTAGATGCGATATCCATAAATTTCACATAAAGGTGATTGTTTTGTGCACAATGTTTTTGTATGGTGCGCTAAATTACAATTTCTTACAATGAATTGCTAATGAATTATCTTAACATAGTTTTTCTCATGAATACCTTTCCTTCATGGTTGTAATAACATTTAATGTGAGTTATGGGCCTAATAGCAAAATGTGCAAGGAGAGGGTTAAATTTGACAAGGAAGTTTGCTAACATCACGAAGAAACAAGTTACAGTTACTCACTATGGATAAATTTATTTTGAAACAATTAATTATTCTTTGAGGCATTTCAGATTGCCTATTACAGTCAACTCCCAGTTATCTGGCATCAAAATTCTCAAGCAACCGGTATCTCCTGCCTCTCAATTTTTTATTACATCTAGTTTGGAATTTTACAGCTAAAATTGGTGATTTCAGCAATTTTTTGTTTACATCTGATTCGGAATGTTACTGCTAAAATTGGCTTTTTCGGCAGTCGCAATACATAATTGTGGATGTTTCTTGGACTCGGTGTTAATAACAAAATATTTTGCACACCTTTTTCAAATGACTCTTAAAACTCCAATATGCACTAAAGGTGATAAAAGGAAACAGGTTGTATTAACCTTAACCCAGAAACTTGATATAATAAAACGTTTAGAGAAAGGTGAGAATCTTAATGTTTTAATGAAAGAGTTCAATGTCGGTTCTTTCACTATTTATGACATTAAGGCACAGAAATCACAGTTAATGAAATTCGTTACGTCTTCTGAGACAACTAGAGGAATTGAATATCAGCGCACTCTTCATAAGCTGAAACTTTAGCAATTGGATATTGGTATTTATGAATGGTTTTCTATAAAGCGTTCCGAGGGAGCCCCTATTTCTGGATCAATGGCGATTGAAAAGGCTAAAGATTTTTATGAACAAATGAAGATTAGTGTACTGTGTGCATTTTTAGATGGATGGCTAGCACGTTTTAAGATCAGACGTCTAGATGTTTTGGGTGATACAAAATCGGCGACTATGAAGCTGCAGATAAATTTTGTGACTTTTCGAAACAAGTTAAGGAATATATAACTATCCAACACGTTTAATTGCATTATTTTAATATCTACTAACTGCACTGTATGTAATGGTGTCATGATTGTGTGTCACTATTCGCTTCTCTTTTGTTTAATATCAATTTGCCTCAAGAATTTCCGCTAATACATTGTGTTGGGTGTGGATAATTTCTCTCCTTTTGTCGGACAAGGAAAGTTTTTTTTCTCGTAAAATCCTAAAGGTTGGACGAAGTTAACCCTTATCTCGCATTGTCATTAGAACAAAAGAGAAGTTAATAGCGACAGGCATATGAGGTATTCCATAGGATGTAATGCAGTTATTAAATATTAAAATATTGCAATTAAATGTGTTGAATACTTGTATATTTGAGTTTCATTATTTGCTTGAATGTCAAGGAATTATTTAAGAACAATTAAGTACCTAGTCTACAGGTTAGCAATTCCAAGGTGAATGTGCAATTCTGCATCTGTTTCTTATTCTGGTATCCAAATGCTTTATTGAAGCCTATCTAATAAAACTCTCAAGCAACCGGAATATTCACTTAATCAGATAACCTAATTCCCCGGGCATTCCGGATAACTGGGAGTTTACTGTATATTGATTTTATAGGTTGCAATTAATAAATTTTGTATGCTTACAGTATTCATTCAGATAGGAAATAGTTGAAGTAGAGAGAAAAAGGGAGAATATTAAACTTTACGTTGCATTATATTTAAGTGATTAGATTTGAGTTTTCGCCTTCCTATTCTGACATTTATTTTGTTGTATGATATGTGTATGAATTAATTTTGTGAGTTCGTAATTTAAATGCACCAACATCAGAGTGACAGCACTGGAAAAGTATGATTTGTTCTGAACCACAGGATTACAGGATCATGGATTAACCAGGTTGTACTGTATCATGATTTTTTTAAATTTATTTTATATGTACTTAATTTTATCATATTTTAACTAGAAATTTTGTTTATTTTAAATTTATGAATGTAACCCTATTTAAGATACTAAACTTTATGCACCAGCTAAGTCTTGATTCTCCAAAACTAGGTAGTTCTCAATAAACATTCTATGGAAAATATTGTATTATTTTTGTAATTCCAATTAAAACTGCAAAACATCCTCTAAGTCAAGTTTCAGAATGCACGTAATTCAACATTTTGCTGACTATATTTGACATAACAATGTTACCTCTATTTCTCAGGAAAACAATAAGAAATAATAATTTTGCAATGATAGCCACATATTTTCGAAAGACCTTTGAAGACTGCCTGGAGACCTTTTCAGGTGACATTCTTTGACAAATAAAAGAGCATATTGCCCCAAAGTTTAATTTAGTTAGGTCTACGCTATAGATAATACACGAGTTAATTATCTTAAGTCTCTCAAAAAATCTCAATTAGATCTCTAACATACAAATCAGATGATCAAAAATAAGCTTATCTTACATAGTGACTCACCTTCTGGTGAGGCCCTTCTATGTGAATAAGGATAGATGTAGATACCATCACAAGAATAGAAATACAGACAAGAAATCTGTATTGTAATAACCTGCAAAAAAATACATTTTAATGAGTCCACTAAATGGTTGACAACTTCTTTATGCATTGTAAGCTTGAATATTGCTCAAAAATTTTGTTGGACTTACTCCATTCATACTTGAACATTATTTGGGAGGGCATGTAGCACAAATACTGCTTTTACTTTCTGATACCCTCTCATAAAATGGCAGCATAAAATAAATTATTCAATTGAAAATGTTAAAAATTATACTATCTTGCCCTTTTTAATGCATGGACAATCTAAAAACCACATAACAGGTGAAAAGATTGAGGAGAAAAATTCTGAACTTGACCAGGACCCGAACCCGGGTCTCCTACTTGCCGGGTAGGTGCTCTAACCTGGTCAAGTTCAGAATTTTTCTCCTTCTCAATCTTTTCATTTGCGATCAGTACTATGCACTCCTGCATATAAGTTAACTTCCACCATCTAACTCTTATCACATAATAGGTGCCCATAGACAGGATACACTGGTCTTAGTGTTGGAAGGGCCAACCTATCACTATAATAACTAGAGAAAGTCCATTCAACGAAGGGATCCAAATACATAAAAGTAAAATAAAAAACTGAATTTATGGTACTTAGGGATTAAGCGGCTTACACTACCTAGTTCAATGTTTAGCCACAAGATGGCACTTCTTATGCATGCCAGTCTGCCTCCTAGGAAATTATTATTTTGGCCAGTACGTGACACTGTGTGCATTACTCATTCCACGATGTTTCTGTATTCTCATTCCCGGCTGGATGGGATTTTTCCGAGTCCAGAGATCGCCACAACCTAACCGTTATTTTGATACCCTGATGTGCAACAATAACGCCATCACAATAACGTTTGGCGTGAGAGTTAATGGGTGCCTTAAATTGAACCTATCCCTCAGTCCCGGTTTGCAAGCTAAATTGGCTCAATTTGCGGCACAACAGTCAGGGGAGATATAATACCACCGATTTTCCTCCGCAAATAACAAAAGTGTAGTGAAAAACCCAGTGTCGCATGTACTCGTGAAAATCCCATTCCGCCAGGAACGAGAATGCAGAAACATCGCAATCTGAGTGACTAATGCACACAGTGCAACATAATGGCCGAAATAGGAGGTGCTTGGAAGGCAGAACGGCATGCAGAAGAAGTGTCATCTAGCGGCTAAACGTTGAACTAGTTACTGCAAACTACTTACTACCTAAGTACCGAATATGTTAATCTGAATGATGTTTAATATTTTTATTCATATTCATGATTATTTTTTTCAGTTTTCCCTCAATTTATACCCATATTTACATTACATAATTCAGTCATCACACACATTTTAATTAATTTGTCTCATATGGTTATTTTTTTCTAATTTAAAATTTTGGAATACAATACGTTTGTAGTGGTTTGGTCTTGTCCACCAGTTATTATTTTTATATTTTTCAGATTGCCACATCAGGATATGCCGACATATAACTGTCCATGACCAAACACAGGTGCTCGTAGAAAAAGATCAAGTTTTTTAAGGGATATATTAATAGTTATCGTAAAAGCCGGTTTGAACGGAAACTGGCACAGTTTGAATGGTATTGAAAGATTGTCTGAGGGAATGAGGGAACCTTAGAAAAGTCTCCAAACTATCTCCACCACTATATTTTAGTAGTCTGTCAGTCTGTCGTCTATCTGTCTGTTCCTTTATGCATGCCCACAATCAACCGATTCCATATAAATTTTACAAAGGATTGTAGAAGGCACTACAGGGAAGGTCAAGGGGGGTTTTAGTGTCTGTCTGTCCGCTTGATTCAAAATGGCAGCCGATTGTTTGACTTTTCCTTTATGCACGCCCACATTTCTCAACCGATTCCAACTAAATTTAGCATGATTGTAGGAGACGGCAAGAGGAAGGTCAGCATGGGATACCGTTTCCATCTGTCTGTTTGAATCAATATGGTGGCCGATTTAAACGTTAAACTACACGTATTTTCCTGAATTCTACTATTGATTTGGATCAAAATTTGGTATGACTGTGGAGGGCTCCCAGGAATAATTCATAATTGGTTTTTGTTTCTCTCTGCCTGTCTTATTTAAAACGATGTGTGGCATTTTTCCCTGCCCTTGGGACTTTGTCCACAATCCCAAGGAATGTCAATCGACAAAGGCCGACGAGAGAGACCAAGGCCGAACTAATCGCCCCTCCGCTGGACGCCGCTCTACTGAGATGCTGCAGACTTTTCTGGGTGTCTAAATATATATGCCAAAAAGGTGTGTCCTCCCTCCAGTCCCCTTCCAGTTCAACGAACTTTAAGTCGAGAACTGCAAATCCTGAAACTCCTGTTTAAATGTTCACCAATCACGACTCACCACCTCGAAATTCCAGAGTGACCTGTGAAACCCTTCCTTCTTCCCCTGGAACTCTGATCGAGGCAGTTAGGGGGCTTTCACTTTCTCTTCCCAACCGCAGCAGGAGAAGTGACCTGACTGTGCTGGTCTGGCCCTCACTACATCAGCTGAGATAACCTTGCCTGAACTCTCTAGTGAAGTCCATGGTGCACAAAACAGTAATTCCGGTGAACTAAAAGTTATTTTGTTTTTGGTATGGTTAATAAATTGTTAACTATTAACCAAAAGTTATTTTTGTGTAAATTGTAATCTATGTCGCATACCCAATTGGTATCGCTTCAGGTGGCCGATTAAATATCATGTATCATCTGGAATTCCAATCGGATTTTAACAAAATTTCCGTGGGCAATGCCGGGTATTTCTGCTAGTATTTAATAAGTGCAGATATTAAACTGCCTAAAAAAAGAGAATCATACAGGTAAATCCAAAAACTGTTGTAATTTTCCCCCCTTATGTCTCCCTCCTCTTCCACCCACTCCTCATTCCTACAGTAGTTTTAAAAGCTTACGGCGGTCAGATAGGCGAACTGTCACGTGACATGGAGGGGAATGGTCAGGGAGGGGGAAGCTTAAGGGGAAAGCGAGCTGCATGATTTCCTGCTTGCCAATGTCACCAACCTAAGGAAGTAATACTCGGTCGTTTATCTACAACAGATCATGGTAACACAATTTTAAAACGGAATTCATATGATACCCGCAATTTAATGGAAAGGATTTTTAAAGGAAAAGTAAAGTGAATATTTTACAAACATTTTTATTACATTCACAAGATACATTTTCATGACTATTCTTTTATTCAGATTCATCCGAATCTCCTGATTCCAAATCTGGCGTTATGACTATTTTGTTTACAATATCATCCATTATCATTTCATTTTTTATATAATCATTTTCAATTTTTTTAACACGTTCGCAGACATTCTGCCACTCTGCTACCCCAATGTGTGCACATTTTTCTTCAATTAATTCCTTCACCTCATTTAATTTAAAATTTACATTTTTTGACCCTATCCAATTCTTTAATATACCCCAAATATTTTCGATGGGGTTAAATTCCAGATGATACGGCGGCAAACATTTTATGAGCTGGCTTATTTTTTAAAAATTTTGTTGTAGAGCTCAATTTTAGTTTCAGCCGTTGAGAAGAATATGCCTTTTGTATTCAGCCAAGCCTTCATTACATCTTTCCTGGAACTGCTGCATGGCAGGCAGTCAAGTTCCACGTTGTGGTAGGACGCACTGTCCATTACAATGATGGAGTTCTGGGGTAAATTGGGAATAAGCTGGTTTCTTAGCCATTTTTATAGTTTACACTATTCATGTCCCCATGGTAATCTCCTGTTTTGAGACCCGATTTAAAAATTAGGAGTGAATGGGGCACAAATCCAAATTCTCCACCTTAAAGAAAAATGAACGTATATCCTCTCTGTAGTCAAATTAAATCATATAAGTTCATTCACATGTACTTTAATATAATATATACCTGCATGAATAATAATGAGTCGCTGGCTCTTAGATACAGGAACTTTAAATCCCTTGTCATCTATGCTCGACCACTGATATGGAGTAGAGTGCGAGGAATGTAACTTTCGTCAGTATAAACAATTGACAGTCCTTCCTCCCTATATCTCCTTATTGCCCTTAAATATGCAACCCGTTTCAAACGGATATCACTCCGTTCGCATAAAATCCTCTTCTTGGAAGCAGTTTTCCTCCACCTGAAATGATATGATACGTATTATTGTGAATCTGTTGTTATTACAAAATTTCAACAGTAATAATTAATAAGTCATTAATACACATACCTGAATCCAAATTCTAAGTGAACCGACTTTGCCTTTGAAGCCTGTGTTCTCTTTGATCGCCGGGAGCACAGCACCAAGAGTCGAATGTTTTCTTTCCTGGGTATGGAATTGATGCACTATTCTTTCAATCACCTGAACATCAAAGTCGTCCACCGTTGATTTAGGAGATAACTGTGGTTTTTGCTTCTGGGGAGACGAAAAGGAGGCTCTGCAGCCTTTAGCAATCTCTTCTCCTTCCTTCGAGATTCGCTGTAGGGTACAAATTGAAACGCCGGTGGCTGCTTCTACTCGCTCATACATCCTTGTAAGAGGAATACTAATTCCTTCAGCAGCTTCTTTCATCACGAACTTTATCACATTGTGAATTATCTCCCGTGCTTGGCTGTGAATGACCTTCTTATTCCCCACCATGTTCGCGATAAACGAGTTAAACAAAACGCAAACGAAGTAACAAAAACAGAGTAACAAAAACGGAATAACAAAAACGATATAATAGAAACTTAAAGCCAAAATAATCAAAACAACGATGAAAAATAACGATAACAATAACAGTATAAAGCGCAGGTGTTGGTAACGTAAGCATGTGGAGCTAGCTCAGAAGAGAGTGATGGGTTTTCTCCCACGCATATGTTACCCTCACCCCTGCGGTTGTGACATTTTACGAATGGACTCGTCTGGACTCATTTTCGTCTTCTGCGCAGCCGCCGTAAGCTTTTAAAACTACTGTACTCTCTTTGCCTTCACCTCTCTCTCTCTCCCTCCCCGTCCTTTTCACTTTCCCTCCCTCTCTCTCTTATTAAAAGCATTCAAAGCATGCTTATACCATAAGAATTGAATTAACAATATGATTTCGAGGTTTAAAAATATAATTGGTTGGAAAGGCAACATCCCGTCAAAGTGGCAAGATTTACCCAAAATATGTGAATTAAATGTTTAACGTTAGAGGTTTCTAACTATAAGAGGGAAAAGATGAACAAAATAAGAAAATTTATAATTTTTTTCTTTAAAATTGTTCAGATCCGAATATCATAGGTTAATTCTTTCTAATTTTAATCTCAAAAATATAAAAGCCTGGATGTCAAAAAGTTGATGTTTACGTATTTTATGGGAAATGGCCTTGGTAGAGGGGTGGTTAGCATGTCTAGCTCCTAATGCTATGGTTGCAGGTTCGAATCATGCATGGTCGTATGTGTTCTCTTTGTTATTACACTCATTACAAAGGTTGTAAAGTGCTATTTATGAGCTTGTGAAAAATAAATAAATACATTAAAAATGTCTTCCTCAGAGTCGAACCCATGACTTTTTCTCTCATCTTTGACTTTTGATATGTGATTGAAGCATTCATGATAAATTTCAACCTTCTACCTCTGATTGGCTGGCCAGTCAACCAATAAAAAGGGTGACTGAGGTTCGACAAATTATATATAGATTCTATATATAATTCTATAACTTTTAAAAGAAAACATACCCAACTAAAAAAGAAATGATGAAAGCCATACTATTGAAGACACAAATAACATTTCAAAATTACCTTTTAATACAAAACTAACGTGTTATCAAATTCCTGACGATTCAAAAATAGTTTTACAAAACCACACTATCTAATAACCATTTATTATACCATAATTCAAGTATTATGGTTAAAAAACTAAATAACTTAGCAACATCTAAATTATGTTAACATAATTATACTAAAATTTCCCCCAAAACTGAATTTTGCTCATTATATCTTAATTATTTTACCATTTCTGAAAATGATTATATTAATGAAAACAAGAACAGTGAACTTTATTCCCTTGCACAAAACCTGGTAGCTTCCTAAATTAAAAGCACTTACATTAAATTCTTTCAAGGAGTATCTGGCTAAGGTAATCACTATTAGATATGTTCTATTTAAAGATTAATTAGTAATTTCAACTCAGACCATAGATGCAATATGATGTTTGAAACAAAACTGATTTGGATGAATACAAATTACTAAAAATCACTCATAAATAAAAACGTGCTTACTTGGTTCCATAAGTGTAAAAGTCCAAAAACAGCTCTTTGCCAAAATATTCTAATGTTGTAAGAGGCTTACGCCAGATTACTAATTTACTTCGTTCCTCCTTCTCTCTTCTCCTATCTGCCTGTGAATAATGATGTCTTCTATGTGGATTAAAGGTGTCCCCATTAGGCCGATTAGCACCTCTTCCCTGTTCTATTCCTTTGTGCTTTCCACCACTTGCAGACACTAAACCAGAATCTAAGGACATATTTCCAGTGAATCCAATCTTCTCCAAGCGCTGCAACTACAGAGTACGATGACAATAAATCAATATTAATTATTCTGAGTCAAAAGGGGAAAAATAATTTTAAATATACACATCTTTATACTACTGTTAACTTAGGTTTTTCGCAACATCAAGGATTTTATTTTCCATTGAAAACAAATTTATTGTTTAAAATGTTATAAAGTATTAATTAAAATTAGTGAATATTCTGGAATATAATTTTCTCAGAATATCTAGTCACTATTAAACTAAATGAATCTAATGAATTCTGGAGGCAAAAATCAGCTTTAACTCTCTATTAAGTGTCCCAGAATTATTAAAGATGATACATTTTATATAAATGGAAGAGATATGTGTTATTAAATTTATCTAGTATATTTACTGGAGGAACCAGAAAAAAATAATTTTTGTGCAGACTTCAGTTGTAGTTTAATTCAAATCTCAGTTGAATTTTGTTTCAAGAATATAATTTAAAGAACGGATAAATCATACAATGTAGGGTAAAGTTTTGTATGATAATTCTAAATTTCAAGAAATCATAAACTCGGATAGGGTAAAACTATAAGCAATGTAACATAAACTAAACTATAAGCTATGATGTAATGATACATAATATATAAGTTTTTAAAATGTGTTACACATAAAACAGGATTAAAAGCAAGCATTATGAAAATATAAATAAAGAATACCCATTTACATTGAAAATTTTTTAGAACAAAATGAAAAAACAAAATTCATGCAATGGGCCAAAAGGTCAATAAAGCTAACAGAAATATACACAAAAGGACTATTAAGATATTCCCTTTAGTGCTATGCACCAACAGAGTGACTCACTTCTTCATTGGCAATTTCAATTACAATATAATCGTGCTTATTGTTCGGGCAGTCCAACATAACAGCTATTCTTGTTTTCTTAAAGCCATTAGCAATGACTGTTTTCTTTTCATATAATCTTTATCAGGTCATGTCAAAGGTCACATAGTGGCATCGCTGCCAAATGTCAACAAACTTTGTTATTGCATAAAAATATACTCAATTGAAGCGGCAATTCCGTATATAGTTACACGTAAAATTTTCATTCTTATTCGAAAACACGATAAAACATAAAAGATTTCATACTCAAACAGACAATTATAATTTTAGTTTTTCTGTGTCAACTCAAATATTGCCCGCACATTGCAATGGCTTTCAGTAACTATACATTAAAATTTAAATTCTTAGGATGCTGATACACAATATGAATCGGGCCAAATTTCGATGGGGCATTTGTTTCAATAAAGCATTTAAAATGTAGGCAAAGAAATTGTTTAAATTAAAAATACATCGAATATACATTTCTTACAAAATTTTAAGGGCCACTTTTTATACCTACAATAGATGACTAATACGGTTTCGTTTCTTAGGATTTCCTTTATCTTATCATTACACTGCGATCTATCTAGATTCTTCATAGACACTAAACTTTGTACACCTGATATTCAAATAGTAGCCTCGTTATTTATACTTTATTTTTATTTCTCAATTTTATTCGTATTGATAACTTATGACTAGTCTTTATCATTACATACAACTTTTAATAGTCAACTAAGGAAAGCATTGGGAATAAAGGACAGACAAAAGTCACGTTTTGCTGGAGTTTGAGTTAAATTCACTCAATTCTACAGAATCGTACAGAATATCATTTTTTAAATTGC
Source organism: Uropetala carovei (assembly GCA_036926305.1). Classification (NCBI taxonomy): domain Eukaryota; kingdom Metazoa; phylum Arthropoda; class Insecta; order Odonata; family Petaluridae; genus Uropetala; species Uropetala carovei. The sequence goes on from JAXCHB010000060.1 coordinate 6,806,681, forward strand.
TAAGGTCGTGAAAAATATTGAAAAAATTCTAGCACACCACTAATGAGTCAAACACATAAGAGTTAATATATAAATCAGGCCTACCAGTTCTGTCTTATTTCCAGATGATTTAACCCCCCGTTTCTTCAGCTCTGTTTTTAGCTGTTCTTTAGTTAATTTTTGCAAGTCACTCTGATCAACTATTTCCACACTCTTGTGACTGCGAATATTAGTCACATTTCCCGCATTCTTGATAGAATTTTTTAAAGCACCTTTCGTTTTATTGTTCTTCTTTGAACCCATTTCACCTTAAAAATACTTTACTAAAAATCAAATGTTTTGGAAAGAATAATCCAAAATAATACAGCCACGTCCAGAAAATGTTAGTAAATAATTACGGTGCATGGAAAATGTTAACACCTCAGCATTGAGTAAGGCTTACTTCTACGTAGCCAACAGTGATCGATCCCTACTCACACCACCGCCGTCTTCTTTCAATAAGCGATGAAGTAATTGGTTTTTATTAGATATTTGAGAAGAAGCCTACGTTTAACACATACGAAAACTGCTACACTGAATTAACTTACACCAAAACACCAGACCGTATCTAGGGTGCACTCGTAATTGCGCTCAGGACATGTAATTAATCCGCTATCAAACCATGAAGTTAAGACCTATAATACATATAAAATCGTAATCTTTAATCAGATATACAGCCGAACAAAATCTCACGTCATCAAAACAGGTGAAATCTGCGAAATTAAGCTCATAGTTGACTTCTTACACGTTAGAGGTCATAAGGTGCGCAAATAAGTTCAAATTGGCGATATCTACCGTAACACTTACTCAATGGAGCAGTAGAACAACAAGCTGTTAATTCCTACGCGGACTTAATTCAGAAATTTTAACTATATAATTAAATGTGTTAAGTGAACTTTCAAAAATCAACTACAATTGTTAAATTTTATTTTCAAAAGGTAAGCAATTTTACTATTATAAATTTTCTAAAATTTTTGCAGTTAAAAAGTATTGGATGACAATCCTTGTCATCTAGAGAAAAAGTATCGAATCTTAATACTCTTGAATTTATAATTAAGCTTTAGAATAGAGATGAAGACCTTTTATCAAATTTTACTGACTTACTCTATGTTCATTGGTCCAACGGAACAAAATAAAATAATTATGAATCATTCTGCTACAGCTTTCGTTTGTGTTGCGGTATTTTCATAGCTTTTACGTATTTTCTGTCAGTTAAAAAGAGTATAAAATTTATTTTTCATTAGCAAAAACATCTCATTGAAAGTATGAAAATATCTAATTTGATTATTTATGAAAAATTATTTCATTAAAATGTATCATTAACTGTTTCCTTAACATAATGACGTAAATGCTGAAAGGGACAAAATCTCCAGCTTAATACTCGTATAACTAATCATTTGGATTCTCTATAAAGTCGTAATTACTTAGATTGTATAGCTCATAAATGAGTGCAATGTCTCCTGATAAAAACGATGTCTATTTATAGTATACTTATATTCTTTTTACTAATTTAGAGTGAAGCTCCCAGAATGATCAATTCTGCACAAATATTGTAAGTAGGTTTTTGCTACCATCAAGTTCTTTCCTATGTTCATTAACAGGTAAGGTATAAAAAATGAGAATAAAAACATTCAGAAATAATATAATGCCATGCTAATTGTCTTCCTACAAAAAAGCCACAATGCTAAAGTAGTGGGATTTAAATAAAATATGTTGGGATAAATCCAAATAACACATTCAAGGCTCAAAAAAAGTTTGTCTGCATATGACCAAATAACACAGTTAGTAGATTATGCTTCTTATCAAAGAACATCAATTTAATTCATTTTTGTTTATTGTAAACTTTCGTAGTTCACTATTCACTTATTCAGCTAGAGGTGAAAATAATTTTAATTCTGTTGTTCAATTTCAAACTTTTTATGTTATTAAGGGGTGTGACAGCTAAGCATTTTCCCCAACCAATAACAACCTAAATTTGATATAGCCAAAGATGCCAAACACCCAAATCCAGCTGTGATGCTACAGGCTGCCTTTCACAAAATTATTCGGATTTGCAATAAGGCGAAAGTAGGCAATGTCTTAGGGATGGCGGCAAGATTTAGGGGCAGTCAAATCTGTGTATTAATTCACCAAGTTGCAAGACCATCAATATAGTATATGAAGAAGCACTGTAAAGAGTGCTTTCGGTGTGATTTTCAAAACTATGGAAGTCGAAGAAGATTACAGGTGACTCAAGATTCGACAATAATAATAATAAATTTTATTTGCCATAGGAACAATTTTTTTTACATTGTATTGGCATCGTCATTCATTTACACAATTTGCAATGTTAAACAGTATCCTCTTCATATTAACACCATCATTTTTAACAATTCACAGGTTTTAAATATTATCCTCTTTATAATCATTGACAGAGTAATACACTTTATTTATAAAAAACATTTTTAACTCCCTATTAAAATGGTTTACATTTAAAATACCTTTCAGTTGTGAAGGGAGTTTATTTTATAGCATTTTACCAGCATAATCAGGACATTTCTGTAATAATTGAAGCCTGTGATGTTTCATATATAGAAACTCTTTATTTCTAGTATTATATTTATGAACATTTCCTAATTTGATTTTTTGTACATTTAGTGTTCTTTCTTATAAAATACTGTTATACATATACAACGAACGGATAGTCAATTTTTAGTTTTTTAAAATATTCCCTATATGAGACTCTTAGTTTCACATTTGTAATTATTCTAATGGCTCTTTTTTGTAAGGTAAAAACTCTTCTATTATTTCCCTTTGATGAATTACCCCACACAATAATACAGTATCTGGCAATACTTTCAAACACTCCATAATAAGCAGTCAATAATATGTCCAAATCACAGTACTCTGCTAAATATCTCAGCAGAAAAATAGCCGTGCTAAGTCTTTTGCACACCTTATCTACCTGATACCTCCAGTTTAATTGATTGTCCACTTCTATACCTAGGAAACTGGCATTTTTCACCTCAGTTACTAATTCATCGCCCATTTTTATGTTGATGGTTCTTACACACTTTTTATTGCTAAATGACATAAATTGTTTTTCCTATATTTATATTTAAATTATTGTTTTCAAGCCATTGTAAAGCTGAATTTGCCATGATGTACATATTTATCTCTAAGTTTTCTATAGTAGGACTTGTTGCCAACACAGTAGCATCATCTGCATACAAAATTATATTTTTATCATTTACATCTGGAATGCAATCTACAATGTCATTTATGTATATTATGAATAACAAAGGTCCCAATACAGACCCTTGAGGCACACCATATTCTATTGTTTTTAAAGATGACCTGTATGCATTACCATCATTATCAAAAATTTCCACAAACTGCTTTCTATTTTTTAAAAAGGATTCAAACCACTGATATGCTTTACCCCTAATTCCATATTTTTCCAATAATATATTGTGATCCACAGAATCAAATGCTTTACTTAAGTCTAAATTTATCCCAGCCACATATTTCATATCATCAAGTCCTTTACTTATTATATTAATATATTCTGAAAGAGCAGTTTGCGTAGATTTGTTTTTAGTGAAGCCATGTTGGCATTTCTCCAGTATATTACATTTAACCAAAAAATTCCTTAGTCTAATTTCCATAAGTTTTTCTATCACCTTTGATATGGCAGAGATTAAAGAGACTGGTCTATAACTCTCTATGTTTTCTTTACTCCCTTTTTTATATAATGGAATCACTTTTACAATTTTAAGTTCCTCAGGAAAATATCCTGTCACAAATGATTTATTTATTATATCTACAAGTGGTTGATTAAAAGCATCTTCACAAAATTTCAAAATATGGTTAGAAATCCCATCATACGGATACGATCCTGAAAATGTGGTCGAATCTCAAACAGTTGAATCTTGGGAGTCGCCTGTACTTTGAAATCATGAAAGACCATTGGTAACAACCTTAGGAAGCTTGTCAAGGTAATAAGCATAAATACCTGGGAAAGTAATAAATTCTTCCTCTGGTATAATATATAAATTAAATCAATTTTATTGATTTTTTTTTAAGAGGGCAGAAAAATAATTTGGCCTAGGGGTGGCAAGTTTCCAAATCTCCCACTGTTCATAGGCCTTCATCATGTCTTGATAAATTTAAACAAAAATATGACGATTACCTCTCTTTCAACAAGTTCATTTAAAGCGTTTTTCAGATACAGTTTTTATTATATAAATATACTAACTGGAATGCCCGTTGAATTTCAAGGGATTTAGTGAATCTAAAACTTTGACCGTGTAACATGTAAGCATCGCAAGAATAAGATAGTACACAGTTATAACTGTTGAATAAAGCAAAAATGAAGAAAACCGCTCTGCCTTTTCCTATTTAGATGAATGAAGGAAGAACATCTTGCACTGTGAAAAATCGAAAATAACGTATAAACTCCCTACCCCTCCCACCCTCTCCTTCCCTTCTCCCCCTCCCTTCCCTCACCCTCTCTCCCTCCCTCCTGCTCGCTCTCTCTCCCGGGTCATTCCATGCTACACGTCCAGACTCGGTAAGTGATGGGTTCTTGGAATCAAACCAAATTTTCAGGATCATTAGTACATCGGTCTACCTTCGCAAAATGAGCAAGGGTTTCCCCCTCCGGCGACCCTCCTCCCCACCAGCTCCGACGCAACTGTGCCCCCCTGCACTTTGTCGACATCTGGGATATTTACTTTTGTCTCCCTCTCGTCCATCGCACAAAGATAAATTTGATGTCATTTCATTCAGTAAGGATTCCACTAAAAGTGCATATATATGTTTGGGGGTCTGAGACGTAAACAAACACCACTTAGCCACCTTTGAAATCCGGGTAAGGAATTCGCGATTTCTCTATTTTTCCGGCCTCACAGACAGGCCGGGAAATTTTTGAAAGGGCCAACACACATATCGCCGAAAACTAGGGCCGGAGCACTGTTACCTTGTGCAGTACAAATATTCTAAGGTATCTCACGTGGAAGAAAATCGACTCTGAACATCGTACACTTTGAAAAAGTGCCAAATTTGCGTCCCAAAAAAGCTATGTTTGCATCCCCGCAGAAAGAACAGGTTTGCACTGAAAGAACAAGCAGCGCATCTATTATCAATATCCGAAGTATCCTGTAGTTTTACAGGGGTCCAAAATGAAAATCTACCTCATGTGCAGAAACTCCTAAACTTCAGTGACGGAGCCGGGGGTCAGTACAAGAACCGCAAAAATTTTGCTAACTTGGTCATGCACAAAGAAGATTATGCTCTGGATGCAGAGTGGCATTTTTTCGCTACCTCACATGGGAAGAGCACATGTGACGGGGTCGGGGTAACGGTGAAGCGATGCACGCGAAAATCCAGCTTACAGAGACCCATCAATGACCAGATATTAAATGTCTATGATATGTCAAACATCGGCGCGCCATCATTCTTTCCAGCGTGAGTGCGGGTACCATTAACGCGCAGGCGCTACCTGTATAGTATGCAGATAATTAGTCTCCTGAGCGAAAAACACAGATTGTGGCGATTAGGGACTTATTTTTTGTTACCTTAATTGCGTTTCAGCATCTGGCCATCCTTGTAAAGGGACGATGATGACACTAGTTGCACACGAAGGACACCTTCAGAGGTGGTGGGACTAAAGAAATGGTGGTTCCGAGTGTTCGGTACTGCTTTCGACAGTTTAAATCTCTGTTGGCATTCTGCTTCTCGGTTGTTAACCTCTTTCTTACTAACGAAGAGAAACTTCACACCCACAATGTACTCTTTACAGTACTTGTAGATTTTCATTTTCGACCCATGTAAAACTACAGTTGTGGCCAAAATAAATGCTTTTTCTCTTCGGATATTGATAATAGATGTGCTGCTTGTTCTTTCAGTGCAAACCTGTTCTTTCTGTGGGGATGCAAACAGCTTTTTTGGGACGCAAATTTGGCACTTTTGGCATTTTTTCAAAGTGTACGATGTTCAGAGTCGATTTTCTTCCACGTGAGATGCCTTAGAATATTTGTACTGCACAAGGTAACAGTGCTCCGGCCCTAGTTTTCGGCGATATGTGTGTTGGCCCTTTCAAAAATTTCCCGGCCTGTCTGTGAGGCCGGAAAAATAGAGAAATCGCGAATTCCTTACCCGGATTTCAAAGGTGGCTAAGTGGTGTTTGTTTACGTCTCAGACCCCCAAACATATATATGCACTTTTAGTGGAATCCTTACTGAATGAAATGACATCAAATTTATCTTTGTGCGATGGACGAGAGGGAGACAAAAGTAAATATCCCGGATGTCGACAAAGTGCAGGGGGGCACAGTTGCGTCGGAGCTGGTGGGGAGGAGGGTCGCCGGAGGGGGAAACCCTTGCTCATTTTGCGAAGGTAGTCCGATGTACTAACGATTATGAAAATTTGGTTTGATTCGAAGGACCCATCACTTACCGAATCTGGACATGTAGCATGGAATGACCCTCCCGCCCTCCCTACCCCTCACTCCTTCTCTCTCCCTCCCTACCCCTCACTCCTTCTCTCTCCCTCCCTACCCCTCACTCCTTCTCTCTCCCTCCCTACCCCTCACTCCTTCTCTCTCCCTCCCTACCCCTCACTCCTTCTCTCTCCCTCCCTACCCCTCACTCCTTCTCTCTCCCTCCCTACCCCTCACTCCTTCTCTCTCCCTCCCACTCTCTCTTAAATGTAAGAAGGGACTATATAGTCTCAATATAAATGCATTGAACTCTCAATTTTGGCCACAATGGCAGTTGTCATGGTAGCTTATAATTGGTATTATAATAAAACATAAAATCATGTATTTTATTGATTCTAACCTCATTTCTATGCGAATTCGACCAGAATTCGGAATCTGTCTTCAATGAAAATAAACTTTGTTCTTTTCTGCAAAGAAGTATCCAAGTCTCAAGTCCGTACCATGATTTTAAGTAATTTTAAAGTGCAAATTCAAAGTAGTGTACACTCATTCCTGTATTTCAGTTGCAGGACGTGGCAAAATACGTGACGTTCGATAATTAAATCGTTCGCCATTTCGAATCAAAATGACAGACAGAAACAAAACCTTGACCATTCACTAAGTTAGGATGTAAGGAAGAATCATACCAAATTTGGTTATTCTAGCTTTTATCGTTTAGGAGGAGTTCCATGAACAAACCAACAAGCACGCCCTTCAAAATATATTATAAGAGATATATATTTAAATTTATTATTAAGAAGGAAACATCATTGCTATACAACAGACTCTCGATTATCCAGGGTTGGATTAACTGGGATGTCCAAAACATAACTGAAAAATAATATATGAAAATAATTTGGGATATGAGAAGGCGGCCAGGAAAAAAGGATGTGACAGCATAATGGAGGCTGGGACTGTGGGTGATATGCAGTGTTTAAGGCTAGGTGCACATTGAGACACAGCACAGGGCAGGGCAGCGCAGCATAGTACAGTGCAGAATTGGCGTGGTGTGCACATTGGCAAGCAGTCTTCCTTGCTGCGTGGTAGGGTTAAGTTATGGTAACCTCGCGATATTTGGAAATCAGTTCAGAATCTGATTCAGATGCTGAAATGCAAAATCTAATACTTTTATACTACATTAGAAAAAGAAAGAGGTCATTCTGGAGAAGTAGTTATATGGAAAAAAGATATTCTCACGGAGAATTTGCATTAACGTCAGAATTCTCGGACGCAAGATTTATGCACTATTTTAGACTGAAGAGACAACAATTTGAAGATGTACATAATTTGATAAAAAGTGAAATATTTTCTGAAGGATGTAACGCTCAAAAGCCTATTGGAAGTAAAGAAAAATTGGCAGTTTTTTTAAGGTATGTGGTTTTTGTCGTAAACCTTAACAATTTATGACATTTTGGTGACACTTTGGAAATCAAATAATTAAAAATATCATGATTAAACATTATTTATTTTCATAAGATTACATATTACAAACCAATGAAGTCTGTTGTAAAATTGGTCACCGAGTCTAGTTCGGAAATTTGAGAAGGATATTGTGACGTGTTAGCAGGTGGAAGGAAAGGTGTAGTTGCACGAGAACTATTTGAAGATGATGATAGTGATTGATAAGATTGATGACTGTTAGGATGAGGAGATGCAAGCATTAATCTTTTGTGTACGTTGTTTTGACCCTTTCTACTGATCCCTCCAAAATTTGTGTTAGTGTTGTCTGCAGACAATGCAAGAACCTTTCCACTTAAATTATGTGAAATGATTTTTCCGTGAATGTACGTAGATAGGAGTTCTGATGTATCTCCGTCTATGGATCCCAAACTCAACAGTTTTACATGAACTCCAGTTTCGAAGCTAAAACATCATGCCAAAATTGGGTACAATTTTATCTCACAATGGTTTGATGCATCGGACAAAATTGTAACGAAATTTGCAGCATTTAAATCACATTCCAATAATTCAAATGCATACTGTTGGAAAACATTCACTACTATGGATTCACACTTTGCTCGTCCACAAGAAAAACAACTTTCAAACAATTTGCGCAATATCTTTTTGATGTGCAATCCATGCTACGGAAGCTGTGATTGTGACATATCGTGTGATATGCAAAAGTTTCCTCTAATATTGCCATTTTCTTTTGATCTGACCCAAAAGTTGTTCCTCGCACGTAATCCGTAATTTTAGAAGAAGAGGATGCTGTATCAAGGTAAGCTTTATGCTTACCAGAATAGCAATGTTTTGTTATGGCTGATCTTCCGCTGTTAGCAATACTAAATTCAGTGCGGCAAATTGTACATTTAACAATAGTATCGTCATTTTTGGTAGCTTGAATGATGAATGGAAATTCTTTCTTTAAATTATTGCTGAAATGATTTTTTCTTCTTTTTCTATCAGACATTATAAGCTAGGGCTGCAAAAAATATTTTAAATATTTTCTATTAATCATTAATCAATTGAACTGTTTAAGATGTTTTGACTTGAAGACACTAACGAATAAATAAAACATACCTGTTACCAACCACTTGAAAATGAAATTGTTTTGCCTTGTTGCTATGAACGCAATAATTTTTGTAACTTAAAGATTGGAACTTTGGTTAAATTTTAACCGAAGCCGTACTGGTTTCGGCAGTAACTTAAAAACACAATCTAATCAATTACATCGCACAAACATCCACTGTGACAACCATAGACTACAGAGCACTGAAATCAATCGAAACACGATGTGCTACACCACATTATACTTATAGTTGCAGGGTAAGGGGGAAGTTTGTATCACAGTGTGACACAATGGATCCCATAGAGACAAGGATACCAATACCATAGACATTTGCTGCATTGCCAACTATATGGATACATTTTGACAAAATGTGTGTTAGGTTGACTCTATTTACGAATAATTGAAATGTTTTTTTAGAAAGCAGTACAGGAAGTACAACACAAGGAAAAAGTACAAAAGCAGTACACATAAATCTGGAAGTACGAATTATCTCAAAGCAGTACTGTACTGCCAAAAGCAGTATGGCTGGTCACCCTACTTTACGAGATATAACGGAAAGTTCATTTTTTGTCACCAGTAAAGTGGTACCCCTGATTGGCGTACGTGATTCATTTTTGCGATTTTCTTATTATCTTTGATTGTAAGTCATTAATATCAATTTTCATGAAAATCTGTTTGGTAGAAGCAGAGAACGAACATGTGGACGGATGGACAGACAGATGACAATAGGCCCTCATGCTGGAGGCAAAATGTGCCTATAAAGAAAAGTAATACAATAAGCATACAATATATAAAATATGCAAAAGTGAGGTATATATAAATTTTAGAAAACAAATGGCAATAATAAAAAAATAATAAAGGATACAATTTCAAAATTTAACCTAAATCATATACACATAAACTTCACATTAATTATTCAGATCTATCATTAAGATTATATACATAATATCCCTATTCTGTTGGTCCGTCTGTTGGAATGCTCTCTATCCCTCGCTCCACCTCCATTCCTCTCTACCCCTCCCTTCTTCCCCCTCTCTCAAATCATGCTTGCACCCATAAGGATTGAAATAACAATAGGATTTCAAGGTCTAACAATGTAATTGGTAGGCAAGGCAACATCCCGTTAAAATGGCAAGATTTCTTCAAACTATGTGAATTAAATGTCTAACATGAGCAATTTCGAACTGTAGGTGGAAAAAGATGAACAGAAAAAGAAACTATAATTTTCTCTTCAAATGGTTCAGGTCCAAAGACTGTAGGTTAATTCTTTCTAATTATCATCTCAAAAAGAATGAAAGCCTGCACGTTATTTTATGGGAAATGTAATGTCTTCCTTGGAGTCGAGCCCAGGGCTTTTAGAGATTTATTTTTGCCATCACCTTAAAATGTGTGAATCAAGCATTTCTATCGACTTTAAGATTTTCTATTTCAATTATTTCTTGAGTTATTCATCATAATTCGCCACCAGATGTGCAACCTATGCAATAGTGTGACCAACAGACGGACAGACATGGACTATTATTAGTATAATGTATAATTATTTCAATGGCATATGTTTAGCCCAAGATTATCATATTGTTTAATTTTGTATTAATTTCTCTTTCACTGACTTGTCCTATATCTATGTATATTTTGATCTATGCACCAAATAAACTACTACTCAGGGCCACGCCTAGGGTGTTTCGTGCCTGGGTGCAAAATATCTCTGTGGCGCCCCCCTACTAGCAAAATTTCGTGGTATGATCAAATACGACTGTTTTCATTGATAGAGAATGGAGACAAGCTGATGTATTTCTGTCGATGTATCCCATAAAGAAATGATTGAAAAAATTTGTTACATAGTTATCAATATAAACATATCATTTAATATCTGCTTGAGGGAAAATTATAAAACTCACCTCACATATGATTATAATTCAGTACTCTGTCCCGTTACCTTAATGATCAATCAAAAATTCCTATATTTTTGTCCATTAACAAGCCAAATTAGATTTTATATTTATTCTGACAATAAGAAAACAAAACTTCAATTATTTATGCATTCCTACGTCAAAGTTCCGACTTCGTATTTCCATTTTAAGATATTTTAAAATCCAATGAAAAAGTAGATGTCAATAATTCTCGTTATTGGGAGAAATGTTTTCAGTATTTGAATTTGGTACTATATATTTAAAAATGAATATGAACGTTAACGTAGGTGGGAGACTGTGAAGAGTAAGTAAAGCTGGTTTTCGGAAAAGCTCTACCAAACCGATTTAAAACAGATTTGAGATTTCCAAGACTCGATAAGTGGGAGAAAAAGTGTAGGCACCTGGTATTCTTCCAGCGGAAGGATTTGCGGTAAAGGTCAATGGTACTTTACGAAAGGATTGCCGCCTCAGCTGGAGCTCCTCGCTAGGCTTGGGTTAGTAATTAGCAGAGTAGCGCCCCCACCTCTTGGCGACTCCTACGGTGAACTCATTTTCAGTCATCCCTGATATTGTTCTAGTGACCCTGAGTCATGCAACTGCGTATCGCAAGGGATCAGAAAAATTTTGTGTCATTTTAGAATCTCCAACTTTCCCTTTGACAAAGGAGGAAACATTCCCACGTCGAATCCCAATAATATATAGATACAAATACCTTGATGGGAAGGCATCCCAGCAAGTTGGCGCCCGGGTGCATTGCACCCACTGCACCCCGGGTAAGCGCACCCCTGCTACTACTACTACTACTATTAACACTAAAAATTTTATGTACTTGAAATAAGGCAAGAAAAGCAATCATGCACAGTATAACAGACCACCTCAGTGCAGGCTGGTGTGTCTAATGACCTACTACCACATATAAAATAATGAATCACCCAATCCAGGGGTTCCCAACCTTTCCAATATGGTGAGCACCAAGTTGTATCCTAGAATAACAAAAGTGTACCCTACACTTCTGCAAGAGTAGTAATACACTGAATAAAATCACACCAACATCAAAGTTAATCTCAATGATTTTTAATACGTTTGGAAAGAAATCAACTGAGTAAATTAAATTATTCGTCCTAAGAAATGGGATATTAAGCACTGTAGAAGAGCAAAGTCAGGCTTCCAAAGAGTACAGCTATGCTCATGAGCACCAGGTTGGGAACCTGTTCTAATGCTACACTGTCAGCTTCCAGTGAGAAAATAAACCAGACTTTTTGTGAATATTCTCAGATTATGAAATATTTGTTTGCTATACCAAGTAATGAGAAAAGTGTCCAGCCTTTGGTCCATATTTGGGTATGGAATGTATCTTCTTCCTTCAGGAAGGTATTCAAATAATAATTTACATTATGTTGGGGTCACTGGGTTAAAACATTAGCTTCCAATGTAGAAATACATATTAGGATAATATGCTGTTTGTAGCAGATTTTTTACTTTTAATCTGAACTAAGTAATGACATTGTTGCTCGATAATGCTACCTGCATCTTTTTACAAGAATTAAGTCATCCTGGAGTTGAAAAAATGCAATATGAAGTGATATTTTCAGGAGACCTATGATTTAAACATTTTAATTAGGTTTTTGGAACTTGATGCCATAAAATACTGTTGTTGGTTTAGTAACTTGTTGGTCACATAAAATATTGGATTTATACATATGTAAATGATTACACACTTCTCACTGATGATTATGTTTTGATATAATTATAATCTTGTAATTCTTCTTCAACCAGATAATTTCTCTTGATAAGCAAATTCTGCAATATGCCATTATTTTTATCACTGCTAACCCTGCATTAACTCTGAATGAAATCTAAAATAATATTATTTATTACTGCTTACTCTCCAAGTTAGCCAAGCATTGAAGGGGGCCCGGATGCAAATATCAATGGGGGCCCCACAATATTAATATCTATAGTAATAACAAATGATTATGGAGCCCCAGTTTAATATTATAACTTTTACAGAATGTTTTTTATTGGAAATCAGTTTGCAAGTGATTTTTGGTAAAAGTTTCTGCAAAATTTACACTCGATACTTGAATTATTCAGGGGTCTGGATGCCTCGCATCTGCCGCATCCTTTTGGACAGCCCTACTGCAAATAACAACTAAAATCACTTGAGCCAGGAAAAAAGTTATCAGTAACAAGCTATGAAATGAATTTTTTTAAATGCATGTCATCTTCACTCATGGACTAGGCTAATTTGTTCCTCCCAAGTTTAGCATTAATTCTTAGAATTTATGCAGGAATTTTAAAAGTAGACAGTCTGTTGTACAACCATGTTTACAGTGGGCAGGTGTACAGAAGTGTGTGAAAACCATTGCCAGTATTAGCTAACACATGCAAACAGAATCTAGATGGCAACACAGCTTGATCTCCCTTTCTAAGAAAAGAGTACTAATTTGTATGCCATCCTCATAAAACATAAGTAGGGGACAGGACAAGCCTAGGTTAAAAATTGGCCTCTGCCATGATTCAAACCCTGCACTACATAATGCCAGTTTCCTTATTCTGAGACCATACAGATGTTATGCAGGTTGTTTAATTGTAACAAGACAATATACTTGGATGTTAAACCCTATCCTCACAAAGACTTGGGCTAAAATCATTCTTTCATGTCATAATCATCAATAATTCAGTAAAAAGAAATTTTCAAGGTGCACATAAATAAGTCAATCGTGATAAAAAAGATTTTACAGATTATTGATTAATCTGTAAAAAGCTTTACCTTCTATCTATTAGAAGTTAAACCAATTGTTGGATTTCGTTGATTTAAGAGGCATGATTTCTATTTTTGCATATTTGATGTTTGGTTTAAAAACTAGTTATTCAGAGCATGGCCGCTCAAAGGTTCACAGGATCATTCTGTTGCTTTAATCCTCTTCTATATCAGTTAAAACATTCACATCCCCAGATATTGTGAAACAAATGTATACACAGCATAAGGTGGTTTGATAAAATAATCTTAAAAATACTAAAGGATGATTCTAACCAGAGAAAAGGTATTCAGGATTTGTTGACACACACCAGAAGTTCAAATTTCATATGGGGCACTTGGATTACATCACTCTTTCCCTAAAACCTTTGTGGCCATTAATTTAAGGCACAAGAGAAGTACAGGGGAAAAAAATAATCCATACAAGGGTGATGTTCATAGACAAAAACTTTCAACTGATTTACTTAGTGATATATACTATACTGCATACAATAAATGATAACGTAAGCCAATATCTTTTTTTTTAAATAAAGCTTACAGCAATGCTTACCTAAAAAAACAAATTTTAAAACTAACTAAACCGAATGCTTATGTTAATTACAAGTGAATTTACATGTAAACCATAGCAGTTTTATAAAAATTGTAGTTCAAAAGATTGTACAAATCACAAGTTTGCTTAAACTATTAGTTAGGTTCATAATTTTATTGAGCAACAAAATATAAAATCATTCTTCATGTCAAGCCTAATAAAGATAAACTAAAAATATCATTAACATTCAAACAAAAATGATTGGCATTGCTACATTATTATGCAGGTTTAACATCGAATGTTATTACCGATTGAAGTTATTTTTCCATTATAAATCATAATCTACGTTAAGTTTCAATTCAAATTTGTTAATTGGATAAATTATTGCAACAATTTTTGGATTATTTATTACAAACATAGTAAATCTTTATCCTAAACCTTACCCATACTGACTTTCGATTTCATGTTATAATAAACGACAACCCGTTGAGTAGTACTCCCAATTTTCTTGGATAGCACTCCTGTAGTGTTTGTTAGAAAAATTCAACAGTACCAAAAGGAAACCCGAAAGGACATCATCATAAGAAAAATTAAAAGTGCAATCAATATAAATTATTAAATGCATGCTAAAATATAAAAACTCGACTTGAAATTTTTTAGGGAAACGAAAATAATAATTACATGTAAAAATATTAAAAAGTGTAGTAAAATCTATAGGAATTTTAAAATGCGAAATACAAAACTTCAGTAAACTAAGACTGCAAAGTTTAAAAAAATAATTATATCATTAGTTTTCTATGTAATTACACTCTTAATTACTGTGGCTACAGGATACAACTCGAATTTCAGTCAGCAGTCTGTAAATTTATTCACCATAATGTACAACAATTTAACCTTTGCCTTAGAAAATGACACTCGATATTCCGGGCAAGGAATAATTTCATAACAAAATTGTTTTCGGTTCTTAATGCACTAACGCCACCTATACACTACGCATCAAACCAAAGATCAATTGATACACAAGAATTATCTACGAATGGAAGTATGAGGGCGTTGGTTATGCTGTTGTTTAGTTCAGTGAGTCTTGGGGGGGTTCGGGAGCAGGTCTGGTCAACCTCTCCAAAGTCATTTTTCGTATAAACTACGTGTAAGTTATAATATTAGCTTAGATAGCCATTATACTAATATCACTAAATACTCGTTAATTCAGTAGTAAGTTGTTGGATTCTTATTACGCAGGAGTCGTAATTCCTTATAAGTCTGAAATTGAGTTGACAAATGCCAATTGCAACAACATGGCTGCCCGAACCTGGCATCGAACCCCTGGCCCATGGTTGTTATGCGTCTTTAATATGTCTTTTAATTACCTTTAATACGAATCTCATTTTCTTATATAGAGTTATGACCTCCTTACCTATACTTATGCCATTGAAATCTGATCATAATATTCACGCGAAATGTCCTCGAGTTGTTGTTTTTTTCGTCGTATTTCAATATTAGTTTGCAAACTAAGGTGTGAAACATTATTTACAACATATTCGTAAGTGTCGTTATTTGTATTTCAAGAGTCATTATTTTTTATTACAGTATTGGCTGCTGTTTGCGTCTAGAAGAGGTGCTGGTGTTTAATGCCAGTCATGTTCTAGTAATTAAAAGACTCACATATCCAAGGATGTCTCAGGGAGAACCAATATTTCAAATTATTACATTTATCTACTAGTCCATCGTTAAAACAGTTTTGCCTACTTAAATTGACCATGAAATCTTAATAATATCAAGATTAGTTCAAGATTTAAAGTGTTTATTAGTATGTTTTGTAATTCTAAAGATAACGTTCACATAGTTATTTTAAATAGCTACTTGGGTGATAAATATATCCATATACATGCACCTATTTTACGAAGAGGTACACTTTAATACATGGGATAGTACATTTGGGAGATGTAGCAAGGGGCTTAGTTTATAAGCAATGTTCTCGTGTAGATCGAATATCTATTATGTACTTTACGTGAAAGGTGTTCATTGCAACCACAATGATGCATAGCATTTCTGCCAGCATAATATTGCACAGAAATGCTTTTTTTTTCTTTACTCCATTACAAAGAAAAGGAAAACTGAAGTATGAGAAAGTGACTAAGTCTTAAAATATGGCGTTGAACTCTTATGTTGCAACATCACTGTATTTTTAATGCAAAATATTCACGGGTTTAGTGATAAGCTTTAGGCAGTTTGTCTGCAAGAAAGATATGAATGAACTTTTAATGATTGTGTTGTAAATAATGCAAAGGTGGGTCGGAGATAACTGTAGTTTTGGTTGATAATGAATGAAAATCTTGAAGATGGTACAACTTCTGGAAAATCCAGGAGATCATATGTCAATGTTCCCAGTGCATTGCTGCCAGAGACTCGAGCATTTGTACGGGAGACACTTGGTGTCGAGATGAAATCAGAGGACGAAGATGCTACTCATGAGCGTAGAAGTAAGGAGGAAAGTGATAGCCAAGAGAGTGGCAGTGTTGATTGTAGTACCATTAGGAGAGGGCGTACAGCCTTAGCAGTTCACTCTGCCATAGGAATCCATGAAACTCGAAGCATTCACCATGATAAGAGATTGGGAGAAGAGAGTTTGCCTCCTGGAGGAGAGTGTGCTGTCTGCCTTGGACCTGGGAGAGACCCTTCTGGTAGGCCATGTAGCTGTAGCATTCCTTCCACATCTTTTCCTCCTCTCGACTCCATCATGGGCTTACAGCAGGTGGCCATACAGTACATGCAGCAGCAGCAACAACAACAGCAGCAGCAGCAACCATCGTCATCCAAAAAGCGCTTTACTACCTCCCCATCCATCAACCAAACACGCCCTCATGCCTGCCCAATTTGTGGGCAGTGGTTCTTGATGAGGGAAAAACTTGTACTTCATGAAGTAATGAATCATGGGATGCATCACTGTCGGCACTGCTCAGCTGTATTTTCTACGGCAGATGAAGAGGAGGAGCACCGGAAAGCTAATCACTTACCACCAGTTTGTGAAACATGTAAAAGACCCTTTCAGAATGCAGTGGCCTTAGCGAGACATCTTTCTGCAGCCCATGATGTTTGTACTTGCCTCTTATGTGGTGTCTTAGTCAGACCTCGTGCTTCTTATGCGCTTCATGTGCGTCGTAAACACTTCTGTGTTCGTGAAGACTATGATGACGAAACTGTAGGCGAGTGGGGCTCTCCAGAGGTCCCCACAGAAATAGAGGGTGAAATAGAAGAAACAGCAATTTTACCAAATCTAATTGAAGATGCAGATGGTGCATGGTCTTTCATGTGTCGGCTCTGTGGTAAGGAGCGTAGGAAGACAGACCTTTTTGGTCATTTTTTCTCATATCATCGCCTTTCCCTGCCCTGCCTTGTTGACCTCCTATGGCAGGAACTTGGTAGGGTTGTCATAGCAGGAGCTCCTCCAGCTCGAAAACCTGGAGAAGCTGAAGAGGAGGATGAAGAGTCTGATGTTATGCCTCCTCCAATACAAGCACCTCCACCAAATCGCCATGTGAAGTCTGCACCCATCTGCACTGCCACTATTTTGGATGAGCAGAATGCAGAAGAAAATGAAAGCTCTTGTACGGTCTGTGGTTCATCTTATCCAACAGATGGCGATGTAACTTCTACTCCCAAGGAGGCTCATATGGTGTTTTGCTCTCGAAAGCCTTTTTGCAGAGCATGTGGTTATGCCAGCAGCTTGGAGGAAGATTTAGAGAAGCATGCAGACTCAGGGTGTCCACTATCTACAGCATTGTGGCCAGACCTTGGTGGCGTTCCGTGCCCATTCTGTCGAGCTCCAGTTTCAGGGGGTGCTAGTGGCTATGAGACTCATATGGTCACAGAACATGGATGGCAACGTGTAGGCAGTGGAGATCCTCCCATAGTTTGTGATGATCTTATCCAGCCAGGACCACCAATCACCTGTACCCTTTGTGGTGAGCAGAGTGGGGTTACATTAGCAGGAGATGTTCACTCACTATTTGAACACCTTCAAAACCACAGCCTTACCCTTGGTCCTTCACTATTTACCCTTTCCGCTATTTCCACGGCACTAGAACGGCTGGCCGACCCTGAAGTTCCAGATCTGGGACTGGATGGGGATGACCTTGGCCTTGTGGAAAAGGGGGAGGAAGGGAACTATGATTCCAGCGAGGAGGGTGGGTCATCTATAGACTTTGAAGACATGGAGAGCTATGTGGGTGGAATGGATTTCTCAGGAATGGATGCATGTGAGGATGAGGATGATGATATTGTACCACCAAATGCATTGGACACCGATCTAGGAGAGGCTGATGTTGATCCTCATGATGTGGAGTTGGTGGTAGGGGATGCCAGTAGTGGTGATGAAGAGGAATCTTTAGAATCATCTGCCTCTTCAGTGAAACTTGAAGAGGGCGAAGTTGCTGGGAAACTGACATTGGAGCCCCTGGAATGTGAACTGTGTCCCAGGCAATTTGACTCTGGTGATGAGTATCGTCTTCACCTGCAGGCAGTACATCGCATGACCTTTGGTGGGATGGATGAATCCAAAGCAAAGGATGACCAAAAAGGGCGACCCCCAAGTACATGCCGTTTTTGTTCCCTCCAGTTCCAGAGTAGATGGGAGCGAAGTGGCCACGAAGTTGGAGTCCATCAAGAAGAGCGAGAGTCTTTCTTTAGGTGCTATGCCTGTGAGGACACTTTCTCGAGTAGGGTATGTTCATATATACTAGTCATATTTTTTTTCTCTTTAAAGATTTAAACTGTTAACACTAAATAATAAATATTTGGACAAATTGTAACTTGAATCCTCTTCATAAATTTATTATGATATATAATATCTCTTAATTCCATTTTTGCATTACAATCCTGCTGCAATAACTAATTATCTTTGAAAAGCATTAACTTGTCGAAGAAATATCACAGGTATCCATAGTATTTTAATGTGCTTAATTTAATTAAATTGGCAATCATTTGGTTTTTTTATTCCATTGTTCCTGAAAAATGGATTGTTTGAATAGTTTGACATATTTCTTTAGCCATAAAGGGAATTAGTCATTCAGAATTGTCTACAATAATCTTCTAAAGTCATATATTTTAGTAATAGATTTGTTTTGTGCCTAAATAATTGGTTCTTGCAATTCAGAATGAATTCTTATATTTTAGGTTTGTGTGCGACGCCATATGGAATCTGCCCATCCAGATGAATTACCCTATGATAAAAGAATGGGTTTTAAATGTCGTCGATGCCTTGTTCTATTCCCTCGGTTGGGTGCTCTTAAAGATCATTCCCGAATTAAGCATCCAGGTGCAATAGTATACAATTGTCGCTTCTGCCCTTCTGTGTTAAAGACGAGGAAAACATTGAGACAGCATGCCAAAGTAAGTTAATAGCATCTTATGATTAATGTATTGTACTATAAATACAATCAAATTTTACATTTATGTGAAATTTAATATCACATTTTCTACAGTGTTTATTTTAAAGAAAATTATCTTTTTAAATTTTCTGCATTGCTATAAAATGTTAACATTTTCAGTTCTTAAGCATTCCATGAATTTTTTTTGAAAATTTTATAGTTCAAGAGTTAACCTTTAAAATATTTTGGTTTGACTGATTAGGCACATGTCCTTCTGTAACATTAATTACCCTTGAAATAATTCTAGGGCTTTAAGTTTGCTTTATCATACGGATTTAAATTTCTACCGTGGGGGCCATCAGCCGGATTTATGTGGGATATTTAAATGAGCCTCCATTTAGTCACCATTTCAAGTGATAAACTCTATCTTAACGATAAGCTTAGCGAGAGACACTATCTCCACATGGTGCTAGGTAGGAAATGATGAATAATCATCTGCAAAGTGTGTCTGCCTCCAGACATAAAACACTTAAGTACATGCTCAGTCAACAGCACCTACATTTTGTGTACACTGAAGTGCACACATATGATAAAGGTTAAACATACAAAAATTTAATCATTTAATTGTCATTTATCCTAAATATAGTGAATTATTATGGATAATTACAGGTCAAGCACCCTCTATCCGTAAATCCAAAAACCAAAATTATCTGAAATCCGAAATTTTTTTGTTGTGTCCACACCAAAGTGTAGGAAAAATGGTCTGCTCTCTAAAAGGTGCTATACTCAAAGGAATGTCGCGATAATGCTGCTACTGCCGGATAAGTGCAACACTACTTCAAAATAATACTTGTAATAATTAATACATAACTAATGAAATGCACTCTAACTTATTAACCACATTTAAATTATTAAATCACAGTACAATTAAATCTTCAAAATTTTTGCCACGTCGCTAAATGCAAAAAAAAATGCTAGATGAAATGAAGTGTCTAAATGTAGCGACAAAATAGATAAATTGTCATTACTGGGTCTGACATGCTCAAAGAATCCTTTGTTGACGAACTTAAGTTACAATGTAACCAGGGCCGGCAGAACAGGGTAGCAAAACAGGCAACTGCCTAGGGTGCCATAGTATGGAGGGCGCCATAAAAAGCAAAAGTTTTGATGCCATGATACTTTTATATACGTACTAGCATAAGTGCCCGTTGAATTTCAGCGGGTTTAATGAATCTAAATTTTCATCAATGCAACCTGTAAAAATTGCAAGAATAAAATTGTGCACTGTTTTAACCATCGAATATTTCTATATTATAAATCTGTTTTAATTAATTAACTAAAATCTCACAGAAATTCCTTGTGAATAAAATAGTACCTTTCTTTCTACTAAAATAGCCATTGTTATTAGTTTTAAATTGATTATAGCGTTAGGATTTTAATTTCATTAAATAAGCAGAATTCCAGTTCCAAAAAATTGGTTCAATCTTCAATTGTCTCTGATAATACTTTAAATAGATTTTGGAATATAATGTACCTCAATATCGTTTATTGTCTGCTCAGCACTCTTCCCTTCACATTTTCCGAAACAACCACTTTCACCAGTTTTAAATGGATTTCAAACTTAGAAGAGAACTTGATTCAATTCAGTTAAAATAACCACATAACAAACTTCTTATTCCAAAGAAAATCCTTTTATAATATGCAATGTTAACCTAGAATTCATTCATTCTGAAAAGTGAATAAAAGTACCATGTACATATATTTCTTTCAACTAAAATAGCCACTCTTAACAGATTTAAATGGATTAATGCATTAGCATTTCAATTTCATGAAATAAGCAGAATTCTGGTAAAAAAATTTGTTCAATCTTCAATTGCCTCTGATAATACTTAAATAGATTTTGGAATAAAATGTACCTTAATATCGTTTAATGTCCGCTCACCACTCTGGACTTCTCAGTTACCGAAACAACAACTTTCAATAGTTTTAAATTGATTTTTGCTTTGAAATATACTTCCACTTTACATACTGTAAATTCCAAAGTAACTCCTTTTATAATAAGCAGTGCTAGCCTAAAATCATTCTGTAAAGTGAATAAATTAAATTTCTTTCTTTAAACTATAATAGCCACTGTTATTAGATTTAAATGGATTATAAGCCTTAGAACTTACTCTGTATTAAATAAGCACCAAAATTCCTTTTATAAAAACAAATCAATTCATTAAAAGATCCACTGTTGTTTCTTCGAAAATTGCCTGTTAACAGTTTTAAATGTCCTTTTCATTTTAATTGAATTTTAATTTATATTCGTTTCCAAACTTCGGCCATGGTTACGAAATTAATTCGAGGAATAACAATATAAATTCGTAAGCACGTATGGTTTACAAAGAATTTAATTTAAGAATGCTTTTTATTTCCAATTTTTCTAAAATGACACTGTTGGTACTTAAAATTTTTTATATTTACGTTAATATACTTATTTTCCACAAAACGCCAATCTCTCCCCTTCCTTCCTCTCTCTCTCGTATTGAAGCACTCAAGGCACACTTATTCCCAGAAGGATGTATACAATAATAGTAATTTGAGGTGTAACAATGATAACGGTCAACATTAAAATGGCGAGATTTCCACAAAATATGCAAATTAAACGTTTAACATGGAATATTTCAAACTGTGGGCAAAAAAAGACGAATGGAATAAGAAACTTTATAAATTTTTCTTCAAAATGGTTCAAATCCGAAGGTCGTCTGTTAATTTCTTCTAATTTTAATTTCCAAATGAATAAAAGCCTGCACACGAAAAATCGCGTTTTACATGTAAAGTAATGGGAAATGGAAATGCCTCTTTTGGAGACAAACCAAGGAATTTTTTCGCGATTTAAATTTGTCATTCTCTGAATAAGTGTTAATCGAGCATCCCTACCAAATTTCGAGTTTCTATCATTATTATTTCTCGAGTTATTAACGTTTGCATAGCGTGACCAACCAACAGACAACTGCTATTATTATATAAAATAATATATTCACTTTTTTCTCTTAAAAGAGAGTAAATGCTATATAAGTGCTAGTGTTAAGAATAGATGGAATCGTAGAAAGGCACTTTTACTTATTGTAATACAACGTATTTGATCAGTCTGCTCTTCTCCTACCATTTTCCTCTACATTCATTAGTGATTGTTATTAATACAATCGAACTCCTCAGAGCCAGAACTCCAAAAGGCAACGAAAATTTTCCGGCTTTTGGAAGTTTTCCATCTTTGAGGAGTTCGTTATTCACACTTTTTACAAAATTGTTTTTATGTTCATATAAATTTTTATTTTTTGTTTTATTCTTCATACATTTTTACAAATCACAGTAAAATTTTTATTACACATTTATGTTTTAAAAAATTAACTTTTTGTAAAAAAAGATGTTTTAATGTAAAATAGAGAAATTTAAATAGGTTTATTGATTTTGTAAAGTCTTTCATTGTTGTTTGTTTAAATTTTTTTAATGGTCAATTTTTGTCGACAAATAGAGATTTTAACGCAGATGTTTTGTCATAAAATTCATTGTCACCGTTATGAATTCCCCATTTCTCTAAAGCATCTAAACACTTAAAAACATCTTTTTTTGCCACTAGGTCTTCAAAGACCACATCTTCAACATCGATACTCATTTCATCATCTGACTCATTCCCTACATGTTTTGATTGAATTATGTTTTTATTGATGTTCTCGACATTTATAAAACTTTCTTCGGTAGTTACTTCTTCATCTGTTAACATAATCATTAGCAGTACAAATATTTTGATCATATATTGTTTGGATTATGTTCTGAAGTTCGATATTTTGGTGCTGTATTAGATCTTTTGTTATGTTGGAATCTATCTCTTCTGTGCTTATTGGAAATCCTCCATTTGAAAGGCATTTTTTAATGCACTCTGGTGTTACATCTTTCAAAGCCAGGTCAATAAAATTAATAGCATCCAGCACTGTTATAATTTTAGCAAGATCAGCAACACTTTCACAGTCCTCCATTTTGGCAAGTAAATATCTCATCATATAAATACGGTAGTGAGCTTTGAAAGCTCTGATAAATCCTCCATCACAAGGTTGGTTAACTGATGTTGTTTTCAGTGGAAGAAATTGAAGCTCAATATTCAATAATTCAAGGTCTCCATGACATGATGTGTTGTCTAAAAGCAGCAAAATGTTTCTGTTCTGCTTCACCATTTCTTTATTGAGCTTCAGCTTTATTGAGTAGTCAGAAAAAATATTTGTAGTCACCCATGCATTTTTAATATGACGATAACCCACTTTTAATTTGGTTTTGTCCAGTTTTTTTAAAACAATGTGGATTTTTTGATTTTCCGATTAATATTGGTTTCAGCATTAATCCATCAGCGAATATTGTCAATAAGACTGTCACTCTATCTTTTGAAAACCCTCCACTTGAACATTTTTCACCGTTAAAATGTGGTTTTGTTTGGCATTGCTCTGAAAAATAATCCAGTCTCGTTGCAATTAGCAATATCTTCAAGATCATATCTCTCACAGACATCTCTGAGTTTTGTTCTCCACAAAGCCACCGAATTCTCATCCACACTATTTGCTTCTCCCACGATGGTTCAAAAAACAATTTGTCGATTTGTCTTGAAGCTTTAGCTTGAAGAATTGGCAAGTTTTTTGCTCTTGCAATACAAAACCACTCAAAAACTATGTCATTAAGCTTCACATTTGATTATTCTCATGGTTTATTCACTGTTAATTCATTATGCTTCGCTTCTAAGTATTTCTCCTTAATGTCTCCTTTGTTCTTCAGACATTCATAAATCTGTGTTTTTCCACATTTGAAGTGATCATCAATTTGTTTGACTTTCAAATTTTTTTTCTCCTTCATTTCAATAACTTTGTATTTTTGTTTCAAATTCAAATTTACCATTTGTTTCCCAGCCATGTTTTTCTAGAAAAAATTGAAATATATTAATTAAGAATTTAAAATGTAAATTGATTAGATTTGCTTTTTACTTACTTGCAAAAATAAGAAAATCTTGCGATTAGCCAAAATTATAAAAGTTGAAGTATTTAAAATATTATTTAAATCTTTTCATTTCAGTATACTGGCAGTGTCCACTTAACGTACATTCGCTGATACGTACATAACATATCGACACCATATATCTGCACCGACGTACGTACTGTGTGCTGATACGTACATCGATTTTCACGCACATGTATAAACAGATGAGGATGAGAGAGCTTAGGTGGAGCGCAGCTCGACCCTTGACACTCGTGGTCAGTGGATCTGCCTCCCCCGTATAAACAACTTGGAGGAGACTGGCCTATTGAAATGTTTATAAACAGAACTCAGCTAGCTTTAATAAAGCGTCCACTAACTCATTTCATTTTACAGTTGACGTATCACCTCATCATAATGAAAGATGTTATGTATTGCTCTTAAGGAATGCGAATGTGTTTAAAGTTTTAAGCACACCAAGAACCCATACTGCTGACTCTAGTGGTGACTTCAGTTAGTATCTCACACGCCAACACAAAACATTTGTGACGTCCTGAGTTTTGCGAGTGCTTTTATATTTAAACAATTTTAGTGAAAATGGGTGATAAGGGAAACATGAGTACAAAACATCTAGAAAAAAGGTGTACCATTACCTTTGAGGAGAAAATAAGCATTATAAACATGGCTTCCAGGTAAAGCAAGGAGCCTTCACGAAGATTTGAAAAAAATAGTTGGGAGGAAGTTCTAGTGCAGATGATAGTGAACCATTTAATGCAAGCTGGGGTGTTTCTGAAGATTTAAGATCCAGGCTAGGATAGATAACATTAAAGTGGCAGGTGAAGCTGCTAGTGCAGATATTGATGCAGCTAATGAATTTCCTAGGGCGATAATGAAAATTATCAAAGAGGGAGAATACTGTGCCTGTCAGCTCTTCTTTAAATTATTATTTTTATGTTTTATGAAATTTATTTGTTTTAAAATACTGTTTGCGTGTTTAAATTTAGTATTCATTAATTTATAAATGCAATGGTGCAATATTCCAACTTGATTTCAAGAGAAAAAATATGGACTTTTACATTATGAGAACGCATTTCCATTTATAACATTAGTTTCTATAGAAAATGACCGTCCGCTTAATGTACGGATTTTCAAGAACGTAACCTGTACGTTAAGCGGATGCTGCCTGTAATTCCATCTATTATGGCTACTGATTGGCTGGATGTGGCAGGGAATTCTTTCTAAAATGATAAAAATGAGACCTACCTATTTTGTATCAGGTGGTATACTGTTATTTCTATTCTGTGAAGATGATGCTAACTTTGAATAACAACTCGAACAGTTAGTTTCTGGAAGAAATCAAAAAGTATATTCTGCTCATTAAATTTCATTCCGTAATAATAAAGTGGTAAAACATTCAATGAAAAATTAAATGATGTTGCTATTAAATGCTGTCATATTCCTATTTTTTACTTTTAAAAATAAAAACTTGTTGGATAACTTACCGCGAAGAATAAAGAAAAACAGCCAAAGTGAAAATACGGAATGTTGCTCCTTCACGTTCAGCCAAGAGACTGAGGAACGAGACATATCAATTGTTGGAGGAAGACAGATGGAAGAATACTTAGTAAATGCAAAATACAAAGTAAAACCAGCGTGATAACTTGAAACAACTTCTAAACAAACATATACAAAGTATACCGATACAGTTACTAATATGTAGCAAGAGGTATGAATAAGAAAGATATTGAGGGGAGGAGGTATATCTGGCTCCAGGAGCTAAAGTGCAACAAAGTTGAATGGGGAGGAAAAATTCCGTCTGGGTCTCAGGATTTCCAGCTTATTGGAGTTTGTGTTACATTGAAATTAGGGTCATGTTTAAAAAACGTCTGGCTCTTATGGGTTTCTGACTCTGAGGAGTTTGATTGTATTGTTGTTCCTCATTGGCTCTCTTTTAAATATACAATTTTGGATTAGTCTTTTATTTAATTTGAATCAAAGGTGCCCCTTTATATTGTTTTTAGCAATGATGATAAATATTAGTTATTAATAAAAACGATTTTTATTAATACTAGCTGAGCCCGTGCAAAATTTGCGCGTTTAATTTTAAATTGATTCATGAAAAAATTAATAAGTTTGTAAAATAAGCTGATGTTAATAATTCATATTTTACTCTAGCAATGAATTTACACAGTATAGGATACTTAGATATTTGACTCCCAATGTAAGGTTTGGGTGTTAGAATCTCACTGAGGGAAATGCAGTGTGCGCATATTAAAAAAAATGTTATCCCTAGGTAATCAGAAATCTGTATTTTATAAGTTATGGTAGAGAGTAAATTGATGCGGCACAGTAATTAAATTGAAATGATTAGTGATCAGAAGATTCTTATGCAACAGGCATAAACTGTAGTGATGTGAAATGAGGAAACAGAAGAATAGAACTGCTAAGACCAGGAGTCTAACTGGATCTTAACACCTCAAAGAAAGCAAATATTGAGAAAAGAAAGATGTGAACTTTCTGTAATTTACAGGAAATGTCATCCACTTAATCAACCACAAAACATAACTCTTGTAAAAGCGACGCCACAAAAAGTAATTATTTATCCACTTAAGCCAGGCGAAAGTATTAAAAAAGTAAGCACTGAAACAATTGATTGTAGAATAATGCGGAGTATAAACTTACCGGGGTTTAGGAAGATTCCTTCTCACCAAAGCCTTCGTAATGAAATGGCAGAGTCTTACGCGTATTTCCACTGGTCGCTTCAGTCACGAAAACAAAAACATTTGGTATTTCCAAAAGGTTGAATACTCAGATACAGTATTTAAAAAAATAAATATGCTTTTCTACCACAATCTACAATAAACGCATCCTAGTCACAGAAAATAATCTTACTGAATGTTCTCGAGTTAAATTATTATCTTAATGAATTCATCCATTGTTATATTTATAACAATAAAACTTTAATTAAAGCAAAAATGTAGCGTATAATGATCTTACTAACTTAAGGATTCCATTTTTACGTCAATATGAACGTTTAATCGATGGTGATTGAATCAGAGGCAACAATTAAGGTCGACTTGGCAACGTCCCGAAGGAGAACAAAAAATCGGAAAAATTTCGAAAACAATTGTGTATTTCTGAAAATTTCAACCGCTTAGGGTGTAAACATTGAAAGAATAAGATAATTTAGAGTTTTAGCCGTCGAATAAATCAAAATGGAGAAAATCGGTCCATATTTACGTATTTTAACGAATGAAGGAAAAAAACCTTGCACTCTGAAAACTCAAAAATCCCATGTAAACTTATGGGAACATATAATTATCTCCTGGAATCGAACCCGGGACTTTAGGAAATTGAGAATAGTTTTCTAGGGACCTCCTGGCCTGTAGAAACAAAACGCAGTTTACTACAAATCTCTACGGCAAATTGTTTTCGAGATAGAGGGGGGGACGGACGGACAGAAGCACACTTCAGAAATTATATATAGGATTATATAACACACTGGTGCTACTGGACTGGACTGGACTGGACTTAATGGTGCTATATGTAATTACTAATAAAATAAAATTTCATCTATTAGAGTTTAATTTAGATTGGAGTAGGGGCACCAAAATAAAAGTTTGTCTAGGGCACCAGAATGTCTTGTGCCGGCCCTGAATGTAACCTGACGTCTGACACTGCCTGCACTGCATCATTCATCATCGCAGTTCATAGTGGTTGGTTCCTAACATACCGTAAGATGTTTGTGGTTATTTATCGTATTTGTGATAGTGAACATGTCAAAAAGACCATCAGGTACCCTTATGGGCAACAGTATGAAAACAAAAAGGAATTCATTATCAATTGCTAAGAAAGTTGAGTTATTGCAAAAACTTGATCATGGTGCGTCTGTGAAGCGATTAAGCGAGGACTATGGCATGGGTATCACCACCGTGTATGATTTAATAAAACAGAAAGATCAGTTATTGAAATTTTTTAGTGAAAGTGAATCTCAAAAGTTAATGGACAATAGAAAAACAATGCAGAGATCAAAAAGAGA
The DNA here is from genome assembly GCA_036926305.1 of Uropetala carovei. Lineage (NCBI taxonomy): Eukaryota > Metazoa > Arthropoda > Insecta > Odonata > Petaluridae > Uropetala > Uropetala carovei. Next base: position 6,835,271 of record JAXCHB010000060.1, read on the forward strand.
TGAGCTTGATCGTGTGTTGTTGGAGTGGATCCGTCAGTGGAGGAGTGAAGGGAATCCAGTTTCGGGCAAAATAATCATGAAACAAGCCACAATCTACCATGAAGAACTTTGTATTTTTTTATTTTAATATAGCGTGTTATAGTAAAACGTAATAATTGTTCATTTGTATTCAAGGTGGTAAAAGGTAGCGTGAGTGGTATAGTGCTCATAGAATAATGTACAGGATAGACATGCAAGAACACTATGCATACCAACTTAATGTATAATATCAAAAAACCAAAATTTTCCCATTTCCAAAATACTGTCTTTCCCGAGGATTTCGGATAAAGGGTGTCCGAGTTTCTTAGTCTTTTTGTCGTGCAATGATGAAATTGGTATTAATCTAATTATTTTCAATCATTGCAGGTTGTTCATTCCGAGTCACGCCGTCGAGAGTGTTCGCTATGTGGAAAAGTTCTTTGGAGTAAACGAGCTTATGGAATCCATTACCGAATGAAACATAGCAAGACAACCAAAGTTGGATTCAGGTGTAGAATTTGCCAGAAGAGATTTGATTCTAAGGATGAAAGGTAAAGAATTTACAAAATTAAGCATAAGTCTTTTGTAAACTTCCATTTGAGAAAATTAAAATTTTTACGATGTCCTATTACTAAATCTCTAAGTAACTGGGTAAATTTAAAAAGGAAATTATAAACTGAAAGTAGTTTACCAAGAATATTTATTGCAGTTGTAAATCTAGGTTTAAAACTTTTAATGCATAAGCTATTAAAACTGAAATAAATTTCTAAAGAAAATCTTGTATTACTGGCATAATTGTCCGTCAATATGACGGGATATCTTTAGTTAACCTTAAAATAGTTACCTCCTTCCCCCTCTTTCTCTCTTCTTCTCTCTCCTGCTCTCTCCCTCCCCCTCCCTTCCACTCTCCTTCCCTTCTCTCCCTCATTCCCTCTCTTCTCTCTTAAATGTAAGAAGGGACTATATAGTCTCAATTTCACCCTTAATAAAGTCATTTGTCTGTCTGTCTCTCTCCCTCTCCCTCCCTCCCTCCCTCCCTCCCTTTCCCTCCCTCCCTATTTCGTATTAAAAGCGTTCAGAGCACGCTTACACCCATAAGGATTGATACAACAATTGGTATTTGTGGTCTAACAATATAATTAGTCACCATGGCAAGATTTCCATAAAATATGTAAATTAAACGTTTAACGTGGGATATTTTTTCGCCCACACTGTGGGCGAAAAAAGATGAACAGAATAAGAAACTTTATAATTTTTTATTCAAAACGGTTCAAATCCGAAGGTCGTAGGTTAATTCTTTCTAATTTTAATTTCCAAACGAATAAAAGCCTGCATGTCAAAAAATCGCATTTTACATGTTAAGTAATGGGAAATGGAAATGCCTCCATTAGAGTTGAACCAAGGAATTTTTTCGTGATTTAAATTCGTCTTTACCTGAAAAAGTGTTAATCAAGCATCTCTGCCAAATTTCGAGTTTCTATCTTCATTACTTCTCGAGCTATTAGCGTTTAAGTTAGCGTTATAGACAGAATTGCTTTTTATTATATAGATTGGTTATGTATGTAGCATGTATTCATTTTTACTTTCTCCATACGTAGTAATGGGAAAGTATTGTATCCACGAAAAAAATCGACTTCGAGATTTTAACGGAAATACACGTTTTGATGTCCCTAGAACACGTTTAGACTATTTTCGGAATGATGTCTGTCTGTGTGCGTGCGTGCGCACGCGTGTGTGTGTGTATGTTATTGTGGGCGCTCTAACTCAAAAAGTAGGTGACATATCATTACCAAACTTCATATATAACACTTTAACACGAGCACAAAGAACTGATTAGTTTTTGGACAATAACGGGTAACCGGAAGTCGAGGTTTATTCGAAACCCGATTCGGTTTTTGCGATATTTCTTCATTAAAATATCATTATTGTATTTACAATTCTATACAAAAGTTATAGAGAATGTAATTTCCTACAGTTTTTATTTGAAACAATTTTCTATAGGAGTTATTGTTTAGGAGTTATTTATAAATAACCGGTTTTTCGGTTTTCTCCTTAAAAACATATTATTGGTAATCTTCGTGAGGACCAAAGTTGTAGAGAATAATATTTCTTCCAAGTTTTGTTTGAAACAAATTTTCATAGAACCATCCATTTTGGAGATATTTTGCTTTTTCTTAATTTGCAGTATACGGCGCCACCACCATGTAGCGGTGGATTATGTAAACATATTCAAAATTTATGTAATTTACGGCAATAAGGACGACTGTATACTTTTACGATACGAAATAATAATTTTGCCTTATAATGCTATTCATTAAAAGAATTTAAATATCCCAAATATGGAGAAAGTCATGTGTTGGCCTCATCAGATTTTTTTAAGATAAATCAAGTGAAACATTGTATTTACAACTGGAAATATACTCTTCTAAAACATTCCATAGAACTTTTATTGGAAATTTATAGAACGTTACCGTATTTAGTCAATTGTAAGCTGAACTTTTACTTTTTTACCTCCTTATCAATTGCCACTCGGCTTAGAATCGGGTCTTAAAAGTCAATGAACAAAAAAGTAATCAATGCATTAGTACCTGTAGTTACATTATTACTGTAGATATAAGTATATTAATATATAAGTACACAATCTACTTTAAATGTATGTAAAAAGAATCACAATAATTGAATAGGAAGAAATAAATGTTTCCATAAATTCACTTCTGAGCCATCTCTACACTCCATTCCAAACTTTTTTGCCATAACATCATGTGTCTTTCACATGAACTATGACGATGAGCAATGTGGGAGAAGGTAGGAGGAGGGGTTTCGTCGCAGACTTCATCCGAGCAACTGCGGGAACACACGAGAATCGCTTTCCCCTCATTTGCGGCATGCAGCCCGTGAAGGGGAATACAAAGATACGCTCGAGAGCACAGTCATACGACGAATGACTAGTGGGAAGGAGTGGGGGAAAGTAGGGGCAAAAGGAACGTGTAGAAGCCAATGCACAGGGAGCTCGTTCCCTCCCTCCCTGGAGAGAGATGTCAGTAAAGCCGGATCACGTGAACAATAGTTGAAAACACGCGGGCAGGCGTTGTGACGTCATGGCAAACAAGTTTGGAATGGAGTGTAGTATGCACATGCGTGTAATCCTAGGAATCAAGGCCGGCCCGAGGTACCGGCAAACCAGGCGACCGCCCGGGACTCCAAAATCTTAGGGGCGCTATTCCGATCATCTGTATAAATATTATATACCAATTAATATCGCAGAACAGGCTGGAATCTTTATGTCATTCATTCTGTTTTTCTTTATCTATAATCTTTACAGAGCGATGAATAGATTAACATGTACTTGGTAATTATCTCAACAGACATTTATAGAGGGGGTCGCTAAAGTGTTATCTCAGCCAGGGCAGCAAAATTCCATGGGCTGCCTCTGCTAGGATTCCTCAAGCCAACCATCATTTCCTCATGCCTTTGCAAGCATAAATTTTTGTCATTTACTTTGGCAAGATTTTCAGGTTTTTTAAATAATCCCATACTGGGAGGAATGCATTATTCTGCAGACTTTAAGAGAAAAGTGTTAGCATATGCGAAGAAACATCAAATCTTGCTGCGCAATTGTTCTACGGGATTTACGAGTCAAATGTGAGATGTTGGAGAAGACAAAGAGAGAAACCGGGATTTTTTTGGGAGATTAAAATATGACATAACCAGGACAAATTACATTTTAGTAAAAATTGTATTGAATGCTTAAATATAACATAATTTGTGTAGTTATTATTTTAGATGATACCTTTTTTATTTAATTATGAATTGAAAAAACTGGGGCATTCATACTTTGTAGTATTTTTTCATGACAAATCCCAGAAATCCCATGTACACCCAACATGGAATTTTTCTTGTGAAAAGTGGGGGTCGGTTTACAATCGATTAAATATGGTATATTGATAAGAATACTCTTTAACCTGTTGCATTTCAAGGTCTACACTATAACTAATGTAAATTTTTAGAACCGTTTTATGTGACTTCTTTGTTGAACTGCTACTTGGGTAATTTTTCCAAATTTTGTAATTTATTAAAACTTGCAAATACAGAAAACCTCCTCATAACAAAATTTAAGGGACTCAATTTTTGGCACTTTGTTGTAAGGAGGTTGTTTGTATGGAGGTTTTTTTCAGATTCATCATATGTGCATATTATTGTTGGTTATAATTTATTTCAACACTTAACATTTTAGTTAAAGAATGTTTACAAAAAATTCATTTTATGATAAAAACAATATATTATTTTTTATTCCTGTGTCATTGATTAATTTTCATAGTAAAAACAATACTCATGATGTGGCAATTTATGATGTAAGGCATCTCGGGACTACTGAGCTATATCATCATTATTGATCAAAACTTGGATTACTTTATACTAAATTTACTGTTTCAGTATTCAAAATATTTAAATGGCCAATTTTACTATTTATAACACAATATACCGTATTTGCTCGTGTAAGCTGCACCCCCCTGTATCCCGCGCACCCCGGTTTTTGGGCCGGCACTGGGGGAAAAAATTTATTTGAGCCGAAAAAGGATTTTTTAAATCACCAATTCCTATTTCTCAAAAATGCTACACTCAAGTTGAGCATCTTCACACTCCTACATGATGAATTTATTGGGTGATCTCTTTATATCGGTACTAGCAGAAATCTCCTCGATAGTCCTCTTTTGTTAAACACGTGTTTTTGTCGTCATATTGGTCACATTCGGCAGAAATCGGTCCGGGAGCGGTCACCGATCATTCTGCTGTACATAATTTTCCAGCCATATGGTCACTGATCACTACCGTAGCAGTCGTCATTTTTTTGGCGAACTAAAATTATGATCAGTGAACATTCAATAATCACCACAGTGGCCATGACTTTCATAGATGTATCAGAGAATAAAGGAAGCATGCCATATCTGAACATGGTAGGCATCGTCTGCTGTGAGAACAACACCCCCACCAATACAAACTGGTCGCGCATGCGCCGTGGCCTCCGTGACGATTGCAGCAGAAGACTTTGTCGAGTTTGGGGATCACCCTTTAATAATCTTAAAACTCATTAAAAATTTTTATACAATGAATGAATAAGACTAATTACACCGAAATTTAGAAATAGAATAATAGATGCAGCATGGGTGCTAGCTTAACGTATATTTGTTTAACGACACGACATTTTGGGAAAAAGGTGTGCTGCAAATAAAAGAATTCGTGTAAGACGTGCACCCCCTTTTTTTCATCGGCGTTTTGGGAAAAAAGGTGTGTGGCTTACACGAGCAAATACGGTACATTAGAGACGATAGTATATCAATAAATAGCCAACTAAAATAAATGAAAATATAGCACAAAAAATATGAAAAAAGTCCTTTATTTAAATAAAAGTTACATATTCTTCAACATTTACCACAAAGAGCTACTAATGAGAAATTATCAATAGAAAAAAGAATTTATATTTTATTACATGTTTTTAATAAATTTTCATAATTATACATACAGGCAGATCTCCTCTTTCATGAGGGTTACATTTCTGAAAACTGTGAAAAACAAAATCGTGAAAGACAAGTAATTAAGGCAATGGGAATACAGGGTTTGGTTCTCATCCCAGCAAAAATTGATGCGTTGTCGTTTGTATTGGTGACTGTAAAAATAGAGAAAGAGACAGAAAAATGAACTTCAATGAAAGAGAGACTTAAACAAGATAAAAGAAGACGAAAAAAGTATCAGAAAATAAAATCTTATTTAAATTCCGTAGTAGAATCAAGAAAAATGAATGGTGGTTGTCTATCTTGCAGGGGCTTATTTCCAGATACGGCGGACCTCATCTTTCTTGAGGTGTTACATTCCTGAAAATTCCACCAATAATAAATGATGCATAAAATGGAAAGCTTAAATGTTTTAACTACGTCAAACCTGAGAAAATACCTCAGTGATGCTGAATAGGAAGGATCAAGAGTTGAGGGTTGAGTTTTTCCCCTTGGGACTTACCTGTTGTCAAAAAGAAAGAAAGCTCCTGAACTGTGAAACAACTTTTCACATGTGAAGGGGCACAAAAGTGTGGGAGGATTGCATCCTAATAATATTTAAAAGTATATATAAGACACTTGAATCTAATTTTTTAAATTATGCATATATATTACATTAATGCACTTACGTAAATATTTTTACATATTAGAATAATGCAACAATATTTTTTCAAGCCTATGGGATAAAATGTGAGGAAATTACAACAAATACTACACTTCGAATCATTCAGGCGAGGTCGTAATAACAGCGTTAACACCCACATAGTTAGCATTGATTTCTGCTTTACAACAGCACATACAAAATTCATTTTTTTAAATTTCGCTATGTGGAGGTTTGTTTTTAGTGGAACTGGTGCAATTTTTATTTCGTAATTGGGAGGTTATGTAATTATTGGAGCTTCGTAATATAGAGGTTTTCTATATGGGTCATTCCGTGCTACATGTCCAGACTCGGTAAGTGATGGGCCCTTCGAATCGAACCAAATTTTCAGGGTCGTTAGTACATCTGACTACCTTCCCAAAATGCACAAGGGTTTCTCCCTCTGGCGCCTCCCCTCTCCACCAGATCCATCGCAACTGTGCTTCTGTGCACTGTGTCGACCTCTGGGAAATGTACTCATGTCGCCCTCTCGTCCATCATACAGAGATAAATTTGATGTAATTTCATTCAGTCAGGATGCCACTACAAGTGCATGTATAGGTTTAGGGGTCTGAGATGTAAAAAAAAAACCACTTAGCCACCTTTCAAATCCGGGTAAAAAATTCGAGATTTCTCTATTTTTCCAGCCTCACAGACAGGCCGGGAAATTCTATAGCCAGGTGGCTATAGTATCTCCCATAGATCATAAATGCAACAATGTATATATTCCATATTTATGGCATCTCCCGCAAGGTGCTTGCATTACGATCAGTCATCTATTGCCATTGTTTCTGTTCTGATACCAGTGGCCTATCGGATATCTTTATGCTACGTAAATTTCTAATCAAATTCAATAGCGTGCGACGCTAAGGCTAAATGCCACTTAAGTGGAATTTTTGGTTTAATTGCAGGTATTATCGATATTATTAGACATTAGGACTGCACTTCTGCTAACTTTACCGCTACTGATGTTCAGCACCGCCAACATTACCGCTACCATTGCTCCGCACTGCCAACCTTATCGCTACTGGTGGTCAGCATGCCATCTAATGTCCACCATTCCAACTACCTCCGATTATCGGGAATATTGCTGCTGTTTTTATTAATTTTTATTACTTTATTATTATTGTTACTTTCGAGGCTGGAATTTTTTTGTTGTTCCTGTTTTATGTGTGAGAAATAGCACATGAATAAATAATTTCCTTAATTTATATGCATGGAATGTTTTTTTTCGGGTTGACTTATTCACTGCACATACTGTATTGCATGGGTAGTTCGGAGAATTCCGACTTACGTAAAACTCGGGTTACGTAAAGTTTTGCGGAACGGAACCCTTAGGTAAATCGGGGAGTGGCTGTATAAACTTTTTATTGTATTTCAAAGTTTTTTTATTTTTTTATCAATAACGTACTTTATTTAAAAAACCAAAACTCATTAAGTGACAATTTTATTCAAACCTTTCACATGCATCTTCGACATCAGTGTCTTCGTCATTACTAGAGAATTTAAAAAAGTAGAACATCGATATTACCTACTTACCGTCAAAAAGGATTTCAAGAAGAGACATTTTCAGATGTTGGACTTATCATAGGTGGAAACGCGGGCTATTCTTTGGACTTGGGAAGTTTGTGTAACACTGACGGATTACAGACTAAACTTTCTATTAAATAGTGCGAAAAGGAATAGACACCTCTTGGATTTGTACGATGGTCAGAACACATTAATGTTATGGACAGAGTATCTAAAAAGTTTGATTACACAACTATGTTGTTCAAAATAAAGTGATTGAGACAGCGCCCCGTAATATGAGAGACTTTGTAAAGACTCAAATATAAGGTGACCCCCTCTTTTCTGAGGGACAATTTTGGGAAAAAACCTCTCCTTATATTCGGGCATATACGGTAGTTTTATTAGTGAATTTTTCGGGACTGGTGAAATTTTTGTTATATGGAGTTCTTCATTCTAAGGGAGTTCGTAAGGTAGAGGTTTTACTGTCAATTGAATCATCTTGAGGAAAGGGGTGTTTTATATGCAGTGAATTCTGTTGAAAAACATTTTACATGTTAATTTGGATACTTCATCATTCACTTCTTAACACATTCACGCAACCTACCAAAATAGCAGCCAGTGAATCATGTGGTTTCCTTCCTTTATGGTAGAGCCGCTGTTCCTTAACTATTTTCCCTTTTCTAAAAATCAACCACCCTGCCACGGGAAAGAAATTAGGCAACCCGCCAGTAGGGTGCTTAGTCGTACTGGAATAACAGCATCAACCCACCAGTTGGTCGACATGAATATGTTAAATATTTATTATAACTAGCTGAGCCCGCGCAAAATTTGCACGTTTAATTTTAAATTGATTCATAAAAAAATAATAAGTTTGTAAAATAAGTTGATGTTAATAATTCATATTTTACTCTAGCAATGAATTTACACAGTATAGGATACTTAGATATTTGACTCCAAATGTAAGGTTTGCGTGTTACAATCTCACTGAGGGAAAGGCAGTGTGCGCATATTTAAAAAAATGTTATCCCTAGGTAATCAGAAATCTGTATTTTATAAGTTATGGTAGAGAGTAAATTGATGCGGCACAGTAATTAAATTGAAATGATTAGTGATCAGAAGATTCTTACGCGAGAAGCATAAACTGTAGCGATGTGAAATGAAGAAACAGAAGAATAGAACTGCTAAGACCGGAAGTCAAACTGGGTCTTAACACCTCAAAGAAAGCAAATATTGGGAAAATAAAGATGTGAACTTTCTGTAATTTACAGGAAATGTCATCCACTTAATCAATCACAAAACATAACTCTTGTAAAAGCAACACCACAAAAAATAATTATTTATCCACTTAAGCCAGGCAAAAGTATTCAAAAAGTAAGAACAGAAACAATTGATTGTAGAATAATGTGGAGTATATACTTACCGGGGTTTAGGAAGATTCCTCCTCACCAAAGCCTTCGTAATGAAATGGCAGAGTCTTACGCGTATTTCCACTGACAGGGTGATTCTTGGTCGCTTCAGTCACGAAAACAAAAACATTTGGTATTTCCAAAAGGTTGAATACTCAGATACAGTATTTTAAAAAATAAATATGCTTTTCTACCACAATCTATGATAAATGCGTCCTAGTCACAGAAAATAATCTTACTGAATGTTCTCGAGTTATATCATTATCTTAATGAATTCATCCATTGTTATATTTATAACAATAAAACTTTTATTAAAGCAAAAGTGTAGCGTATAATGATCTTACTAACTTAAGGATTCCATTTTTACGTCAATATGAACGTTTAATCGATGGTAATTGAATCAGAGGCAACAATTAAGGTCGACTTGGCAACGTCACGAAGGAGAATAAAAAATCGGCAAAATTTCGAAAACAATTGTGTATTTCTGAAAATTTCGACCGCTTAGGGTATAAACATTGAAAGAATAAGATAATTTAGAGTTTTAGTCGTCGAATAAATCAAAACGGAGAAAATCGGTCCATATTTACGTATTTTAACGAATGAAGGAAAAAAACCTTGCACTCTGAAAACTCAAAAATCCCATGTAAATTTATGGGAACATATAATTATCTCCTGGAATCGAACCCGGGACTTTAGGAAATTGAGAATAGTTTTCTAGGGACCTCCTGGCCTGTAGAAACAAAACGCAGTTTACTACAAATCTCTACGGCAAATTGTTTTCGAGATAGAGGGGGGGACGGGCGGACAGAAGCACACTTCAGAAATTATATATAGGATTTTAGTCTTATTTTATGTTACCTATCCCTATTAAATTGCCACCAAAAATCCTATGTACAGGCAGCATCTGCTTAACATACAGGTTACATTCCTGAAAACGTGTATGTTAAGTGGATGGCAATTAACCATATACAGTAAAACCTCATTATTTCAAAGTTCAAGGGACCAAAAAATTACGACTTCGAAGTACGTATCTGGGTTTCATAAAAATCGAACTTTTTTATGATTGGCTACTTAGTATACACGGCAAATTTGAACAGAGCTGAAGTGAACACTTAGTTTGCAATTCACAAAGACAACCATGTGTGAAAAAAGGCTCCAGCGAATATCTCGAATTTCCCAGTACATTTCAAGTTACCCTTTTATGCTGCGAAGAAAAGATGTTCAACCGTGTGCCGAAAGATTGTCACTCATCTATACTCCATACTGCTGCATATATATTACATTGTGCTCTTCTTGTATGATGTTATGGTAAAACCAGTGATGAGCTGAAGCCAGCTCCCGCTGACTCACGATAGCTGGTTGTTAAATTTTTAGAAAATATGAAAATTTATTGATTTTGTCCCTTCAAGTACATTTTGCCCCATCTGATAGTCAATTACTGACAGTGTATGAAATGGAATTTATTACGAACCGAACACTTTTTAAATTAGTGGTATGCTATTACTAAACTAGTGAGATCTGGGCCCCTGGCATGTAGGCATCCTACCACCCTTATCCAAATTTCCTTATGACTTTTTTTTAGAGAGCCGGTTCTTAATATTTTTTCCAGCTCATCACTGGGTAAAACCACTAGGTTTTTGTTTTCGGCTCATCACTTATTCTCGGGTAAAACTAAAGCATGATCTTTTTAGAGATGACATTCGGTGTAAATTCGTACAATGTTATTTAAAGATTGGATCAATAACAGAAATCAATATTACACGGCCTTTTCTGGAGCATATCACTTTCTCATGAGAGAAACTTTGATCAGGTTTGGGAGAGCATTAGGATTGAGATAATAGTGGTTCTTGCATCTTCTGTTCACTTCAGCTTAGCTCTCGAATTTTGCTATCTGATTGAGAATGTGTGAGAAATGGAGAACAAAAACGTGATATAATGGCACGCGCAAACCTTCTACTTACACAGGATTGAGATTTCGAATTAAATGAACTTTTCGTGATTCACTGGATCAGATCATGACCTCGAATTTCATTGTAGGTGTATTTCGAATAATCCATACCAAAAAGTATGCAAAAGCCTATGGTGTTGGCCAAGGACTGATCTTAGTTTCGAATTACACCATACTTTGAATTATCCGGGATCAAAATATTGGGGTTTTACTGTACACACATTTTATAAATAGAGTTGCATTCCCATACAATAGAGTTTGCCGGAATATGATATACATATCAGCAGACAGTATGTATATGCATACAGACACATGATATCATTACACATTGTGGTTCCATGACGTTTCCCCCAAAGCACTTCACCCACGAGACATTTCACCCAAAGACACTTCGCCCATGAGACGTTTCACCCATGCCCTTTCACCCATAGTTTTTCGCCCACAGTTTTTCGCCCACAAGTCACTTCACCCACATAAGTTTCATCCAAAGAACTTTCACCCACAGGTGTCTCACCCATGATTCAGAAAACGCATGAAACGTATTAAAAATTTAAATAAATATAGGAAAAATAAGTATTAAATAATAACGTATATTTTTTATTTTATGCGTGCCATCTCTCTTTTTAGGCGCGTTTTGCGTACAGCGTGAGCGCCTATTATCGTCAGTCGGTGTCTGTCCGTCCGTCTGCATGTTCGTTCTCGGCTTCTATGGAATGGATTTTCATGAAATTTGATATTAAGGACTTACAATCAAATATAAGAAAAAATCGCAAAAATGAATCACGTAAGCCAATCAGGGGTACCACTTTACTGGTGACAAAAAATGAAATTTTCGTCATATCTCTTAAAGTATTGCTCATATCAAAATATTTTTCAAATAAAAGTTGTAGAACTGGTAAAGAAGAGTATTTCCTTCCCTATACATTTTTATCGTAGAAGTAACCGTTATCGAGAAAATCAAACAAAAACGTCTTAAATCGAGTTGAACAGAAATTTTCCTTCATGGTTACTTCTTCATTGTTGCTAAGATAAACAATCTCACAAACAAATGTTTAATTTCCTTACGTGTGCATGCACTATTTTTAAGTAAGAATAAAATGGATTATTTATGATGAAGAAAAGAACTTTAAAATGCTATTTCCCTTATGTACAGGTATATGATTTCTTTCTAACACTCCATTGCACGAAACGCCTCCATTTGTGATACGTTGTACACTTTCCTAACTTGTTTCCGTTTGCTGATGGAAATTATAAAAGAGCAAGCATATAATGAAAAAATGATGGTTTAAGTAGAATTTGGAAGAATGGTAAGAGGATCAAATAGGATGAAGTATAAAAAAGTTACGGATGAAGTTACAGTCAATTACACTAGAGTATGAAGAATACAAGCGGTGTAATCGCATTACTGATTATCTTCGTGTTTGTGGTCTCAGTTTTAATATTTAAATGCATATTGAAATGTTTTAATTTAAATTACATATCTTAAAACCTTTAACTAGAAATGTATTAAATCAAATGACTTGTTGTAATTTTAATTTAAAAATTAAATAAGGTTAAATAATATTTGGATTAAATTAGAGCGATTCATCCATAAAATGAAAAAATAAAAGTTATTATTTAATACTTATTTCTCCCATATTATATTTAAATTCTTAATACATTTCATGCGTTTTCCGAATCATGGGTGAGACACCTGTGGGAGAAAGTTCTTTGGATGAAACTTTATATGGGTGAAGTGACTTGTGGGCAAAAAAATTATGGGTGAAAGGGCATGGGTGAAACGTCTGTGGGTGAAATGTCCCATGGGTGAAAGTTCTTTGGGTGAAACGTCTTGTGGGTGAAGTGCTTTGGGGGAAACGTCCAGATACCCACATTGTACATACTGACAGATGTACAGTCATTTCGAAAAGTCATGCGACACGGCTCAGTCACGCCACACATAGGCCGGAGCTGAAAGTTCCGAGTATGTTGGTACCCATTGCTTGAGGGAAAGCAGGAGAGTGGAATGATAGGGAGGGGTGGAAGAATGAGGAGGTGGGTTTCGAAGCCTGGGTAGGCTTGCAGGGAGAAACGAATGGAATAAAGAGTCTGTGAGACAAATCCCATTCAACAGTGCGAGGGCATCCAATCCAACTCAGAAAAAAGAACTCTCTCGGTGGTTGCCTTCGCATGCCAAGGGTAACAAGAAAACCTCCGAGAGAAGGAAGAGTATAAACGGTTCGAAGTCCTCAGTGATGTCTTACAATTAGATAGGGAAACATAAATGAATATGCCACGTCTAGAATGCACTTGTGAAAATGATGCAATACTTTCACCTTTGTGGGCATTATTAATGTGAATTGCTAGGCTGCACTCCTCTTGAGAAGGCATAAAAAATCATCAATGGATCAAGGGTAAAAATTATATAATACTCCATAAATTAGGATAACAAAAATGAGAGCTGTTGATTTAGTGGAGATCCTGAATGAGCATCTTCTGCCTTATGTCAGACAGATAGTGCCAGACGGCGAAGACATGGTAGTAATACAAGATAATTCATCGTTAGATACGGCCGGTGTAACTCGACAATTTTTTTGACCAGAACTGGAATATCAATGTTCTGCCCTGGCCAGCTCGCTTGTCGGAATAAAATTTTTATTCCACTGTACTGTATCACTCAAGCGTCAAGAAATTGTCAGCATGAAAATTGCTTTTTTGGGAGAACATTAGGAAATATTTACATCCTTTATCCAATCAGTTTTACCAAAGCTCTAATAAATGGCAATTTATCACATGTAGCACTTTTCTCACAGATAGTGGATACATTTTATATTGACTTTATTTAAATTTTCGAATAAAAATTTTATTCTAGCAGCATTTAATAGGCAATGAAAACAATGAAAGATTATTTAGTGTTTTATTTTAGTATTTAGTGAAGTCTCAGCCTGAGTCGATCACTCATTGCATTCGACGGTTAATGAACCGTACTAAATTTTCACAAATTTGTGGCCGTCGTCCGATTGAGCCCCAGAGTTCCATAACATTCTCTTCAAGAGCGGCTGCCATCCTCAACTTTCCTCTCGTCCACTCATTCAACATTATACCCCATAAGTTCTCAGTGGGATTCATATCCGGCAAGCGAGCTGCCCAGAGCAGAACATTGATATTCCAGTTCTGGTCAAAAAAATTGTCGAGTTATGCTGGCCGTATCTAACGATGAATTATCTTGTATTACTACCACGTCTTCGTCGTCTGGCACTATCTGTCTGACATAAGGCAGAAGATGCTCATTCAGGATCTCCACTAAATCAACAGCTCTCATTTTTGTTATCGTAATTTATGGAGTATTATATAATTTTTACCCATGACCCATTGATGATTTTTTACACTTTCTGAAGAGAAGTGCAGCCTAGCATCTCGCATTAATAATGTCCACAAAGGTGAAAATATTGCATCATTTCCTCAAGTGCTTTCTAGACACGCCCTATCTCATTGTAAGACATCACTGAGGACTTAGAACCGTTTACATGTTTCCTTCTCTCGGAGCTTCTCTTGTTACCCTTGGCATGCGAAGGCAACCTCTGAGAGAGTCCTTTTTTCTGAGTTGGAATGGATGCCCTCGCACTGTTGAATGGGATTTGTCTCATATGCTCTGATTCTGTTCTTCCGTTCGTTTTTCCCTGCAAGCCTATGCAGGCTTCGAAACCCACCTCCTCACTCTTCCGCCCCTCCCTATCATTCCCCTCTCCTGCTTCCCCTCAAGAAATGGGTACCAACATACTCGGAACTTTCAGCTCTGGACTATGTGTGGCGTGACTGAGCCATGTCGCTAGACTTTTCGAAATGAGTGTACATTAAGCAGATGCTACTTTTATTCTAAATCCTGATTTATTATTCTTTCTAGAGCAGGGTTTCCCAAATGGGGATCCTCTGTAACTTGCAGGAGATCCGTGGCGTTTGTAGAAAAAATACTTTTGTATTAATTTCGAGAAATTATATTTGATTAGTAATACTTTAAAAGGAATCTGTTATCATGGAATCAATAATCAGTTGTCAGGTCTTTCAAAACAAATAACACTGCTCCCACTCCTCAATGTGTTTTAGATGTAAAAACCATGTGGTCAAGGGTTCCGTAGAATTTGATGTTTCAATAGGGGTCTGCAGGTTAGAAAAGATTGAAAACCCCTGTTCCTTGAATATTTGATGAATGATTTTTAATATCTTATTTGAAGTATTCATCATTATAAAGTTAATAAATTTACTGTTTCATCTCTAAATTGTCTGCTATCTTAATCTTGATTACAGGAAGCTACATTACCAAATTGATCATGAAAACGAAAGTCCATACCATTGTCCAGATTGTGGGAAGGGTTTTGCATCTAAATCAGGGATGTATGGTCATCGGCAGCTTCATACTGGCACTGGGATATCTCGTTGTGAACACTGTGGCAAAGAATTTACTGTAAGTTAAAAAGTTAATGGAATGGTTGATATATTTGTCTAACTTGTAAGTCCTGACAAAATGACACTAATATGTTTTTTCATCAGAAAATTATAATGGTCCAATATCTGCCTATCACATTTCTTGGATTCAGTAGGATATTTGAATTGCTGTAACACATGACTAATTAGCATAATGCATTTGCTGGGAATTAAATGATATTTTTATTAATTGGGTCATGCCAGTAGGTGAGGCAGCTAAGTGACTGCCTCATGGCCCCTTCAAAAGTATCACCAGAATAAGAATACATCGATTATCTTTTCAGAATTAGGTTTTTTAATATTGTTTATTAATAGAAAATATTTTTACGATGTTGCAAAGAAGTCTCATAAGTGTTTATAATATTTACTTGACTTTGGGCTATATAATACCATTATTGTACTGGAGTTGCTTGCCATGCACCCACAAAACAGTGGAGCCAGTGCACTTCTATTGACCAATCTTGTATGTTGTGTAACAATGACAATACGACATCTTATTTATTAATTTTCTTTAAGTACATATACCTGTTCTATGTGTTTATTTATACTAAAAATTCAGGTAAGTTGAATTTTACTTCTACTTTTTATCTTCAACACCTGCTGTGTATGTGTAAAAAACTAAACAGGTCTGCCATATTTTATCTTACATCGGGCAACAAAATATTTGGCACAGCCTTCCATAGTAATATTGAGTAACATAATGAAAATGAGGCAATTTGTTTTTTATGTGTGCAATAGTACCTAGGGCTAGGCTTTTAAAAATTACTGTGAATGTCAAAACTGCAAATGTTAAAACCAAAAGCTAATGTGAAAATAATGGACCAATTGGACCAGTTGAGACCTAGGCTAAGGTCCAGTGCTGATTAAAACAACAGTGTAACAAATTCAATTCGTGATGTTTGTGAAAAATAAAAAAGTCCAATTTATTAATGTTATTTAGGAAGAGTGAATTGAATATAAATTGTTATAATGATAATAGTCCAAGAGGCTGCTTCGCCATCTGACATACACACCAAATTGTAATAAAACATTCACTGATAATGATAGTGTATGTTGGGGTATAGGTTGGAAGCATGTTGGGAATGATAATAAGAAGGGTAAAACTATACTAGATCACTTCTGTGAAAATGCTTTGACATGCTACAGAGATAACTGATTTTTGCAGTATGAAACTCAGACATATCCACTGTGTCTACAGTTTCGAGGAAAATCTTATTAGAGACAACATTAAACCAGAAGGGTACACTGTAAAGAAAAACCTTATCTTTCTTTTGTTCTAATTTATCTTACTCCACTCATTATCACAACCTTTTACATCTCCCTAATTCTGTCTCTTGGTCAATCGATGCTCAATGTTCTTCCATATATCCACCTTGTACAATTTTTCAGCCACTGGAAACCCCTTACTTGATATCATGTCATAAACATTCCCTATTGCTCATCATCACCCATTTTTATTTTCATTAACCATTAGGATTGTTGTATACAGTTTAACTATTGCATTCTGATATCTTGTAACTGTTTTATATTGAGTATAAAGGCCTTTGTGCTGTATGGGACTATATATGGCTGCTCTGGAGTCTAACATTTTTTCATCTATTGTATTGGCATTGTATCATTCAAGACATTCTCTCTCTTAAAGTAGTTGAAAGACAGTAAGTAATCTTTGATAATGTGTATTTTCAAATGTTTTGAAAGTGAAGTTCAAGTTAAAGGCATTTGAAAATATTTATGTTGGAGTCCAGATTCTTGGAGTGATGGTTGTGTCCTTTTGTGACTTTTTAAAACCTTAGTCCCTCTTATGCCCTTCCAGTTTGGCTAGTTATTCAAACATAGATATTTATCCTTACTGCACAGTTTCATACATTTGGAGGGAGTGACATGAACTTAAACTATTGGAAAACTTTCAGGTGGAGCCAAACTTCTCAGGGGGGAAAGATGCATCTTAATCTGCTATCTTCTCTATGGCAGTGTTAAACCCATAAACAGCCAAGTCTATTTACCTCAAATGTTGAGTAGGTGTACACAGAAACCAACCTCAAATGAAACTGGGATTGGTTGGGAATTACTGTAATTATGTTGACTTTTTCTTATTTATAGTGTGGTGTGTTATGTGTTTTTGATTTAGCCATTTTTTTTTACTTACAGCGGAAAGACAGTTACAATGAGCACCTTTTAATTCACAATGGTCCTCGCCACAAGTGCCCTCACTGTCCAAAAGAATTTGTTCAGCGCTCCAACCTTGTGCGGCACATCAGAATTCACACTGGTAAGATAAATCATCAGTAATAATTTTTTATTACAGACTTCTTCAGTAAAAATATTTTAATTTAGAGTTTGAAATCATTTTGGCCAGCTTATTTCATTTTTGGTTTAAAAACAGTGTTACATATTATGATTCTAGGTATAAATCCTGTGAGCATATTTTCTGTATGCGTATTTGCTTGTCATTGTTGCTGTTAATAATAGAAAATAAATAATAAGCCTCTTTGTGAGAGGAAATGAAAAATTATTTAAAAACTCAATTCACAAATCATATACAGTAGAACCTCATAAACCCGGCATTCAAAAATCCAGCATTCTCAAAAACTCGGCACTTTTTTGAAAGTTATATGTAAAAAAATTAGAAATTACTTCAAATGATGTACGCTTATCTATTTTCATTGTTTCATTTACCTTAATAGAACCACATGTTTATATTTGTGGCGATAGCAATTAGTACTTTTGTTAAATTTTATTTTGACATGACTTCAAAAAAAGAAGACAACCCATAAGTGGTGTCACGAAATGTAAACAGAAAAATCTCACGGTTGAAAAAAAAGTGGAATTACTAAGAATACTTGAAAAAGGTACTTCAGTGAAGAGACTTTGCAAAGAATATAGCATTGGTAGATCCACTGCATACGACTTAAAGAAGAAAAAACAGAAATATTGAAATTTGATGCAGAGAATGATATACCTAAAGCTATGTGTAGCCATAAAACACTACACGTCCCGGGTAAATATTGTTGATAAGGTATTGTTTGAGTGGTTTTGTCAGCGAAGAAGTGAAGGTGTACCTATATCAGGCCTAATGCTATTACAAGTGAAAATTTTTCACAATAGCAAAAAGAGTGGTAGAAGATGACATTGAAAACTGGGTTGATATTGACAATGATGCACCTGTCGTACTTCAGCTAACACATGTGAAATAGTGGACATGGTTTTGAAACATGAGCATGAAGAAGATGAAGAAAATGAAAGTGACAATGATCAAGAGATAGTTAAGGACAAACCTTCATTAGATCGCTGTATACAGTTGGTCACAGATACAATATCTGCTTTAAAACAACGCTCTTTTATTGATTTTCAAGAGATTACGTGTTTGTATCGAATACAAGATGAACTTATGAAGGAAAAATCAAAATGCATGAAGCAAGCTAGTTTGCCTGATCTGTTTAAAAACATTCTCAGAATAATGTGTGATGAAAATAATGTTGTAAATGCATATTAGATATACGCTTTATTTCACGTTCGTTATTTACTTTTTTATGGTTCTTATATAATTCCTTGTTTTAGTGCATGTATAAGCAATAGTCTTTATTGATAATGGGTTCCCTTTTAATTGTTATTCATCATTTGCATTATATAATCAGTTACCAAAAATGTACATTACTTAAAGGTTTTTTATAAATTTTCAAAAACCTGGCATTTTCAAAGACTTGGCAAATGCTAGGTCCTGAGTTTGCCGAGTTTATGAGGTTCTACTGTATATAAATTCAAAAGTGTTCAAATGATTTTTTTAATTGACCAAAACAAATGTTTTAATTCAACCGATGAAAGTTTGAAAAATGTTGGTAATTTTTTCTTTTGTATAGGGGAGAAGCCTTACAAATGTACTCATTGTGACAAAAGGTTTTCCGACAAAGGGGCTTGCAATTCTCACATCCGTGTTCATACTCGGGAAGAGACTTGCAGCTGTCCATATTGTGGGCAAACCTTCTCTAAAAAACAGGTGAGCATATTTTCTATAATCAAAACTTTTTCATAACCTGGTTCAGGGTATTTGTATTTTGCTTAGAATTAGAATGTTTAATGTTAATTGTGTATATAATTTGTTTTTTGAACCATGATGAATTACCATTTTAGTTTAAAAGTTCCTAAGATGCCATTGGATAAATCTTGTTTATAATTAATTGTCTTTGAAGTTATATTTTAAAATTTTATATGATTAAAAATCCTTGCATTATAGAAAAATAGTTTTATTTTGTTCCTCTGTAACACAATGTTTCATTGTTATCGGATTGTTAGATCAAATAGAAATTTAATTTTGACAACTTTAGTATGACTCACAGAAGCAAATTTTCCTTTACAGAAATTAAAATACCACATAAGAAAACATACTGGAGAAGGACTTATTAACTGTGAGATATGTGGAAAGGTGAGATTCATACCTTAAAATATGATTTTTTAACTTATATTAATTTTGAAATATTATAGTTTTTTCTGTTAAATGTTAAATGATGTTGAGAATTTCCTTTAAAAGTTAAAGTAAGCAAGGTAAGACTAATTTATTCTTTCTATTATTTGAATGTCTTAATTTTCATTGTAGATGTTTTGTTAAAAGCAAGTAACTTGAAATCGTTCTATTAAAAATATCGAAGTAGGCATGACAGAATAAAAGTATTTATATTTGAGTGTTTTGCTTAATTTATTTTCTTCATTCTTCTCCATACCATTGCATCTGTGATATTCGGCTCATAACGTGCTAATGAATCATCTGGATTCCATCTACCGACAGTCATTCACAAACAGCTTTGCCCTGAAGGAGCACAGAGTCATCCACAACCGCCAGACCCAGATTCTCTGCCCTCAGTGTGGGAAGGGTTTCAACAGTGAGAAGTACCTCCAGCGCCACATCACCATTGTCCATGAGCCGTCCAACGCATTTCCCTGTCCCCTGTGAGTTCTTGCCACGCCTTTTCTCCCCCCCCCTTTTTCCCAGCCATGCCTAGATCTTTGGTCTCCCAAATGGACTTCCCCTTATAACCCTAAACCTACTCTTTGAGTCCACCGACTTCCCACCGTCAGTGCTGTTCGGCTGGAAGATGTGATGCATATGTCTTGAACTAAGTCCCAAGTGTCAATCAAGACTGTTTTAATGGTCAGCGTGGACACTTCTTTCAAGTTGACCACATGCACATTGTTTGATTTTTTTGAGGGGTTCATGTGATGTTGGTCTTTGCCACATTTTTCTTAAATTTATATACGTGTTTTTCAATGTTAAATATTTGCCTCAGGACAACCCCTTTCTCGTATTCATTACTGTCTCTGAGTCTATGTACAGCAAAAAGTGGCTTGGATCAATGATCCATGGGCTCCTTTGAAATAATTAATGCAAAATTATTCCTCTGGGTCACAGACCAAAAATTATTCTCTCAATTAAAATTAAATTGGTAAATGCAAGAATATTAAAAATAGATGAAATTCTTTAAAATTTTATATTTCTCATGGGGCTTATTACCCATTTTTTATAATACTTTGAAAAAATTTTACATTTAAAATTTCAGTAAGCAATTATTCAAGCCTCTTTTTGATAAATTATGGAATCTCATGAATGGCATTTTTGTAGCTAGGATACACATCTTTAATAATTGATTTTGTGAGTACATAAATTCAAACTAAAATGTTTCATTACTGCTGTGAACATTGTTTTTCTTTTAGCTTGCAGCTCAGTATTGCTAGAGAATTTTTACTAAAGTGTTTGTCAATTTTATCTGGAACTCTTTTGTGAGGGATTGGAAAGCATTGTAACGTTGTTTATACATTCCTGGGGCCAAAAACCAAGCATTGCCTCTGCCATCATTTGCATGTGGAAGTAGCCTGGGCATTAATGCATGTTTAAAATCATATTTGCATGTAAAATAAGTTATTGTTCTTCATGATGCTCTTTGGCAAAGCTTTCCAATCTCATTACTACAGTTATTGAATGTGATAATATCACAGTTCATACACTACAAGAAGGTTAGGATATTTTGTTCCTTGTAATAGCTATTCTCTGTAACTTTGTCCAGTCTTCCTTGATACTATGGTCATTTGTAAATCAGTATTTCTTTCCATTGGAAGGATTGTTAATAATTCCAAGTGCTGAATTACATTTGACTATCACATTTCCTTACACTTCTTTTGCTATTGACATTTTTATGATTTTTTTCTTGTTTCTGAGCCAGTAATATCTCACTGCATACTTTGATGCATCTTGCCTTGTGCTTGATATAAGTTTATGATTTATTTAATTGGTTTAAGTAAATCAGGATTTATATTTTTATGTAGAACCTATTTTTATTTATACACAGATTAAATTTGGCTTAAAAAGCTTTAATTTTATTGGAGTGACATTTAATTTGCCAGTTATTGCTTTAAGTAAATTTTAACAATTTATTTTCTGGGAATACTTTCCTTTATTCTTGCAAAAAAAATTTTATTTCTTTTTAAAAGACTAGAATCATTCAATTCAGATTAATTCTGCACTCAACATAAGCCCTACTTTTGCCTCTATAACTTAGAAATTTTTCGGGTAGCTTGAGGAATAGTGACACTAGTTATGAGTGATTCATAAGTTTTTTCCAGCTTTACTTGGAATTATTATTAATTTCAGTACTCAAGGTTAAAACTGAAAATAGAAGATTTTAATAAGAAGCTGTTAATTAATCTATAATTCTGCATCATCCAAAGAATAAAATAGATGTTTTGTCATTGCCTAGTTAATGTACAATCTGATAATTATATTTGGGATTTTTTAAATGATTTTCAAGTAACCAGGAAACTTAAGAATCACCTAATGTATATACCTTTTGGGTCATTATAGTTTAATTAATTGTATATTAAAGCAATCTAATGTACATCAATATCTGTCTTAAATTTTACCTTTGGCTCTAGCCTTTTCTCTTGTGTCCATAGTTATAAGGAACCATCCTGACACTAGCCTTCTTTGCTACTTGAATAAAGACTATTAAACAGATATTATATTTCTCTCTTCATAATATCTTTATCCTTTTGGCATACCTTGGGCTATATTTTCCTGGGTTTGTGATGTATGATTTTTCTGAATGGCCTTTCAGTAGCATTATATAGTCTGTCTTTCTTATCAACAACATCTAATTTCGAGGTGTTTTGATTATATTTTTGTACAAATTAAATTAAGTTGTCCATCTTCTTTAGATCTTCAAAAATATGAGTGTTAACCAGTCCAACTTTATGGGTGTCGTGTGCGTGTGTGTGTTGTAGGTGCGAGAAGGTGTTCTCCCAACAATCCCGCTTGCGAGCACACCTCATGACGCACACAGGACTCAAGCACATGCGCTGTTTGCTGTGTGACAAGGCGTACTCCGTGCGCAAGTCTCTGAGGCGGCACCTGCTAGAGAAGCACCACATCTCACCGGAGCACCCGCACTACAAACGCTGTTTCCATGCCATGTCTCCTGAAGAGGCGGGTCTACCTCTTTTGGCTGCTGCAAGGGCTCTGGCATTGGGTGCAGCTGCGGCTGCAGCCCACGCTGCAGCAGCCGGAGGGGATGATGTGTCTGGGGGTGACTCGGAACCAAAGGTGGGGCAAGAGGAAGAAGAGGATGAGGATGATGAGGATGAGGAAGAAGATGAGGAGAGCGATGGTAGCCCAGATGGGGAAGGAGCAGTTAATCTGCCTCAGCCGTGGCCTGTAGACATGACCTGGACGGCAGGGAGGGAGTTGTCGGCAGGGATAGGGAGAAGAGCAAGGAGATCGAGGGGTCGAAGCAGCAGTCGTAGGGGAGAGGGCACCACAAGAGGAAGACCAAGAAGGTCGCCAGGTAGGCCAAGAGGTTCGAGGGGGAGTTCAATGAGTAGGGGAGTTTTAGGAGAAGGTCCAAGTGCTCCAAGGAGAAGGGGAAGCACAACGGGTAAGAAGCGACGGGTTGAGGCAATTGCTGAGAGTTTGATGCAGAACACCAAGGGAATTTTATTGTCGATGGGTGAGGAGAGTGGAGAAGCGGGGGTGTCCAGAGGAATGGTTGAGGGAGGGGAGCAACAGTGTGTGGAAAATGTGGCTGGGGGAAGTAGTGGAGTTGTGATGGGCATCCCCGAAGTGGTGAGCATAAAGCAAGAGTCCTCTGTAGGAGACGAAGAGAGAATGTTAGGGAATAATGGGGTGGAGAGGAAGAGGGGCAGGAAGAAGACTCAGGTGAGTGATTTGGGTGCACATTGGTTGGCTGGGGAATGAAGCTATTCCAGTCTGCTAGGACCAAAAGACTTTATTTATTGCACCGTTATCGGGAATTTTTTAATGACTAAATACCTCTTCTGCCTAATAAGCAGACCTTTTTTTTTTAGGTAAATATGTATTTACAATGATTTATCAGAAAATATCTTTTCTCTTCAATACAGAGTTTATATTTTACAGTTGACCAATTACTTTATATGTTTCACAGTTTCTAATAGTTGTTCTTCACCAGTTGTGAGGCTTGTCCTCATTTTGTCACTGTCATTGAAGATATTTATTTTAAATTTTCTATAATTGTGACAAATGAAATGTGATTGTAATCAATTTTCATGAAAGTATTCATGATCGACCATTTTCTATGTGACAGTTTTTCATGCCAAAATGCAGACTTCTATTATAGTTTTTCATAATTTTGCCCCAATCTCATGGTTTCAACTCTTAATGCGGGTATTACTGTGGTGTCAAATGTGAGGAACTCACTTATCTTTATTGAGTGGTTGTGTGATTGTGATAATATGAGTGGGTGTGCCTCTTTGCTGATTGAAAGGAAGTTCCAATAGGCATTATTATTGAAGTCACAAAGTTTTCATTGCTAAGTCTGGTGGTCATATGTACTTCTTGGTCAGTATAGCCCAAAGGCATTTGGGTGTACAACTTGGGAGAGGTTATCTTGTTCCATACGTCCGACAAATAGCTTTATTTTTTTCTACATTATACAGTGCTTACATATTGTTTACTTATTATAATTAACAGACAAATCAAAACATTCAGGGCAGTTAATATTAGCCAATTCCCCTCATAGGGAATTGCTGCTACACGCACCAGTTGTTGATAGTTTAATGGATTTAGCTACTCATATTTTTTATTTTGTTACAATTTCAAACTATACAATCATATTTACTTTTGAATTAACTGTAGTTATTGAACATAGAGAACTCATTTTGTCTTCAAACATGTTATATGTATTTTCATTCATGTATGCTTGGTTTGTTGATCTTATTTGAAGGGATATAATATTCGCCCTTTCCTGTTGGCCTTTACGAAGATGCTTACAAGCATTTTCATTTTCTCTTTTAAATGGTATAGTTATCTAATTAGAAAAAACTATGGATAGTACAGTACAAAATATTGTTTTGGGTGTTATTTTTATGAAGGAAATGTTAATTTTTGCTGATATAACAGCAAGTTACTGAAGGGAAAATTGCAGGTATGTCTGCTTTATTGCATATTAAGTCCTTCATAGAATAAGGTCTGAATGAGAGAGTTCAAGTTTAGGAAAGGAATATGTAGCTCAATTTTATTTTGTGGACATGGCCTTAATAATGCATGCCAATTATTAGGTAACTATCATCTTTCTGGGAATGAAAGATTTAGCTGCATTACTCTGCAAAAACTATTTTACCTTAATCACTTTTCACAATTTCCAAAGAAATTTTTTATAATATTCATCAACGTGCTTTTGTTGAAACACTTATTAAAACTTCTACCTGGACTTCACTTTAATATACTTGCTGATTAATTTAGCTACCTCTAAAAAATTGCTTGCTTGCCTGCCATTTTGATTGGCAGTTAAATCTGATACTGTTGGCAATATATTTGCTTTAAATTTAATATTGTAGAGCAATTCTAGGTGGAAATGTTTTTTATGGAATCATTCCTGGAATTTAGGTTATATTTGTAAGTTTTAGAAAACGTGATGAAGATGAGAAATTTATACTGCCCATTTCTTTGGGATTTTAATAGTAGCAACTGAATGGTGTCTATATTCAGGCAATATTTGTTAATAATTATTTTTGGTGTGCATGCAAGATTTTATAGTAATTTGTGATTCTACTTACAAGGACAATTTGACTTTGATATTAAATCGTCTTTCTGGAAAATTTCTAGTTAATTCGATGGGATTATAGGAAGAAATTCCATTTGTACTGTAAAGAAAGCACGTGATGTCTTTTATACCTCTTACAATTTATATATGTGGGCATTTGACTGACTTTCTAATAAAATCAGGTATTCTCAGAGTTATTTTTTGTAAACAAGCTAGGATTTTTTTAAATGGGCGATGTAGAAATATAGTTTCTACCTCATTAAGCTGCGATAGAGAGTTTTCCAATTTGTTGGTGAGCTATCTCATTAGTCAGCTATATATTGATTCATCTGAGTTTTGCAGCTCCATTCCTACGGGCTGATGGGCAATAGTTTATAGGGGAAATTGACTTGACGCTCCTGTTTAACTCATTCCTTTATTTCTAACCATTCTTTCACTATTTCACATCTGCCTTACTAAGCTATTATGTTATCTTATTTGTTCATTTGAGTTAGCTTTACTATGCTTTTAAAGCTATGCTGATTGCTCCAATCATATGTGAATCTGCCGTACTTGGAGTCAATTTTGTAGCAGTAAATTTGTAAGGTTTCCATGGGGTGGGATCATATATTAATTATTTATATAATAATACTTATTATTAAATTTAGTTATGCATATATTACGCTGTTTTAAAATTTTTGAATGGCAGGTAAATCTGTCATTCGTTATCACCCCACATTGGATTTGTTGGGGTTGGTCTATTTTGCTTTATTCTTCAGGTTTGGTATGCTTCTTGTCTTTTTGCACTAATGGCCATCCATTTCACCTGACTTAATTTTTACTCATTAATGAATGGCTCAATTTGATCAATCCAAAGGTTCCCAGTGGCTCTGTTGGGCATTAGTGCCAGATAAACAGTTAAACTTCATTATTGTGGATGCTCTTGCAGTTTGACAATTTTTGTGAATTGTGTTATGATTGTAAAAAGTGAGTTTTGACACTTTATCTCAATGGATTGTTTAATCTATCCATATTGTGCCAAGTACACAAGTGAGAATACTTGATTTGACACAGAAATAGTTGCCCCTGGGTGTACAGAGTAATGGCAATTAGTGTTTTAATAAAAATGTCCTAACTTATACAATGCAGATAGGCATAATATTTTATGCCGAAAATTCTCAATTTCCCTTTATCAAATTTAATGACTAAGATGTGAATAATTTTCATTGACTGCAAAATCAAATCATTGCCCTCAATTTTGTATTCTTTATAAAAAATATTGTTTTTGTTTGTGCTGTTCTATTCTAACTCAGGTAATCAGGGAAGATATTCATCCAATGTATTTGGTTAAAATATATTTATACAAAAAAACAGGTGTTATTCTAATCAAGATAAATTTTGGTTCGATATGTTTGTTGTACAGAGCCATTCATGTTTTGATGGGGTATTAACATATACCAAAAAATTGTAAAATTAAGACAAGTAAATTAGAATAGTGTATTTTTAGTTATATTAAAATATATTGTTAAATTTTTGCATTGAAAATTTTGTGTATTATCCATTATTTTTATTGGTTTAGCAAATATTTTATCTTGTATTAATATTTAAAATTTTATTTGGCACAATATGGCATATTTGGTGAGAGCTAACCTTGGTATTTGATGATTTTGGTTGTATTTTTTTACATTAAGTGCTAGTGATGGACCAAAATATGAAAATTTTAACAATATATGCCTTAAACATGAAAATGTTGACAAACATGTATTGAAATCCAAAGAGGTCCTCGATAATGAAGATTGACTGTACCTATGTTATATTTGTTTTAATGCTGCCAGTTTTATATTGAAGAAAAACTGGAATTTGAGTGCATTTTATAGCTGTTTCTACCTCACTTTGTCTACAGTAATAATAGTAATAGAAAAATCATAATGATTTTACTGTAATGTTAGAAAGGCAAGTATAAGAGAACTGCCAAAGACACTCTTTGTTAAGCTTCTCTTGATGAGCTTATATAAATGCATATATTGTGGAAGACATTTACTGAAACTCATGGTACAAAATGTTTGAAAACATTTATTTAATTCATAAATGACAATGATTTTCTAAGGAGTAGTGACAGTCATTGGTGTAATATATATATATTTACATGTACGTTATTTTCCATTACTTTCTTACTTTATATCTGAATATATTTGTCTATTAAACAAAATATATAAATACTAAACATCAGTACCTCTAATTATTGTACTTCTTTGTTGTAAATGTGTTGGTAAGAGTGGCATATTCAGGATAAAAATGAAAACCATATCTTTTTGAACTCTTGACATATTGTCTTATAAGTCATAAACAAATATTTACAAATAAATATATGTACAGCCCAAAAACCTTTTGGAAATTATTTAAGGGAGATCATAAGCTACAGGAAGACCTCGTTAATTCAGAAATCAGAGGTCAAAAAGTAAAATTAAAAATAAACGTTTTTGAAAATTTTTGTATTGCTTTTATTGATAAAATTCCCCCTAAAAGTCCTCTTAAATATTAATTTACTAATGTTTCATGAGAGTAATTTTCAATAATTTTGCCTCATTTTTCAGATGGCAGTCACACAAGCAGAATGCCCTTATCTTGGTCAAAGGTGTTTCATGATAGAGGAAACATTCCTTTAACAAATTTGCCATTGGTCTTACTGATATCCACACAAAAATGCTGCAACAAAATCTTTCATCTTATTTAGTGTGAATTAATACCATGATTTTATGTTTCTATGTTAAAGGCATAATTTCGTTAAAATTAATAGAAGAGGCAGAGACTTCATGGAATTCCATCATAAAAGGATGGAATGTATTGTTAATAATAATTATATTAACAACACATCCCATCCTGTCATAATTTCATTATCCTTGATCAAAATAAAGTTGTAACTCCTGGATTTTTTTATCTTAAAATTTGCATTTATTTTCAAATATGTTTATTATAAAATATGCAGTACCTAATTGCACATTGAGAAAGGAATAAATTATAAGTAAACTTTTCTATTCAATCCAATGATGAACTAAAGAGGTTTTCCTGTACATCAATTTTAATATTCAACTCTTAACAGATAAAGATTTATTGGGACTAAATATTATTAACGCATAAGTTTCATTTATACACTGTAAATCCAAGCATTCATGTTTTTTCTTCAATTTTTGACTCGTTTGTTTATGCAGTTCAATATTAATCTTACTGAATGACATCAAGCAGTAAAGAATCTTAAAATACTCATCAGGAAGAAGTGCTAATAGTTTGCACATCAACTGAAAAATGAATATCAGCAGATAGAGGTAAGAATATTTTTGATAGTAGGTGAGATTGAAATGAATCTATTAACAAGTTTTCTAAGTTTATAAGCATTAATGTTTGACTGATGGCTTATTATTTACCTTATTGCAGTCTTAGTAGTCAAATAAATATTTCTATCTTGTACTTGAAATGCCTACTTGTTTTTAGTATGTTTGTAAATACATGTCACCTAAATAACTTAAATGATGTAGGACATAAGTTGACTTAACTCATTCAACTTTGACTTTATCCTGTCCAAATGCAACTATACTGGTATGTTTGATTACTTCAAGATATTTTTCCCTTTGGGCAGCAATTCCAAAACTGAGGGTTGCAAAGACGAATCGGTGTATCTATAATATACTGACACTTCTGAGATAGGATATAGGAGGATACAATTTATGAGGCACTTCTAGATGTGCTAGAAACTTGAAATTTGGTCACAACCAAAGGAAAAAATCCAAAATTATCAAAATTCCAAATTGAGGAGCTATTTTTGCCTCATAAGAAAAACACGTAAATTGGTGATGTTTATATATTCGCTTTTTAAAATTATTTCCCATTAAGGTTCTAACTCAGGACTTGAACTTTCGGAAAGTATAGAAATTGTACTTTCTTATCATTGAAGACAGATTTCAAATCCATGTAGAATTAGCATTAACAGTTTTTTTTCAAAAAAAGGTAATTTTTCTGGGTCCCAACAATCGACTGCTGTGGCAACAAGCTCAAATGTTTTGATATGGGTAAGCTTGTTATAATGCCATTAATATTAAACTAGTCAAATGGAAGAAATCCGATGTAAAAAAAATTCAAATTGTTAGGGGCCATTTTGCCCCATGTGAGGATAAGGCATTTCTGGATAAGATAGGCTTGAAATTTGGCAAGGTTATAGGATTTTGGTCAACCGATGGAAAAAATCCGAAATTGTTAAATTTCCAATTTATAGAGGCTGTTTTGCCCCACACAAGGTTATAAATTATAAGGCATTTCCAGATGAGCTAGAGTCTTGAAATTTGACAAGACCAGTGCTTTTTTTTGTGACAGTATGCGCCGGTACAACGTACCGGCACCTTTTTTTTCAGAGTAATGTTGACCCATGTCTAATTTCGATACATTTTCATTTTTTATAACTTAAAGTAATAAAGAGATTCTATAAATGTTAAACATTTTCATTTTTATTATCAACTTCGTTATTAAAAGTATATCACAAATTCAATAGAGAAGGGGGATAGGGTGCAGAAAGAGGGGGATGGGAGTACCTGCACCTCTTTTTTTTTTTACAAAAGAAGCACTGGGCAAGTCTGATGGAAAATATCTGATTTTATAAAAATTTTAATTTTTAGGGGCTGTTTTGCCCCATACGAGGATAAAAATTATAAGGCACTTCCAGATGAGCTAGAGATGTGAAATTTGGCATGATTATAGAATTTCGGTCATAATTGGGAAAAATCTGACAAAATTATAATTCTTAGGTGTTTTTTTTAATTATAATAGAAAGTAGGCTGAAATGCTTGCAGAATGCAAGCACCATCTACTAGTATTTAATATTTTCAATAATTTAATTTTTTAGTCAATATAATTGCATAGTTTTTCATTATTTATATAAGTAAAAATCCTGATTTCATCTGAGTATTCCACTCACTTTTGTTTATTTATAGATAGATTAGGTTAAAGGGGTCATGAATTCATAAAGTTTGGGAACTGCTGCATATAAGATTGACTATTCTGACTGCAAGTTATAGGACTTGAATTATCTTAGCCTTCCCTAAGACCAAAGGATGTAATTTGAAATATACCTTACCTCAAATGACTGCTGTGGATGCACAAGTAAACTTTAAAGCAAAACTTCAAAACAAGAAGAATTGAATTTTTTTGCTTAACACTGAAATTAAATTAACATTTGTTATATGGAGCTGGAGTACAAAAGCCAAACAGCCTTTCTCTCATAAAGTGCAAGCAACATACTGATAAACAAATCACTTGTTGAATTTGACAAATTTATTCAATTTTAATTATTTGCTTATACTTGGTTTATATAGAATTTCTTTATTATAATGCAGTTTTAAATGAAACCATAAATTGCCACATTTCCTGGAGCTAGGCTGTTTATCAGGTATACATTAACTATCCTATTCCATTATTTTGCTTAGCACATATCCTAAAGCATTTTGGTGCTATATCATCTGGACAGTCAGTGGTGTAGCCAGGATTTGACCAAGGGGGGGATTCAGGTTCAGAGCTATGTACCAGACGGGAGGGTTACCCCACCACAGCGTGCCGGAGGCAAAACATTTTTACTTTATTTAATAATTTACACACATGTTCCATAAATCTCTATATAGATTTTTTTGTTAAAAATAAATAAATTGTGTTGCCTCACCGAAATTAAAAGTTTTCTTAAAATATAATGAAATTCATAATTAATAAACGGGATATCGCCAATGTCATCAAAGCGTGTGTAGATCGGTTCCTTGCTCTTTAATAAAATGTGGCATTTATTCAGAACTCTACAGTACGTATTGTATTATTATATTTTGAAGGGCAAAAATGCAAGTTAAATGTTGGAATAGGGACTTGAAGAACCAAACCCTATTTTTTCCATATACCCAATTACCATTCGCGAGGGTTTTCAGGAACCTAACCTTCGCGAATGGCGAGGGACTACTGTAAATTCTTTTCCTATCATAATTGCATTTTATACAACATTAGTAACAAGGACGTAGCTAGGAATATTGGCACCTATGGCCAAGTTATCAAAATTCGCCTTTTTATTACACAAGTATTTCTGTAGTAGCATTTATGTATTATTTCTAAAAACAATCAAGCGAATTACCTTTGAATGTATAATGTATGAATAAAATATAAAACATCTTGTATGCTTGGATGATGTAACGTCAGTAATAAATATAAACTTTAGCTATAAAAATTAATTTATGTAAATTTTCATCTTAAGGATTCTGGAAAATACTAACAATAAGTCACATTGTCATTTATCCGAGACATTTAAATTTTTAGTTTAAAAACTCATCGCTACAAATACTGTTATTAAAATATGAAATATAAAATTCTATATAATGTTACTAGATGCATTAAATTTTATAACTCCCATTCGGGGTCGGCGCGTCAAAAATTGCCACCTGAGGCGAATGTACTTTATGCTGCCCTTTTGCACAGTAACAGCATTTATATTTTTTAGGCCCAATGAATTTTCTTAATTCCGAAAAATCTTGATATATGTCAAAAGAGGAAACTTTGGCCTTTACTTTTTCAGCTCCATTCTACAATTTAGTGCATATAATGTACATTAATTTTTGCATTTTTATTTTCATGCAGTTAGCGAAATGTGGAACTCATCTGCATAAAAACCCCATATAATTCTGAGACGAATCTTATCTCGGCACAAAAGGAAGGAGCCATCATCCACATGTATCTTATGTCAGTTACAATGAAACCCCTCTAAGAAATTTACAATGTTTATCTCTTGACCGAGAGTGAGTCCGAGATGCGAGGGAAAGATTCTCGCGTTCAAGTTGCTTAGAAAACCCTCTCCCGTCGCCATATCTCCGGTTCTAATGAACAAAATGCAACATTTTTTGTGTATAACTTTGTAATGTTTATGAATAATGATTTTGTAACTATAACTTCTATATTATTAATGATCTGTCTTTTAAAAAATCATAAACGCAACATTTTCTTGAAAATTTCTAGTCGAAACGTCAAAAAATTGACCTGTGGTAAACTTTTCCCCTATTTGTTTTAGAGAGGTACACCCAGCGGATGAAATGTTTAGAAATGTTCATGTTTCTTTGAATAAGATGGCATATCAATAGATTCAATAGTGTTCATGATACTGTAAGCTATATGAATACTGCGAACGCACCGATCTTGGCCAATGGTGGACCTTAGGTAATTTTTTCGATGTGAAAATTAATTATTATTATTTAATTTATATTATGATTAAAATTCCACGTTTCTACGATGATTATTAGTATTTTAGAATTCCTCTGTTTCTTACAAAATACGATATCATATATACCAATTTTCTGATAAAAATGCTGCCATTATATTGATGAGCGATTACGTACCTATATGTAAAGATTATCCAGGAAGAAGATGTCAGTGTTACTGGCTGAAACAGTGGTAAGGATGCACTTAGGAACCCTCTGCAGAAATTGAGTGTAACCGTGAAATGACACTCGGACAGGCTGCCCTACATTAGACGATACCTGCAGACTTGTACTTTTTGGAGAGTTATCTTCTAACACAACCGAGTCTGGTGATCCCATAATTCTGACTGGGAACTAAGACGCAGCAAACGAAGAAAGGCATGCTAGATGCTAAGAATTTAGTTACGTGGAACATGAAACAGAAGCCAACGAAAGATACAGAGAAGGGAAAGGAAGCTCTAACCTAAACATCCAGAGTCCAAGGGCTAGTAGCTCTACGTCACGGAGAGATTTAAAAAATTCAATTTTTTTTACTGCTCTGAGTGCAAAATCATGTACACTTAGTTGATGTTGAAGTGGTGAACGACAATTTATGAGCACCCTTTTCTTTTTTGCAAATCCGCAATGGAGGTTGACTTTTGTCTCAATATGCATCTGAAAATGCCGCCCCAATCTAAACGCCGCCTGAGGCGGTCGCCTCATCCCTGGCGCCGGCCCTGCTCCCATTTTTACCTTTAAAAATTGTACAGTAGACAAAAATAATCCATAAATAGCGAAAATAAAGCAAGAATCAGCGTTCTGTAATACTTTCATACCTAAGGTTGTACGCGCTTTAAGTGCAGCACTTGTTTCACTGTGAAGTATAGATGATCAGCTCGCTGTTTTTGTCTCATTTTTACACGGCATTCTTTGTTACTATTTCGTTAATTATTTTTACCAATCAGTTCAATATTTTCACTGGATGTCATAGTTGTAATAATAACAAATAATTTTTCGATTTTCTCATGGGAGGGTTTGAACCCCATAAACCTCCCCCTTGGCTATGCCTCTGTGGACAGTAAACTTTCCTCTGTATCCAATCAATGGGACACTGGCCTCTGAGAAGGATGGTGTGCCCCTTTTGTTGAACAAGTATTAAATGACTGATATTGCCATTAGTGTGTATATTTCTGATATTCAGACATTGTTGAAATACAATATCTTGTCCTTGTTCTCTTCTTGTTATTCTTATAAATTTATAAAAGACGTCCTGGTTCCATTTCATGTTTATTTTTCTTACCAGTTGCTTCTAATTTTTTAGCTCTTTTACAGATGGGTACATATACATGATAAAAATGTAAGTACATATGCAATGCTGCAGATATTATTAGGTCCATATTAAATAAAAATCCATGGTGCAGAAAGTTACTATACATTTTTCTATTGCTATCATAGAAAAATATCCTTATGGATAATTGTTACTTCAAAGCTTTAACAGACAATTATAAATAATATTCCTTTAAGCTTGGCCATTAAAAAAATACATCTCTCTCCTAATAAAGGTATGCAAATTACAATTACATTAAAATAAATTAAGAAATCAAAAACATTTTATTAAAATTTCTTCTGAACAGTTTCGCATTTGATGTAGATGATGTATTCTATCACATTTAGGCATTTAGTTTTTATGTATTCCCTCAATAACAAAAATTTCCAAGTGAAATACGCTGTATTTGATGGAATGGAAGTGATAATGAGGACATTTATTCATTCAATAATTTATGTTTGATGGTCTAATAAAATTTTAATATATTTACAAATATAGTATAGAACTTGGATATTCAACCACTCTCATTATTTAGTCAACAGATAGACATTCACTCAAGAAAGCTGAAACCTCACTTCTGTCAATTTTTTAAGATGAAGGTATATTACCAGATGCAAAACTTTAAAATAAAATCAAGTCTTTGAAGGAGCCATGCAATTTCCATCTGGATACCTCTTTCGGAAAGCTTTAATTAGTTCTGGATCCACAAGCCGAACCCCATCCAACTGATTTCCCAGTGTTATCCTAGAATATTAAAAAAACATCAACATTGTTCTATAGAGGTGAGAACAAACCTACCAATGCATGCTTTGTTACATAATTGCAATATTTCTTAACCAAATGACATAAAATGCCAAGCTCAAAGATGCTAAATGAGTAATGTTATATTATGTATTTATTGCAGCTAAATTATATATGACGGATTGACATAAATAGTTCTCTGTTAATGTGATATCAATTAACTCTCTTCAGCTTAACACTTTTTGCTGGAATAAGTTGGCATCTGGTATTTGTATTCTCCGTATTCATTGTGAACCGCTGATGCTTCTTTAACCCAGGAGAGAACCATAGTTCCCTCTAATTTTTTTCATCCATGGGTGGAATGAATATTGCTATGCTCGCCTACATGCCGATAGTGCGCAGATACGCACTGGGGTTGATGCAGCCCTGTTCTGATATATTCTAAAATACAGTTGTGTGCTTGAAAAATTTAGTGCGCGGCACTTCAAAAACTGCTGCGAGGCCGCACAGTTGCGCAGCTTAGAGGGAACCATGGAGAGAACACACCTATGGGGAATCCCCACATTTTTTGATTTTTTCTAATTTTCCACCACCGTAGACATCAACTTATTAAAGTATGAATTTATTTTTTTCTCCACTATCTGGTCCAAAAATAGGGGTGCTTGTGGTACACGAGGGCACAGATTACATAAGTAAATACAGTATTAAAATTAATTATTTTAAATATTCTAAAATAAATATCATAAAATGTAAACACTGGAACAGCTAATTCAAAATATCAATGGTCTTCATAAATATCGATGTTATTCATCTATAATTTAAGGTTCACATTATATGTTCGACGTATAAGTCGACCTTAAGCTTTAGGAAATTTTTTTTAGGCTTCAAAGGTCGACTTATATGCCAGAATATATGATAATACCACTTCTCCATTCACACAATTTTATGATCGGTTTAATGTGGTTAACAATGTGGTGCATGGAAACAGTATGTAGAGTTTGAAGAAAAGCAAATCATAAAAGAAATTGAAATTAATTATGCAAGTTTAAATAGTAAATAGTAAGGAGCTAACACTGAAACATGATAGGTGGAGGAGAGAGGGCAAATGCTTCGATTCACGAGTAAAATGAAACGTGTTAGCTCCTTACGCATACGAGCGCTATCGCTGCGTTCTGTAAGACTTTGATGCACCACGTATTATTTACATAATTTATTCCCGGGGTATTATTACCGTATATACCTGAATATAAGACAAGGTTTTGTTCCAATTTTTATGACCGAAAAATCGCTAGTCGTCTTATAATCGCGTGGTGCATAATAGGTAGTTTGACTGACAGAGGAACCGAATGCAGAGTATAATCGAAATATTCGATTCTTTAAATCAATCAAAACAATCGATTATTAAAAGTAGTACATAGTAGAAATTGAATCGATTCAAATGTATTTGAATACAAATACTCTTTTGAATTTTATCCTATATATTATGCGCATAGTGAAGCTGCGTGCGTCCGTGAGTATAAAGTCTCACGTAATTATATCGGCGTATTTCTCGAGAACCGTTCGTCATAAAAGATATGCGGTAAACGGTGTTTTGTTTCTACTGGCTATGAGGTCCCTGGAAAAATATTTTCGTTTGCTAAAGTGTCCCAGGTTCGAATCCAAGAGACAATTATATTTTCCCATAAGTTTATACAGGATTTTCGTTTTTTCACAGTGCAAGGTTTTTTTCCTTCATTCTTTAAAATATGTAAATATGGACCAATTTTCTTCTTTTTCACTTTATTCGACGGCTAAAGATCTATACTATGTTATTCTTGCGATGTTTACACGTTACACGGTCGAATTTTTCAGAAATACGCATTCTTTTTCGAAATTTTGTGGATTTTTCCGGGCGTTGCCAAGGAGACTCTCATTGTTGCCTCTGATTCATTTAAGGCCAATTAAACCTTCCAATAGACGAAAGAAAAGCGTTATTGTTATCTTCTCTTCATTGATAATCTAAATAAAGGCATTGACGTCGCCTTTATAGTAGGTCCTGTAAGAAGTTAAAATCAGTTGTTGATAGACACTTGAAGGAAAGCAACTGTATATGCCAACTAACACTACAAAATTGCTTATTTCAATTGGTTCAATGTTTATTAGTCAAAGGTATAATAAATCTCTGTCATTGTGTGCATAATAAATTTTTTCCTTTTATTAGGAGTTCAAAATGGGGGGTCGTCTTATAATCAGAGTCGTCTTATATTCAGGTATATACGGTATATTAAGATCCCAGGGGATAACGAGGTCAAATTACTTTTTTCGTAGAAGTTGTTATGAATAAGTGAATAATATGTATTTTATGTCACTGTAATTTTAGTTAATACTTTAACCCTCTCACGTACTGAGGTGTGGGGCACCTGCTGGCATTAAAAGTCCGGAGAAATTCAAGATGGCCACCAAATGGGAAACATTAAATAAAACAATTATACATTAATCTCAAAAAATATATATTTTGAAAAATCTCCGAAGTAGGAGAATTACTGCGAGACGTATTAGATTGTTCAGGGTCCAAAAAAATAGCGAATTTCGATCGAATATTAAAAAAAAAATTCTTCGTATACAAAGATAAGAAAAATCTGCCAAATACGATCTAAATCTCGTGTTTATGTGGTATACTACCTCATTTCTGAGAGAAAAGCCATCCAGTCAACGTTTTCAGAGGTAAATTTGAAAGCATATTTTCCAGGCGGTCCCGCAATCGGGACTATAAAAATTTACGGGCATTCTCGGGCGGTCCGGTTACGAGAGGGTTAAAATCAAATTTTTTTCTTGCGTGGCCTTGTGAAAAGTGGGGGTCGGCTTACAATCGATTAAATACGGTATATATAGTATACTGAGAAAGCATTGTAATTGCAAAAAAACTTGATCTCGAGATTTTGATGGAAATATACGTTTTAGGTATACCTGAGTCCAAAAAAGTAGTTTATACCATGCCATCTGTCTGTCTGTTCATGACTCCAGAGCCTAATCGTTAGAGAGAAAATGAATGAAATCTTCTAATTAGGCATTTTATCTTTATTTCTTATAGGAATTAAGCTTTTCATTTATGTAGTTTGCGCAATACTTTTTATGAATGCATCTACTGCAAGAACAGAGAACTGGTGGCTGTACAATAAAATCTGTCAAAGCTGAAATTTGGAAGCATTACACATTTTAGAATTTTCTGGATGTTGCAGCTTGAAGCAACAATTAAACCACACATCTTTATTTTATTTACTTAAAAGTAATATCATGCAGTAAAAACAATGTAATGAAAATTAATTAATTTTTGTCACAAATACAAAATTAAGCTAGGTAATAGATTTAATCATTTGCAGATGTTCTGGTAGCAGTTAAAAATAATATGAATGAAAGGCACCATAAAATATAATGCGAACAACAGTTGAGGTGAGACTTCAAGATTATCAGACATTTTTGACCCTCAACATCTATATAAATGTCTGATTTCTTGTCATAAGGTATTTAAATTTTTTATACTTGAAAATTTAAAAAGCTTCTAAACATTACAATAGTTTTTAAAATTCCCTTTCCATTGCATCAGTTCTCACAATACTTTAACTAGGCTAAATTAAAAACTTAATAACACCTCACCAATTTGGCTGAACATTATGTGGCCGCCCAAACAGCTCTATTTTACGTGTTCCAGGAGAAAGGCGTTCAATAATACCATAGATTTCATCTGGCTTATGACTAGTTGCTCGTACTTCTGCTACAATCACATCACAGTCTAACCCTCGATTGAGATTTGATGGATTCCCCTTCATTCCAACCTTTAAAAGCATATTTTAATCATGTATTTGCATAAATATAAAAACTATTCACAGAACTTTGCCTGAACAGTTTCCTATCATTTTATTATTACTATTATTCTCTTTTCTTTCAGAAAATTTTTAAGACAAAAATTTTAATGTTACAAAAGTACATATAACTCCTAACTGTACAAGGCTTTTATGGTTAGGAGTTATATGTACTTTTGTAACATATATCTCACTGTAATCTCCACTTCCCCTTTTTAAGAATTTTAATGATATATTACAGTAATTTTTACTCAAAATCCACTTTCTTTATGCATAGTAATATTTGCAACTATTTACTTTTTTCAATTATATGACTTTATAAATTACTTACTAAACAATGTTCCTTTCCGTGGTTCAGCCAGTGGCCTGTTCTTCCAGTTCTTATGATTCGTTGAAGTTGATTTGTTTTAACCCAAATAATCTCATCTACACGTTCATAACCCCAAAGCTTTAAGCATTCTCTACCCAACTCCATAGCCCTGCCTGTGACCCACAAGAATATTAGACCATCATCCTGAAGAGTTGGAATGCCTAATTGCCTCATTTCATCATCAGACATGGTCCCATAGGGCAGTTCCATGTGAATATCCCATGGAGGATCAGCCATGATCACTGCAAACTTGCCTGCAATATGATTTGTAATTTTTAACTTAATTAGCATGACTGTAACAATACTGCATGATGACATACTGAAGCTTTTACAAAAAGATAATATACACATGGAATGGTTGACTAGTTTAATGCTAACTTTCATTACATCAGTTAATTGTTAAGCATAATTGCTTGTCAAATATGATGGATGGGCATGAATGAAAAATTAAAATAGTTCAAGATATACAACTTATGCTAATGAATAGACTATAGAAAAGCATTTAAACAATAAAGTAATACTCATTGTGTTTATTATAACATCTGATTGGAAGAACCTCAATAAATAGAATTTTATGCCACATTAATTACTTAGGAAAAAATTTGGTGTTTAATATCTACAGCAA
The DNA here is from genome assembly GCA_036926305.1 of Uropetala carovei. Classification (NCBI taxonomy): domain Eukaryota; kingdom Metazoa; phylum Arthropoda; class Insecta; order Odonata; family Petaluridae; genus Uropetala; species Uropetala carovei. The sequence continues at coordinate 6,874,991 of JAXCHB010000060.1, forward strand.
ATTTGACATGCAAAGTCTGAAGAAGATATCAAAATACAGTTGCCCTTAATTATGAAAGTGACAGAATTACATAAAAAGACTATTATATCTATAGGTATTACTCTTTTCCAAAACATTACACAAGAATTTTTTTAAATACAAAAATAAAATGGTGAGCATTTTAACAATATAATAATTTATTTACAGAAAATACCTACATAAATTATAGAAAACAAAGAAAAGTAACACAATTATTATACATAAAATAATATACACTTAGGTCCTGCTAAGCCATACAATGGCTTGTCAGCAAGTGCCAGGGTAATAAACGATCGTGGCTTTATCAATTATTTTTTTATCTTTGTGACAATAATATTTAGAACATAGACAATAGAATAATTTAATTAAACATATATCAACCAATTTTTTTTCTTTTAACTTCTCTTATGCTACACAAACTTTTCAGTTCAGTAGGTAGCTCATTAAATATTTTAGGCACTAAGACTTAATTTTTTTGCTCCGTTGATAGTGAAATACAAAGGGACTTCATATTGGTCCATTTGTCGAAGATTAAGTCTTATATCATTTTCTTTATTTTATATGCATCATAAAAATAGTTATCAACAATTAATATATTACGTAAGAAATTTATCAACAGGGAGTATGTTAAATACTTTAAAAGGGTCTTCAACATAATTTTGCACCTGAAACTTTTTTTCTTAGCATAATTTTTAGGTTCCTAGTCTGGATAGCTTTCACCATTTGCACATATGTTAATCCACCAGTACCCCAAAGTCTGATTCCATATCTCAACAAATTTCAACAAGGCTGAAATACATCATTTTCATTACATGTAGCAGTACTATATCCTTTATATAGTAAAATTGATAATCTTTCTCAATTTACTATTAATTTTTATTATGTGAAAATTAAAGTTTTTCATCAAGTAGCAGACCTAAATACTTGTAACGAGTCACCTGCTCAAGAAGTTGACATTGGCATGGTTGGATCTGAGTGTGCATACATGAGTGATTGTGAACTTTGAAACAGATCGGTGATTACATACCATGTATGTTACATGCATGGTTTTTGATTTGTCATTTATTGTTAACCTATTGTCATGAGTCCATTTCATGATATTATCAAAGTCCTCTTGTATCCTTGCTTCAGCCTCATGAAAGTCTCTATGAATTGAAATCATTACAGTATCATCAGCATACAATAATAGTTTATAAAATTTTACCTCAAATATATCATTTACATAAATTAAATACAAAATGGGTCCTAAAATGGATCCTTGTGGAACACCCATAATTACAATAGCAGTATCACTTATGATATCCTTAACTTTCATAGCAATTTTTCTGTTTGTCAGATAACTATTGAACCATTCATAGATGTTACCTCTAGTACCAATTGATTCTAACTTTTGTAACAGTATGCTGTGATCTACAGTATAAAAGGCCTTTTTATAATCTATTTAAGTAACTATCACATTATAGGTTCTATGAAGCCCATGTCTTATAATCTCAGAAAATTTTTCTAGAGCTTGCCTGGTACCTTTCCTTTTTTGAAAACCATATTGATAACTTAAAATTATACTGTTTTTATTTAAAAAGTCCAACAATTTATCTGCCACAAACCTTTCTAGAATCTTACAAAAAGTAGGCAATATTGATACTGGCATATAATTGAAGCAGTCTGCATGACATCCGCCCTTGTATATGGGTCTAATAATGGCTATTTTTAACATATCAGGGACAGATGCATTGTTTATACTAGCATTAATGAAATTTCTTAAGATAGGGATAAAAACTGTATTCATTTTCAAATCTCTAACACTTATTTCATCAAAACCAGGAGCCTTATTTTTCATAGAACCTAAAATATTTTTAACATCAGTTTCAGTACAATTAAGCATCACCATGGTATTCAGTAGTGCATTGGAACATTGACTACAACAATTCATTGAACAACTTAATTTAAGCTTCTCTGTTTCAGTTTTTCGTTTACAAAATAGGTGGCCTTAAAATGATAATATAAGAAAAATTTCAGATTATTTGTTCGTTATAAAAGATTTTGGTGTCATATTCTTTTCATAACTACAGCTTTACATATCATTTACATAATATATAGTTTCATTCTCAAAGCTGGAGTAAATGGGTTCGAGATATAAATTAACCCCTCAAGCATGATTTAAAAATGGCTCCCTCGAGTATTTAAATGCTCGAGAAAGCAATCTGTGTTATTCTAATTTAATTCTTGGAAAATATTGAAAATAAAAATTGAAAAAAATAAGTAATATTAACCATGAATGGTTTGATGTTTATTAATTTTTTTTAGACTTTATAATTTTAAATATCCATCGTGCTTTCAACTTTATTCTGTAATACTGGATAATGTAAGGTACATTTCAAAACATGGTACAACATGCGGAGGATTTCCAGGGCAGTTTTTACATCGATAAGTTGTCTTCTTCCTTATTCCCTTCTTTGTGCAAACAATGCACTACCTTTGTCCAAGTCTTCTCTTGCCTGAAGAGTGATCCTCTTCTGAGAAGTGACGCCCTGTTAGCAGTGTTGTTGCTCTCCTTTCTTTAGTTTTGCGGGTATCCCTTTCCGGTTCAACTTTCTGTGTCAACAACTAAACTTTCGGATAACTATGGATTAAATCTTTGTCATTATTATCCACAAAATGCAGAAATTTCAATAGAAGAGAAATTCTTTCCTCAAACATACTATCCAAAAAAAAAGGAGTTGCATTGCTTACACTGGTAGGATGTCTCTTTTCTTATTCCCCTCCTGGTGCAAACAACACACTTCCTCATCCCAACTTTCCTGAAGGAGGGTTTTCTTCTAAGAAGTGATGCCCTGTTAGCCTCGTCGCATCTGAGTCGACCTGTATTGGCCTTCCCTTTTTCTTCTCAATTCCACACTTCAAATATTTCACGAATATCTCATCAATGAGTCTTATTCATAATGTTAGATGGTCTTTTTTATTGCCATTTTTGTAGAATAGAATGTATGCATTCAGTACCGCAAAAAAAATCGAGTAAGAAGAGAAAATCTTTCTTCGGTCATTATGTCTGGTATAAATGGCGTTTCAAGATGTTTCCGAGTGAAGTACATCTTTATATTCGGCTTAGTAATAATTCCCATGAGGAGAAACATTCCTAAAAGAACTCTTAATTTCATTAGAAGTAGGATACCACTTCAAAAACCGAGACTTTCGAAACAAATTTATTTTGGTTTTCTCTTTCTCCAAAAAAGACTGCATACCGATTGGTCTCATCGATGATAAGTTTTATTAGACCATCATCAAAAAATTTTCAAAATACTCTAGCGGACTATCACTTGAAATATTAATATTCACCTTGTTTTCACATTCACAGTCAAAAGAAGAAACTATATTTGCACTGTCGATATCATTCCACTTAAAAATACAGGGAATCTGCTGCTCTCGTTCTTCAAATTTGACACCAACACCTTCCTCATCTTCAAATTCACTTTCAGAAGTTAACATATACCCTTCAGAACTATTACTCACGAAGAAACAAAACTTTCGTCGACACTTTCTTCTTATTCCATGATATTTAGCACATCTACATCAGAATACATCTTACTTGTGGATGCCATGTTACTCAACTAGATGAGGGGGAAAAACCTAGGTAAAAAAAAATCTTTGGGTAAGGGGAAGTGCGCAATATTTGTATAGGAAGGTTCAGTCATCCAAGGGGATTAATGTTGTGTTTACTTTGTCTAAAACTTGAAAAACAATGGGTATAGGGGCTCTTAAAGTTGACCCTGCACAGGATGACATATGTTGTCATGCATGCCTGGGGGGTTAAACATCAAAACACCTTTTTTAATTATGCTCAACCTTGAAAACCTCCAAAGTGAAATTAATGCATAAATTATATGTAAAGCAATAGAAATGAAAATAATGACACAAAAATCTTTTATAACAAACAAATAGTCTAAAAATTTTCTTGTTTTATCATTTTAACCTTTAACATACTGATTTTTAAATGTCCTAGCGCAGGGATGCAAAACTCAGAAGTTGAGACAGGCCAAAATTGACCTTGAATGGACCTGAGCAGGCCACACTGAAAATTTTGTCCATAATAAAAACTTTAGTACACTATCATCGATTTATTAATTACCATAACAAATTTTACATGCAATTATTGTGACAAAAAATTAAGTGGCAAATAAATATAATTTACTTACAAATTTTCATTGTATTTTTTATATAAAAGGAATTAACCAGCTGAGTTACTCCCAGCTTCAATCAGGCCAAACAAAAGGTGTTGGCAGGCCGTATGTTGTGCACCCCAGCCCTAGCGTCTCCCACAGCCCAAATTTAGATGCCCTTTAACTCACCAAAATGTATGCATTTGGTAAAACATTTGTGAATTAGTTAGTAATAAAGTTATCACAATGAAACAAAAAGCATGCTTTTAACCATTGTTTGGTTTATTTACACTTCAAATTTGAAGCATTTTACAAAAATATTTATCTATTACGACCCATAACCTTTGAATAAAAGGGAATTTTATATTGCTCCATATTAGACTATATTCAAATTCCACATAAGAATAATGATAATCTGCATCAACAGCATCAATCTCTTCGTCATAATCTAAATATAATTCTTTCACAATTTCTGCTTCCTCCAATTGCATCAGCTGAGAAGGGCCTGCCATTTTCAAAAGAAAAAACTAAACGCTATTGTAACAGGATGCTTGGTCACGCTTACTCACTCACAACATAAGATGAGCTGAAAAAGATGTGGTGAATGCAACTGCATAGGTGTGTGCAAAAGAAAATAGGAATATAGTGTACCATAAATGACAAGGCACTTCCCTTCGAAATATGCCTCTTCAGGGGAAAGTGTTGACCTTTACCCCTCCTACCCTTACTCGAAGGCTCCTCAGTATGGGGGAACAAATAAACATCCTTTTCTTCAAGGAGAAAAGAGACTGCAAGGGGGAGACTTACAAGAAACGAAATACACTGAGAGTGAGAAAAATCAGGTTTGAAAATTAACTACGATGGAAAAATACGAGACCAAGGAAAAGAAAGGAAATATTTGCTTAGTATGAGAAATCCATACTGCTAGAGTGTGATGAAACCATTTATTTGGATAAGAAGCAATACAGAGGCAAACGAGGAAGAAAAACATGAGCAGAAGCATTGCGTTCCCTATAGTACCCTTAAGGCCATAATGCAATACATGCAGCGTTCCCTATAGGGTACTTAAGTCCTTTAAAGGTTAAGGCCACCTATTTTATAAACCAAAAAGATTTTATTTTTGAAATAACGAACGTAAATAATTTACCTTAATCGCTGTCTTACAGTGATTGATGTTAAAGCTGATGATTTGTGGGGCTTTTTGACTTCAAATGATTCTAACACTAATAGGTTCCTCAGTCTAAATCACAAAACAAGGAAGGAGAGAAACCCAGAACCGATATTAGCATACTCTTATCGATAAGCACCAAGGAGACCAACGACTTTACGTCTATTCTAAATGATGGAGATCTGCTTTACCTGTTCTTCACACAAACATACGAGGTGTTAAATCTCTGAAAAAATCCAATTTCCACAGGATTCAGACCCAGTTCGCACCAGGTATGCTCAGCGAGTCAGACCAAAGCCCTTGCCACTATGCTACAGCTCACACTTGTAATGTTTTGTAATTTGTAGAACCTTGGGAATTCAAACGAATCTAGCGCTAGCAGGCTTCACAGTCTAAATCACAAAGCAAGGGAGGAGAGAAACCCGGTGCAGGCATTAGCCTAATCTTACCGAGAAGCACCAAGGGAGCACTGATTCGCGTGCTCTCCTCGAAACAGGTAAATAGGAGGCCGTAAGATCTCTTGAAAAAAATCATACTTAAGCAAAATTCGTACCAGGCTCGCAATTTCACAAAAGCCTTTACCCAGAATCCATCTACCATAGCGTGAGGAATGAAAATACTTTCCCAAAGGAACCATTGCTCTATCTTATACTGGTTACGAGTTATCAATAATTTTATGAAAGGTTCAAATTTTTTAACAAATAGTGAACATTGTAGAGGTATTGAATGACATAAGCAACATAAGCAAATATTTTTGTACTATTAAGCATTATCACTGAGCTCACTATCTATTGGTGAAAATGAAAACTCAGGTGGAATCCATATTTCCCGCTATCATTTGTACCATCAGAGAATAAAATCAGCGTTATGACTATGAAGTACCTAGTTAAATTTCTTGCTACAAGAGACAAGTTTGTCAATTCTGGAAAACCAATCAAAATGCTCCCAGGTCCACCGACACTCAATAGATTTTTGGAACATTTGAACATTAATAGTTTAACTTCTAGATGAGATACGAAATTGAGTATGGTCTAAAAACCATTATAAACTATAAGCTTTCAATCAATGCAACATTCATTTCGATCCGATAATTCATTCAAGAGATATGAGGGAACAAAAATGGTCTATCCTAAAATATATAAATAAATAAATATAGGACGAGCACATATAAAAGATTTTATAAAAAACATCAGCTTCCATGGCATTATTTCTATCAATACTTTTAATTAATAACGGAAAAACACTAAATAAGGTAGGTATCACTATCAACACTTAATACTAAGTGTTCCATTGATTTGATAAGTAGCAAACACCATATTCCTATCACACAGAGACATCATCAAGAAAACAGCGAAAATGTATTCAGGGGACCTTATCCTATACTGCATATGGAGAAAGCAAAAATATAGAACAAAATACGATTCATTTTTTTCTGTGACTTCAAGTCCTGTACATACCAAGAACATTCATGTCCAAATATCTAAGGTCACATTGGATCCACTGAGGTGGGCAAAGGATTGTGGTTGTGCGACTCATTGTGTTGGTCGTCCCTGCTGTTGATAAGATATTGCTCCCACCTGCCTCGCCAATTACAGCTCCTCCACTTGTGGAACTACTGCTGGTGGACACAGTTCCAGAAGCTCCAACTTTAAAACCCTCCTTTGGGAATGGCACTGTGGGGCCATCCACCTCATAGTGAACATACCTTTGTGACAAAAAAATATTTACCTTTTGATTGTCATACAAATAACTGAATGAGAATTCAATTACTTCAGTTGAGTTTAAATGTTTAACTTCAAAATCTAAAATCGACTTTCTTCTTTGGCGAGCACAGAAAGGAAAGTAAAAAGGAAACTTTTTAAAACATTCAATGCATTTCTTATAATTTGCATTTGTGCTACAAAGTTCAAGAAAAGGCATATGGCTGAAAAAACACTTGAGTAGCACAGTATGGGCTCATGCTACCAATATAACCTTTTTTTTAAATTTCAAACGAAAAGAAAATTTATAAGTGCATATTTTTAGGAATTTTAATAATTTGATCTTCTCAGAAGTAAAATTTAAATGGTTTATAAGGAATCTCTTACTTGCATGAGTCCATGTGGAAGCAGGTGTTAAGAAATGAGCAGTCACCTAACGACTCATCTGTGTGCTTCTGAATGATCTTCTTAAAGTGCAACTTCTTGCAAGGCTCAGAAGCACTGCTTACTTTTGCACACTCTCCTTTCGTCCCATGAGGACAGAACTCCATAACCTGGGCACCTACAAAACACTTATCATCAACAAATACATTCTGAAAGAAGTGGTCACTTCAGAATCAAAATATGTATAGTGAAAATAAAGTACAAATAAAATCCACTAGTTCTGAAGTACCAAAAACCAGATGTTATCAAAATATCATACAGTATCCAATCTCTTTGGTCCAAAATGAAATCTTTGCAATCCATATTCCTGAATCTATTACAGGTATACCTCAGTTAACGAAGCACTTTGTTATCAGAAACTTCATTATAAGAGGTATAAATTACATAAGAAAGGTAGAGATGTGTTCTAATGCTTCATAAAAGGGGGTTTTAGTACCAAAATTTCAGTAAATAATTTAAAAGAATGGACAAAAATGTTGGTAAACATAGAATAAGTATTTTATTTTAAATTTTTGAAAGCGAGAATGAGTATTTACAAACATGACAGGGTTTTTCTGGGAATCATTTCCTCTATATTTCATTGGTGGTAGTCTGGATGGTAGGGACAACACTTCGGGAAGAAGCCATTGTACTTGTTTCGAAGATGGAGTTGTCCATGGTCCTTTTGACTACGGGTTGGAAGTTTTTTAAGACCATTAATACTAACAAAAATGAATACAATAAACTAAACCAAGATTGCCGGCAAAAGTGAAATGAAATTTTAAAAAGTTTATCAACTGCATTCGAAACATATGAACTAACGACCTACTGAATGTACAATTTTAATTGGTTAGTAATATAAATTAATAAGATGTAGTTTTTACTGTGGCTCTACTCCTCCATTTTCATGTTAGTAGTCGAGACAGCATGAGATCCATGGTGGATGTCAAAATTCCTGCAGAGAAGGTGGACCCGTCTGTGTTTCTTGCGGTTGCTAGTTTAAAGTTTGACATTGACTTCATCCCAATCAGAAAATAGTGAAAATGTTAAATTAACAAATGCCCCATTTCAATACAAAAAAGAGGTTTCTTGAGATCTCAGAACTGGCTACTTCGAGGTAAAAAGTCAGACCAACCCATTCTCATGATTCTTAAAAGATCCAGGTCGAGAATATAGTAACATTCTAATTAATAGCCGTAATCAGTGATGAGCTGGGAAAAAATTAAGAAAAGGAAATTTGGAAAGGGTGGCAGGATGCCTACATGCCAGGGGCACCAGATCGCTCTGGCTTAAGAAGTGTTCGCTTCGTAATATATTCCATTTCATACACTGTCGGTAACTGACTGTCAGATAGGGCAAAATGTACTTTAAAGGTCACAATCAATAAATTTTCATATTTTCCAAAACAGGCTCGCGCGAGAAATGTTGATACTGGGAAATTCGGGATATTCCCTGAAGCCTTTTTTCACATGTAGATGTCTTTGTGAATCGCAAACTAATTGTTCACTTTAGCTCTGTTCAAATTCACCTTGTATACTAACTTGTAAGACCAATTCATTTGTAGAACAGATAGATAAGATTCTATATTGCGATTTTGCTGCCCAAGTAACTGATCGCAAAAAAGTTCGATTTTTATGAAAGTTCATTTAGTTCGAACTCGGATACTTCGAAGTCGCAATTTTTTGGTCCCTTGACCTTCGAAATAACGAGGTTTTACTGTATAGAGAAAACAGCTGAGTATTTCCAACATGCAGAAATGTAAATGCTCCTTATGGTTTCTCATCCACAAAACTTGTAACTCCATAGATTTGCCAAATCTTTTCTTTATTTTCAGTAGTTAGAAACTACTTAAAAAATTATTTTTTCCCAATTTCTTTATCACACTATGTGCTATTCATTCTTTGCTATTAAATCTTTGAGGAGTTGATGTTGTGGAGCCATTAAAATACTCAAAGCAGGTTTATTTTCATTTTTATGTATGGCTAAAATTTAAAAAAAGAAAATAGGAAATATTTTTATATAAATCTTAAAAATATACACTAAGTTCGCATTTTTGAACATTATTAAAATTACTGAACTCCAGAAAACACTCAGCAGAAAGTAACCTCAGTGATTCCAATATGTGAGGTGGACACACCTAGTAGTATAGTAGTACTTGAGTGAGGGAAGATCCTACCCTTTGCCGAGGTGACATTCAACCAATCGCTGAGGTGAGATTCTTCCGAACTAACCCTCGAGGGTCAACTGAAAAATTGGCACAAACCCTCAAGGGATGATTTGTGACATGTGTTGAGGGTCCCTGAAGGGATGACTGAAAATACAGCCCTTAATCTTTTCTTCAATCTGAACCGCAAATCTTGCACTCAAAACGAAAAGGGATCGAAGAAAGGGAAACTGTTGCGAGATAAGACCTCGTGAGAAAGACGGTGACTCAGCTTACTCCAGACGTTCCTAGAGAAAGAGGCCAAGGTCAAGCTGGTACCCAAGAAGCAAAGAGAAAGTTTGAGAAGTAGAATCTAGAAACATCCAGGGAGATATAAATAGGGGCTGGAGTTCCGAGACGAAGCATTCGGTTCGAGTCCTTGCTTGTATCATGACGACTACGAAATAAAAGCATCGGAGTAACCACAAGTTTAACAACCGGCTCGCAATTTCTGGAAAAAAATAACAAACGGCTCCCGCGAGTCGGCTTCAGCTCATCACTGGCTGTAATATGATACGAAGCTTTGAAATGTAAGTAATGCCAGTATTAATTCTGTCTCATCCACCTGAGCCGTACAACATGTGAACACTACTTCGCAACATTTTAGAATTTTTTAAATTTTCACTGCGGAATTTCCGACTTTGTTCCCAGAGGCTTCATTAAGCAAGTATACCTGTATTACTTGTAAAATATGCTTTAAGAATTTCAGCAAACCTTCAGACCAGATGTAATGTCATCTGTATATAACTTTGTTCATCTTTATTTGAAGCAGATGTTGGAAGAATATAATGATAATAAAACATATTTCTTTGAAAGTTTCAGTATATAATGTCAAAATACCCATTGTCCCGGTTTTTCCCTTTCAAAACTTGTTTCGTCCCGGTTGTTACCAAAAGCATCTGGTCACCCTACTTATAAGTCAACTCACATCCTTCACTTATCAAATACTTTTCACATAATCTTTCTTCAGTCAAAATTGAGGTTCCATACAATTATAGTGTTGAATAAAACATGGAAATAAACATATCAATAATAATGAGTTGATTTGATGACCTGGAAATATACATGAGTCTTATTGTGAGAAATTTCCCTAGTTCGCATGGCATATATGAAACACATAATGAGATTATTAGATATTTTTAGCAATTTGGAATGAAATTTAATCAAACACAACCTTCACCATGTCCCACAGATTAAAAGAATAAAATATGAAGATAGTTTAGAGTTAATTAGCCACCACTGATTTTATTCACCGGGAATTTAAGGTTCCTATTTTATCTTGTTTCTTGGAGATTTTTAAAGGTTTTAAGGTCAACATGCATGTTGTAATGTATGGAAAATTTCTTTTCTCACCTCCCTGTGATCGGAAACTCTCAGCCAGGGAACGTTCTTTTGCTGTGGGCTTGCTAAGGAGGTCTAATATCTCCTCTCCAACCTTCTTGCTCTCTTTCTCTCGTATAGATGGCATTGACAGCAAAGACTGAAATTTGTAAAATTTTAACGCAAATAACACAATGGAATATTATCATTAAAAAAGCATTTAATTAAATGGAGAAATTTAACTTTGAAAAGCATTCAGTATATCAATAATAACAATTTAAGAATAATAATCTCATAGTGAAGAAGAGAAAAACAAATAGTCTATAAGGCATGGATGTGAAATAATGAGGTTTGGGATACTATTTCTGAAGTTTACTAGGTATTATTCTTAAAAAATAGTTTTTGGCCACATAATTTGGACACAAACCTGAAATAAAACAAAAATATATTCTGCATAAAAAATGTCCCAATCCATTGAATCTCCCAGCGAATAGGAAAGCATGAAAACACTTCATCTGTGCCCTTCAGACCATGTGATGACATGACTTCCTCAGGCATATATGTATGTACTGCTTTGCATAAGGTCCTGTCATTGCCATACTTATTTCATTTGAAAAATCAAAATCGGCTTGAATGTACACATCACTAGCCTGAATCAATTATTTTTCTTTTTCCCTCAAACTTCTGTCATATACACTGATGAAAAGACATCTTAACATTACCTAGAAAGAAAAGGATGAAGCTTGGAGTACCTAAGCATAGATAAGAAGTCGAGATATTACTGTATTATCACTGATATTTTAAAACACTACAGATTTGAAGTTAAAATGGGAAAAACATTTATGAGAATTTTTCTTTGACTCGGACTTAGTTAGCAAGTGGTTAGCAACCTACAGCCAGCAAAGATATTTTTGTGGCCCATGAAACTATGATGATAAAGCATCCATGGTGCATAACACAATTTGATATTTATCACTTAAAATCAGGTCCTCAAAATCTTTTTTGTTGAAGTTTTAACACCAGTAAACTATTTTGACTCTTTTCACTAAGGCAACTTCTGATGTAAATATTCATAACTACATACCGTTCATTTGTGAGAAGAGTGACACAAGTCAAAAATCGTCATTTTTAAGATTACAGGAAAAACTTGCTCAAAAAATGGTATATTTTTATCGAAAAGTGACACAAGCGTAACTCTACCATTAGACCAGTGGTTCTCAACCGGTGTGCTGTGGCACAAAGTGTGCCGCGAGGAGGGGACTAGTGTGCCGCACGCTCCGAAGATATTTAATTTTGAAATTATGTATGTATTTAATGTACAATAAAATTATACAATTGTCAAAGTAACAAATTTAAAACTATTTGTAGCCTGTGTATATAGGTCTCCTGATGGGGACTTAAATGTTTTCATGGAAAATCTAACTCTTCTTTTAGAAAAAATAACTGTTAAGGGTTACAAAATAGCCTTATGCGGCGATTTTAATATTGATTTTAGTAATGATCTATGTGCTAAAGTTAAAGATATGAATGTTTTATTTAACTCTTTTGACCTTGTAGTTGCAAATTATACACCAACCCGGGTGTCCAAATTAAAGTCATCAGTTATCGATCAAATCGTAACTAATCTAGGTACTGATGAGTTTCACGTGAATGTCTTTGATCCAGGATTCTCAGACCACAAAGCGATTGGTATGGACCTTTTCCTCCCTGATCTTTCCAATGATAGTTGCAAGTTTTCCTGGACTTATAAAAGGTACTTCACAGATGATCTTATTCATTTATTTTGTTTCCATCTTAAAAATGAATGTTGGGATGAAGTTTTTTCTTTGGATAATATTGATGATAAAGTAAATGCATTTGTAGATAAATTTGTTTACCACTTTGAAACAGTTTTTCCAGTCAAAAAGTGTAAAATAATGTTGAGTGAAATGAATAAATGAAATTGGTTAACTCCTGAAATTGTCAGAATGAGCAAGCAAAAGGGGCAGTTGTACAACTTGGTTAAAAATAACAAAAATCATACTGACCTCAAAAATGATTATCTCAATTTGAATAGAAGTTTTAGAAAAATTGTTCAAGAAGCTAAATCTAAAAGTAATGATAAATTTATTGCAAATTCAAACAACATTTCTAAAACTACGTGGTCTATCATAAACAAAGAGCTTAACAAGAAAGTAATCCCATTGAATACAAACCTTGAGATTGTTAGTGAGGGTCAACTGATTTCAAACCCATTAGATGTGGCTAACATCTTAAATGATTATTTTGTTGAAACCCCTAGTAGTATTGCTTCTGGAATTAATTCTAACCAAGATAGTGGCTTAAATATCTCTGATCTTCCCCAAATCTCAAACTCCAACATCCGGCCCTTTCAATTACATCCTGTTTCCCACGGTGAAATTCTTGAAATTGGCCAATCATTTAGTAGCAAATTGTCATCCAGTATTGATAATATTCCTGACAAAATTGTAAAAATTGCTATACCATACATTGCTCATATATTAGTATTCTTATGCAACATTTCTTTATCAGAAGGTACCTTCCCTAGGAGGTTTAAATTGAGCAAGGTTAAGCCCATGTTTAAAAAGGGTAATACCACCGACGTTTGCAATTATAGAAGGTACCTTCCCTAGGAGGTTTAAATTGAGCAAGGTTAAGCCCATGTTTAAAAAGGGTAATACCACCGACGTTTGCAATTATAGACCAATTAGTCTACTCTCTGGGTTTTCAAAAATATTTGAAAAGGTAATGCTAAAACACTTACTTAATCATCTGGATATGAATACCATTCTTAGCACTCAGCAACATGGCTTTAGGAAAAATAAGTCAACTTCATCAGCTTTGTTTAATTTCGTAACAGAAACCTTAAATGCTATTGACTCCAAACATTTGTCTGTAGGAGTATACCTAGATTTAACTAAAGCTTTTGATATTGTGAACCATGATTTAGTATTGCAAAAGATGGCTCTTTATGGTATTTCAGGAGTGTCTCTGAAATGGTTTCATTCTTATCTTTCTGGTAGATCTCAATTGGTTGAGGTGCTCTACCTTCACGATATTTATAATTGTAAACAATTCTTTTCTTCCAAAACAAGAGAGGTCATAACTGGTGTTCCCCGGGGATCAATTCTGGGCCCTGTTATATTTTTAATGCTAATAAATGATTTACCGAATTGGCTGCCAGATGCAAACTCAGCGGCATTGCAATCAAAAGTTAACAATACCATGTCCAGTTTAGAAACATGGTTAAACAAGAACAGGTTAGTTACTAACCTTAAAAAATCTGTATGTGTATCATTTAAAAATAGCCTTTCTCCCAACATTCATTTGTACAATGAGGAATTGTCCTTTGTTGACAATGTTACATTTTTGGGCATCAAGGTTGACAAATTATTGAAATGGAACTCTCATTTAGACTATCTGGCATCCAAGTTAAGTGAAGTTATCTTTCAACTTAAGACTCTTAGACTTAGTACCAGTATAAATATTCTGAGGTGTGTTTATTTTTCAAATTTTCATTCATGTCTGTCCTATGGTATCATCTTTTGGAGGGGCGCTTCTAATAGTATTTCAATTTTCAGATTGCAAAAAAGTGCAATCCGAATTATTTTGAAATTGAACTCCCGTGAATCTTGCAGGGATCATTTTCAGGACCTTGGTATCTTGCCACTACCAGCGTTACATATTTATGAATTAATTTTGTATGTAAAAATGAATATTAGCTTATCCGACTTAAATTCTAGTTTGCATAACCACAACACAAGGTCAAAGGATGATATTCATGTATTACAAAGACATTCTGCTCTTTGCAGCAATGGTCCTCATCATCAAGGCACTAAGTATTATAATAGTTTGCCACCAGCACTAAAACATATTGAATCGATTGCCTCATTTAAAATGCAACTCAACACCTTTATGTTAAAACACTCTGTTTATAGTGTTGATGAGTTTCTCCTGTTATGTAGTAAACCTGGCATATTATTGCATTACTGAATATTTACAGGAAATTATAGTGTTCTTTTTTTTGTGTATTATGTGTTTGTCTTTTTTCTGACGGGTGCTATGTCTTATTGACCAACAGCATTAAATAAATTGAATTGAATTGCTTTACCAATCGTAACAATCTAATATAACTGCGACTTTTACTTGTTACGCTAGTTTTTATCTTTAAAAATGATTATTTACGCAGTGAAATTAATTAGGGATGGTTTGGTGTGCTGTGATGTTCTTAAGCATGCATGAAGGTGTGCCGTGGAGCAAAAAAGGTTGAGAAGCACTGCATTAGACGCAGGAGAGCAGAAGTGTCGTCATCTCATTCCCACTCCTACACTGGCATTTTTCAGGAAGAGCGTCACATTTCAGTTGTGCCACGTTGTTTGAAGAGAAAGGTTATAATTTTTTCGTATACAACGTCACATTTCGAATTGTGTCAACATTGCCGATAAAATTATTTATATTTCCACAAAAGTTGTAACTATAACTCATACAACTCTTGTTACATTTCCAAAAAGAAACAGCAATGTTACAGCAAGAACGTCATAACTCAAAATAGGGGTTGAAAATCAAGCATATTTAGGGCTTTTTATTAATAATCTGGCTGGATTTATGGCATCCATTACGCCCTTGATGCCTAAAGAGAGTACAATGAAGTTTTTCATTGATTCTTTAACATAGTCATCATTAATAACAAATTTCATTAAAGCGAAATTTTCAAACTCTTCTCCTGCAAAAAGAAGATTTTTGACTTGTGTCATTCTTCTCGCAAATGAGCGATATGAGGACTACCATTTAGAAAAGATTGACAACCATTGTTATTTAGTAAAATGATAATTGGTACAACAATCTCCTCCTTCTATGACAGCATTATACTGACAATAAACTGAGAATCTACATCACTGATAGTTGGTACTTGTTAAAGTCCCTCATACTCATTTCAGGAAGTTCTCTATATAACCTTCAAAAATAAATTCCAGCAATCTACTTCTCCAGGTGTGTACATTTGAAGCAATGTATATTTGACCTTGATATAACTTTCAGAAAATGAGTGCTACTTTAGAGAGTTTAATTTTGTTACATAAAAGAAGTTTTGTCCAACACACATGCATTAAGTCATAAAGGTGTTAGAAGCCTTGGCAATACAGCATAATTCTATGCAAAGATAAAAGCAATTATTTATAATGAGAAGTAATAATACCATTATGTCATCATCCTTTGCTTCCTTCTTTTCTTTTTTCTTTTCTTCTTTTTCCAAGCAAGCTACTTTTGATGCAGATTCATCTGAAGTATCCCCTTCTCCTATGAGAATGAATGCAAAGAAAAATTTCCTGTTTGTATGCTGGAAACTACAGAGTTTTTGCAATGCAGTAGAAAGTTATTCCATCATCAAGGTGCTGGTTTTGGAGTGAATGCAATGATTATTAACTAAGTGCGTGAATATACATGCATTTATAGTGTATTATTTGCTGTACCTTCTTTACTTTTGTATTAGTATTAACAGATTATACCCACAAACTCTATACTCATTTTGAATGTCACTTTACCTTCAAAAGTTACTAGCTTTTCATTATCAAGAAAGATGACCATAATGATACTGAATTTTACACTTCATTTTTGACTAGTTTTTCAATAGGTTACTCACTACAGACCAATGTAATATAATAAATGAAATACAAATCAAGATAAAGCACTTAGTTAAATTACCCTAATGTTAAATAAAATACCTTTTCTCTTATTAGAATTCTCCTCACTTGCTTCAATGTTTGAGCTTTTACCCTCTGCCCCTAAATCATTAACCATAGCAACAAGCTTGGCATGTTCTGCTGAAATCACTTCAAGGAACATCTGACCATTTTTGCTGCATTCTTTTATGCTGAAAGATGAAAAATGCCATTATTTAAATAGCTGTATTTTAAATCATTACAGAAATGCTAGTTATTACATCCTGGCTCCTCATTGCGCGGAATAATGATTTAATAACACTACCTTAATTTAACCGACAGCGTTTCATATTGCATCTCTCGAAATAATATTGTTATTATTTACCTGATCAACTGTTGTGCTGCGAATTTCTGCAAAAGATTGACCACAGCAATATGAAGAACAGGTTTGGATATTTGTTTTCCCACAGCCGATACAAGCTGCCATGATGAGGTAGGTAGTGTTAATGAAACTTCACTTAAACATTCTAAGAGTCGACTTTCAACCTCTGGATCTGATCTTAAGTCAACTTCCGGTTCCCTACTTTCTTCGTCATCTATCATGAAAGAGTACGAATATATAAATACATCATGCCGTCACTAGTACTTAGCATGATATAACTTTATTTCACAGATCCAACCGTTTTCTAATAGATCGAACTTTTACTTCACATACCTGAGTTTTTTGTCACAGGAGAAGGTACATCACTTCCACTTCCATCAACATTGATAGCACCGCTCTTAGCAAGGGAAGATTGTTCTGTAAAGTGACTTAAAGAGTGACCGTATTCTCAAGCTAATGCAATCATTATCAATATATTCAAGCAATTACCTGAGCCTAAAGAACCAACCGACAAATTCAACAGATCTTGTCTTTCTTTTTTCCTTTTCTGGAGTTTTTCTCTCAAACTATTTCGTTTGCTTTTTATTTCTTGTATTGCACTCCAAGCGTCCGACATGATAAATTCTAAATAAATACGAGATGTAGAGAACCAAATATCATAATCAATTCACACTAAACATCTTCGAAGGATGTAAACAAACGTGAGTACCGCCAATTACCACTTTCACATGGCTTGCGCGTCTTCCTTATTTCAATTGTCATTTTCAATACGAAATCTTGCTGGTAGGTATTTGCCGAAGTTTTTTTGATCTAGAGAAGGGAAAGAGGCCTAACATTTCTTTCTCTGATCCTAATTTTTCAAAATATTTTATCTGTATTTTTTATGATTATTTTTTTCCAACAGATCGAAATAGTTTTTGCATCAAACATGTTCCTGCAGTACACGAGATTAGGGTGACCAGATTTTGACTTCATGAAGAGAGGACAAATTGTTAAAAAATACAGGGAAAAAGAGGACAGTAGAAAAAAGTTTTAATAGGAATTTACCTTAGAAGTATAAGGTGCTTTATATAAATTAACAATGGCTCAGTAAACCCAAATAATGCAACATTAAAAGTAAATAAAAATTTGATAAAATTATCTAATCATTTTTCTGAGCTGCCCACTTTTTTTTAATCCTTCATCATTAATTATATGATCATAAAACTGAATACAAGACAAAATTTTAAAATTATATTTTGTGATTAGAAGGTCTTGAATAGATTCAACTGCCAAATGATTTGTCATCTGTCCACTGGACATTCATTAGACCAAAAATACGCTCAATGTTTGCATTGTGAGCTGGAATTGCAAAAACAAACTGGAATATTTTTTTGTGCTCTTAGTTCTGGTCTGAATTAGTTACAACTTGAAAGAAATCAAACCATTTTTACTTTCTCCATACATAGTATGGGGAAAGTATTGTGATCACGAAAAAATCGACTCCGAGATTTCAACGGAAATGCACGTTTTGAGGTCCCTAGAACACGTTTAGACTATTTTCGGAATGTCTGTGTGTGCGTTTATGTGATTGTGGCGCTCTAACTTAACAAGTACTTGTCATATTAACACCAAATTTCACATATAACACTTTAGCATGAGCACAAAGAACTGATAAGTTTTTGTACAATACCGGTTAACCGGAAGTCGAGGTTTATTCGTAACCTGATTCGGTTTTTGCGATATTTCTCCGCTAATACGTCATTATTGTATACATTGACCATTACAAAAAAATGTAGAAAATATAACTTCCTACATCTTTTATTTCAAACAATTTTCCATAGCAGTTACTGTTTAGGAATTATTTATAACAAATAATAGGTTTTTTCGGTTTCCGTCATATATCTCCTTAAAAACGTCGTTATTGGTAATCTTCGTGAGGACCAAAGTTGTAGAGAATAATATTTCTTCCAAGTTTTGTTGGAAACAAATTTTTGCAGAACCATCCATTTCGGAGATATTTTGCTTATTCGTAAATTTCCAGCATACAGCGCCACCACCATGTAGCGGTGAATTCTGTAAACATATTCAAAATATAATTTACGGCAATAAGGACGACTGTATTCTTTTACGATAAAATAATAATTTTGCCTTATAATGCTATTCATAATAATTTAAATATCTAAACCCCAAATATGGAGAAAGTCGTGTGTTGACCACGTCAGATTTTTTATGTTAACTTCTCCAGAAAATTTTTACATAATACCTTATCTTGCAAAAAAGCTTTAAAATGTTTCCACTGATCTACACATTTACAATCATCAATCACAACTTTTTTTGCTTAGTAAGAATTCTTAACAAATTTAAATATTTGGCCACTGTGGCATAGTTTCCAACTCCATCCACTTGAAAACCTTACAATCTAAGAACTGATCATTCCATAGTTGTACATATTCTGAGGCATTTTTATAAATTTGTATAAAATTTTTCTTAAGTGCAATACATTAATTCAGAAGGCCAGCATTTTTATTTAATATAGTTATCACACATTGTAAAATTGTTTTTAATTCTGTCAATTAATGACTCCCTAGCCGTATCTAATATATTCATAATTTCAATCACTGAATTTTTCTCTTTCCATTTTTTTAATATTTGAATGAAACACATGAACTAATGAATCCAAAAACGTTAGATAGGCTTCATTCAGTGGATTTTCAAAAAATGATTTTAATATAATGGGTACTTTTTCAAGTGATAGAGAATAAGACTTTAGGGGTTCATACATTTTTAGAATTCTTTCATCGACAGGGAAAAGTGATAACCAGCTTGTTTAGGAGAGTTTCAGTAGTTGATTAAAATCTATAGACAAAGTCACAACATTTTTTCAAGGTTTCTGTTCTGACTGTGAATAAAGAAAAATGATTATGAATTTTAACCAAAATTGATTCAACGTCATTTGTCCAGGAATCAGTTGCATGCTGAACACAATTACTTAAGATATGGGCAGGGTATCCTATTCCAATTAATTGCCAAAGTTCTGCAGACAAGAGTACATAAACATTGTTCTGTCCATTTCGATGAACACTACCAAAATTGGTGTTGCAGTTGTCCCCTCCAAATGCGATACACTTTTCTGTGCAATCATAGGTTTTTAATATTTTTAAAACAAGGTGATTTGTAGTCCCTGCTGATTCATTTGAAACAGGTTTCAATTCGACTAGCTTGTGCATGAGTCCTTCAACACAATAATCAAAATAAAGGCGACTCCCGAGATTCGACGGAGATGCATTCCTAAAAATGTGGTCGAATCTCGAATTGTCGAATGCCGTTTTTCTATATATGTACATACTTGCATGTTATAATCGGCAGATACGTTCCCGCATCTCGGGAAAAAGTCTCCCCTCACATTCTATAAAGATAAAATAACATTACTAATATGTTAATACAACAATATTAAATTATGAATAAATTAAATAATAAATATTTTTAATGTATAACTTATTTTTTGAACTAAAAAGGAGAAAATTAATTTTTGTTTGTATGATTATTTTACGTAATTTAAAAATCTAAAATAAATCAAAACCGCCTCATCCATTCCCATGTTATTTAAATGGAGGAATGAGTAGTATTAGAAATTTTAAAGTGTGTTGAGAAAGGTGAAAGCCATACTGAAATTGCACGATCGTTGGGAATGTGTCGTTCAACAGTCCTAGGTGCCGTGTTGTGATTCCTAAAATGGAAAAACTTTTAAAACTTTGGGTAGATGATCAGTGTCAGAAACACATTCCTATTAGTCAGACCATGATTAGAGCAAAGGCTAAGGATCTCTATGATGATTTGAATGAAAGGATGGATGAAATTTCTGTTGATGAGCCTCCATTTAGTGCAAGTCATGGCTGGTTTGACAGATTTAAGAGAAGTGCAGGTTTGCATAACCTTAAATTAACTGGCGAGGCTTCAAGTTATTTTGTGCTTTTTAATAACTTTTATATTAATTTCGCTGTGATATATAGTTGTATGTATAGATAGATGTAAGCAGGGTTGTGCTGCAGACAGCCCAGTCCAGCTCACGTGAGTCGTTTGTTACAAATGACTCGCATGAGCCGGACTGGGCCATCTGCAGCCTTTGTTCTAATCATGGTCTCACTAATAGGAATGTGTTTCTGACACTGATCATCTACCCAAAGTTTTAAAAGTTTTTCCATTTTAGGATCACAACACGCCTAGGACTGTTTATTGTTGTTATCAAATAACGTGAATTTATCATGTTCTTGAAGTTTCTCCTTCTGTTTCACATAATAATAATAATAATTTTTATTCCATAAAAACTGTGCATACAGGCAGCGTATGTAACACAGTCTTCAGGAGCTGTCAAATGATGTGTCGTACAATACTAATATATGCATGGGTACATAAGAATCATGATACAAGCAACATAACACAAAAACACACAAAAATATGTACGAGTAGGTACAGGATGAACCTGTTTCCTGTGATTCTTCATGGATTCCAGATACTCGTCAACTGAATAAAATGCATGACTTAAAAATAATTTTTTTTAAATTTGCACTTATAGTCTCACATTTTTCTTATTTTAATTTCTTTGGAAGCATTCTATACCATTCTAACCCTCGGTATCTTAATGTCTTTTCATATACATAATTTAAATCTATGTTGTTGGGTGTGATGATCGGTATTATCTCGTGTATAGTGTTGATGAACTTCATTGTTATGGATAACATCCTTTAATTTGGGGATATATAATAGAGTTTTAAAAATAAACAAAGAGGGTAATGTCATTATGCTGAGGTCTTTAAATGATTCTTTGCAAGAGAATCTATTACTTAGATTAGCCAGATAGCAGATTGCTTTTTTCTGCAGTACGAAAAGTTTACTGAGATTTTTTTTATTTGTGTGCCCCCATAACTCAATGCCATAGTCTAAATATGGGTGAATTAAACCATAATATGCAGTTTTCATTATGGAAGGGGAGCAACATTTTCGTAGATTCCTTATGACATAAAGATGTCGGCTAATTTTGATTGATAGTTCTATGATATGATTATCCCAAGTCATCTTTTCATCGATGATCAAACCCAGAAATTTGAAGGATTGATAAGTGCTAATAGGTGAATGACACATTCCCAACGATCGTGAGATTTCAGTATGGCTTTCACCTTTCTCAATACGCTTTGAAATTTCTAATTTCAATTCATAACTATGAGTCTTATGCACTCTTTTATTTGATTCACTTACATTATCACTATTACATTTCCTTTTAGATGCCATGCCAAGTGATAAATTTATATATAAATCAATAAGATAAATAAATTTAAATAAAAGATTAACAGAAAAAAGAGTGAAATCAGCACAAATTCAAACAATTACAGCAGATATAACTACATATGTCTACGCTAAACCTCGCATGGTTGGTCGGGACCAATTAATGTTTGTGATAATTCTTATGTTCCTATGCAATAATGATTGTTTTTGGTGCAGGCAATGCATTTTTTATATTTTTAGAATTCAGTAACCTATTGTTATGTATTTAAAGGATTTAATCATATTATTTATATTTATCTGTATTTCTTTTATTAATTTTTGTGGAAATTCTGTTCCTATGTTTTTGTACAAAATGTTCCTATTTAATGATGTGATTGTTTTTGGTAGGAACTCAAAGGTATTACCTAATGTAGGTATTTTTTATATTTTCAGAAGTTATAAAACTATTATTGTATTAAACTCATACATAGTGTGGATTTTATATAATATTTTCATAATGATAAGAATAACAGAGTTTTCTTTAATTTGGCAATTTCTATTTGTTAATTTTTATAATTATTTATATTTAGTATGCATGTATTTTTAAATAAATTATCAAAAAATTGCTTTGGTAATACAAAAAACTTTTAATATCGTACCTTAGAAATAAAAAGATGAGGGAGCCCTCAAAATAATTTTGCACCTCGGGCCTCAAAATGCATAAGTACTGCTTTGCTCCCAAGCAGCTTCGGTTTTATCCCTTCTTGAATAATCCTTGCTGGACACATGGTAAATAAGAGGGTATAATCCAACAAGTTTGACGAACTCAATATTGTAGTTCTCCTCTGCTTTTTCGTCCATTTTAAAGCCAAATACCAAGCAGTTTAAAAGCAACTTAAGCGATGAGCAACCGACAGACCCTGTTGCTAGTTGCCCATTGCTTTAAGGTCGCTTGAGTGTGGCTTTCTCTATTTCTTAGAAAGTGTCCGACCACAAAGCAATGTTACCAGAGTTACGTCATTAGTTACTAGTTTCTTCTGTGTGGCACCTCCCTAAGACTCCCAAAGACCCCGCTATCTCCTAAGGCAAACAACCCTCTTGATGGTGATATAAGTAGTTGTTTAAGAGATGGTGGGTTGGTAGGAATTTGTGAGTGCTCTAGTGGCGGCCTGGGAGATGTGTTGCTTGTAAAGGAGAGAATGGAGAACTCCCCCTAAAAGAAATACCGAAGAGGAAACACTCTCTTTGCACAGTGGCACAAACATGAGGGAGATCCATTGGGTCCTCAACTGGCCCGAACAGGAAAGGCATCGGATAAATCGTCTAGACCCAAGCCTAGCCCAAGCCCATTACTTTTCAGTCTTACTCGACATTAAGATATGTTTATCTAGCACCCTTGAGTGTAAATTTGAAACCAATAGCTTTGATCAGCCTAAAAAAGCAAGAAATTTCTCAACTTATACTCGAAGACATACGGTAATTAAGGTTAACACAAGATTTTAACACGTTTTTTATTTTCATGGTGTTCTTAAATGAGTAAAGCTATTGGTTTCAAATTTATGCTCAAGGATGCTAGATACACATATCTTAACATCGTGAAGTTAAATTATAATCATTTTACAACTATAGATTTTATAGCATATGGTCTCCTTTTTTATTGGCAGATTCTGTACTACAAAACCGTGTCAATACGACAGACTAACTTTCATTAAACTTAAAATAATTACCTCCCTCCCTTCCCTCTCTCTCCTTCTCTTGCTCTCCCTCTCTTATTAAAAGAATTCAAAGCCCACTTACACCCATTAGGATTGAAATAACAATAGGATTTCAAGGTCTAACAATGTAATTTGTAGGCAAGGCAACATCCTATTAAAATGGCAAGATTTCTCAAAACTATGTGAATTAAATGTTTAACATGAGCGATTTCTGTCAGCGGAACGGAATAAGAAATTTTATAATTTTTTTCTTCAAAATGGTTCAGATTGTAGGTTAATTCTGGTACTTACATATTAATGGGGAACCCATTTTAAAATTCTAATAACAATAATAATACCATTAAAATAATTATTTAATCAACAGCAACATTAAATTACACAAATTAACATTTTGAAAATACGTTTTCAACAAAAATGGAAAAATAGTCTCATTTTGATTTGTGGTACTTATGTATTAACAGGGGACCCAAGTTTAAATGTTAAAATTCAAAGAAAAATGGACTGATCTGCCTGTGGCGACATTTACCCACCCAATCACCAGACAATGGGGAGGGATAGTTTCGTTCCATAGGGGCGAAGGGTGCAATAGCACCCAGAGATGGCTACATCCGATATAAAAGGCATTATAATCTAAAAAGAAAGCGAGCCGAAGGCTCGCCAATATCCCATTAATATGTAAGTACCATATAACAAACACATTTTTGAACGGTTGGATTCCCCATTAATATTTTGAAATGGGTTCCCTGTTAATACATAAGTACCTTAATTCTTTCCATTTTCATCTAAAAAAGAATGAGTCAATTTTTACGTGTTATTTTATGGGAAATGGAAATGTCTTCCTTGGAGTCGAACCTAGGACTGTTTTAGAGATTTTTTTCATCATCACCTTAAAATATGAGAATCAAGTATTCCTGTGAAATTTCAAACATTTATCTTGATCCTTGTATCCTGAGTATCAAGTTATTCATTTTAAACCATAATTCAATACCAGACATATGACCCATGCAATAATGTGACCAACTAACAGACTAAATGACGGACATATGTGGGAAATTATTAGTATTAATTTCCATAGCCATTTTCCAATGCAAATTAACCCTGAGGTGATTTTTTATTGTTCCTGGTGAGTTTGGGTCTAAAACAACCCCCTTCATTAAATAATGTTGATATATTTTCTAATGCAAATGACTAAATCTCTTTTGTAGAATATGAAGGTACGCTTTTTGTTTAAAAAAACTGACCAGATTTCATTTGGGTCCTGGCACTAATTTTAATTTTATATTACTTATTAAAATTTGATCACTATCTTCTGATATGAAAAAAGAAAAAAGTTCATAAACAAAAAAAATGAACAATGTTTTTCAAGTAATTTATCTGATTCTGTATTGCTATTGGTCTGTAATTTTTTATTTCACAGGTTGAACCTTTATTTTTATAGACAGGTATAATTTTAGAAGAATTTATCATAGATGGAAACCTACTTAATCTTAGTGATTCATTGATAATGAACAGCATAGGAGATTTTATGAATTCAAAAGTACATGCAATAATGGTGCTTGGAATTTCATCAGGACCAGCACTAAACTTATAACCCAGTTTATGTATGATGAATCTTAACTCAGCTTCTTGACAGGGATAAAGAAAAAGTGAGTTAGCATGGCTTGGAACAGATAAGTGAGCGTTAGGAAGGCAATGGAGAATTATTAGAAACTGCTGTGAAATGTCCATAAATTGGCCTACAATACTTGAGGGATCAGAAATAGATTTACCAAAAGAATCAGTTATTGCAGTGGATTGCGAGGTGCTTGTTTGATTTCTCAGATATTATTTTTGTAAGGCAAAATATGGGACTGAAGATATAAGGTGATAAACATACTCAAAGTAAGAACAAATTTATTTGGACTTCATTTCATTTAATGAAGTATACAATATTGTCAACAGCAATGTTTATTTGTATATCATCATCCAGAATTGGTTCCCCTTTTCCTCACATGACTTTTTCAATTTGGAGTTATTATCAAGTATAAAATTCGGGTTGTCTTTGTCATCAAGATCACTGTATTCACCATCAGAATCATTCAAAAGGTCTCTAACAACACTTTCAAAATTTACATCATTGGTTCATACCGACCACCGTTCCTGAGACATTGTTAATACCCTAAAGCAGAAAATCAAAAAACTAAAATTAAAGTTAAAATGTTACGCTAATGGTGAGATGGGGTCAAAAGTGACCCCCAATGCAATACAATCTCTATTTACGTGAGATGACAAGTGAGGACCACGGCAACCACAACCGACAACTTGAGACCAAGTGACTGAAAGGTATTGGAGCAATCAAGGTTATAGATGGCAGCACTATCAAGAAATTACAACCAATACTCATGGGGTCACTAGCGACCCCACATCACCAATAGAGGGTTAATGTTTGTTTTGGTGTATTGGTCATTACACTAAACAATAAAAATTTATAATTTAACATTACTCCCTAATGTGCTTCTGAGCAATATCCATGTTTTTTAGATTTAAAACATGAAATGACAAAGCAAGCTGTCTCAAATATGAAAAGGCAACATTTATTTAGTCTTTTTATTGCTGAGTTAAATTAGATTACATGTATATAGAAAAATAAAAACTATATCAACTACTTACACAATATTTAACTAGACTCATTAAAGTTTCATTATTAAGTGAAACATACAAAAATCACTGAAGTAAAAACACGCCAGGAGACTGTTAAGAGCTCCATGTAAATATTTACAGCAACTTAATGTCCTTTCGTAAATAAAGTGGAACCATAACAGGGACTGTGCCAATCAACCAGTATTTTAAATGACTCCAAAGCGTAACAGCGTACCAAATTAATTTCTTCATAATAAATAGTGACAACACATTACTTTTCTATGACAAGTTTCCCTGGGCTATACATCGATCCAATGGCAGCCTGCAAATAATGAAAACGTAATTAGTGTCATGCTCGAAATTCTATTGGTTAACAATATTTTTCCCTTATTGAATGTTTTTATAACAACCTTACCTGTCTTTTTATTATTTCTAGATTCTTCAATGCATACTCAACTTCTTTTTGTATTTGCTCTGGGTCGGCTAATGTTTTGTTCTCTTTAAACGAATCCTTAACTCGTCTTAAAGCATAATTTCTGGAATACGCGAGAGAACACATGAATTTAGTTCAAGAATGACATAAATATTATCTACAGTGCAATATAAACTATTAGACAAATATACATCAATGTAAATTTCGGATATACTGAAATGTACTCGCCTTAAATTATAAGATTCGAATTTTTCGCTCTCCCGAATAAGTTTTTTGTATAGATTTAAAATGTTTCTCTTTGAATACATCTTTAGTGATTCAACGAAACGTATATATCTAAATAAAGGTGACAAAGCTCACTTAGGTTTATTATTTATTTGATAGGCGCTGTTTCAAAAATCATGCGGTTCAGAACTCTT
Source organism: Uropetala carovei (assembly GCA_036926305.1). NCBI lineage: Eukaryota > Metazoa > Arthropoda > Insecta > Odonata > Petaluridae > Uropetala > Uropetala carovei. Next base: position 6,902,443 of record JAXCHB010000060.1, read on the forward strand.
ATAGGCCATTGCGAAACAAAGCAGAACGAATTGCGCTAATCGCATTGTGGGTGCACCAAGATTATTTAAATTGCTCACATTCGTGCTATGTACAATATTATGTGAAAAATAGTTTTTATATAATTTAAGATCAGATATACTGTGAGCTATACAAAGGATTGCTTTTAGATAGTACTTAATCAAAGCGTTCGCGGCTCAGTTATCATGTTATGTTATTTGCATGTATTTCTGCTCTTTCCCTACAGTTCTTTCGAGAATTTGATAGAGAATTGAATTGTCTGTTCTTAAGAAAGAAAGAACCTGCATTGAATCACATTTTTATGTGGCATTGCTCGATCAAAAATGCGCATTATATCTCGTAGGTTTTTTTGTATTTCTTCGGTAATTAATTCTACGAAGAACAAGCAAGAATTGATTTCGAAAGCTGGAAATTATTTACCTGTTAATGGAATACTGGAAGTATGCGGGAAAAAATATGCACCGGATGAGTGGACCAATGTAACCCCTCGTATTTTGTCGCACTTGGGTCGCAACATATATCTTCGAAAACACCACCCTCTGTCAATTTTGCGACAGAAAATCGTAGAGTAAGTAATTGATGTGTTTGCTGAAGAATTTAATAATAGTTAATAGTTTAGCTTAGGATCAAAAATTAAGATAATTCAAGATTTAATAATAAATCATCTGTTAGAACTAACTTGATACTTTCCTGTCAAGTTGAAGTAGTTACAATGCCAGCGTTTTATGTATTATATTTCGTTAAAATCTCCCTCTTTCTACTTTTCCTAGTATTTTGACAATTATTTTGCAGGTTTTTTTACTCAAATTATTTGGGGCGCACCGGAACCCCTATTTTTTCAGTTCATGAAACATTAAACCCTCTAGTCACTACAAAGCAGAATTTTGACAGCCTCCTTATCGGTGAGGATCATCCAAGCCGAAGGAAGAGTGACTGCTATTATATAGACAAAGAACATCTTCTTCGTGCCCATATGACTGCTCACCAGGAAGACTTGATTAAGGCGGGATTAGATTGTTTTCTAATGATTGGAGATGTCTATCGTAGAGATCAAGTAGATGCCTCCCATTACCCAGTTTTTCATCAGATTGATGCTGTACGACTCTTTTCAGCCCCAGAGGTTAGTCATTAAGGTATTTCCAAATATTTTTTCGTCATAGTTTCCAGAAATGGAGAGGCAATTTAAGAGCTTAGAAATAGACAAGGGTAACCTAAAAAATAAATCATCTCGAAAGAAAAAGTTGGTATTTTAGTACTGCGTAGAAACTAATACATATTTTGCCAGAATGAAAGTAATATATTATACTTCTAGATAATAAAGTATTATTGTAATCATTTATTATTCAATTATGATAGAATAACGAAAAAGATGAAAATGAATTAGAATTTCTTTGTGGAGAAACTTTTAAAAAAGTTTTTTAGATTCAAATGAATGTTCGCTCTAGCCAAGCATGTTAACATAGTAAGAGCTCTTACTGATGAAAGCTGTTTACAAAATAGAAAAATTTTTGCTTTTAGACCTCAAATTATTGGTGTTAATTCATTGGTAATTAAAATGTTGACAATCTCTTAATCATACACAGCTTCATGGTGAGAAGTGGGGTACAAATGGAACTAAGTTATTTGAAGATGGAAAACGGACTCATGATTGTCAAGAATGCCATTCTGAAATGTCTGCCAAACTTGTGGAAATGGATCTCAAGACTTGCTTGATGGGATTAAGCAAGAGTTTATTTGGAGAGGGTATGGAATTGAAATATTTTTTTAAATTAAATTTTTCTGTTTCTAAACTTGTGCAATAACCTGTTAAAAATAATGGGTATATGTGAATCAAGTATTAAACTAAAATGAACACTTCCCATTCTCCCACCCCCTTGTTACTTCACTCTCCCTTCTTTTCTCCTTGTCTAAATAATCCAATTAAATGTCAGTAAGTTAATGAATCCCACAACAAAGAATTTGATCATTCTTGGTTACGAAAGAGTTTCTTTTCAAAATACCTAAAATTTTAATGCCAAAAATAATTTTATGGACCAATTTCAATCATATATGACAATTGACACTAGGAAAATAAATTTTCATTATTTTAGACGTTCAGTGGTTCAGGTCCTGAGTTTTTATAATAATTATAACTTTAAAAATATAAATAAAAATACTATGCCCCAAATCCAATGCAATTCAAATGGGGGAATGAAATGCCCCTGAGATTGAGCCCAGTCCACTTTCATATGCAGCGAAAATCCAAGCCTTTTAGGCTGATCATGCACTCAAAGAATGATCATAATCGATTTGGCCATTCTTAAGTTATTCTCTAGTTAAAAGCAGGCGGGAAAGACAAAAACTGCTCACCATATAATAAGATATGTGAATAACAATTCAACATTTCATTTAATTAATTTAAAAAATTCTCTCTAGTATGTATGTAGGGTTTCTGTAAAATAAGCAGTTATAAATCAATTTCATTAACTTGAACTTTCAAATCAGTTTTGGGTTCATTGTAGACTGCCTCAACTTCTTGTTTTTATCATCTCACGTTTTTTGATTTTTCCATTTTTTTCCTTTTAACCTTGTTCTGGAGACAAAAAATTTGGAAAATAGGTGCAGCTTATATGCGAGTAAATATGGTATATTTTCAAAATTATTAAACAAATAGATGCTTTTCAACCAATAATTAACTAGTATGTTGTTTTTTAAAACTGCTGTTGCATCTTATGTCCTTATCCAAACATCTGTTTTTATAAGTAAATAAATTTAAAAACTGGAAAATGGCCTTATTTTTATGGGTGTGTCTTATACATGAGTGCATCTTATACACAGGAAAATATAGTATTGCCAGAGACTCCAAAAAACTGTGTTATGACCTTGTATGGGAGAATGGATTTTGCTAATCATGTTTTCCTGGAAATAATTAACGATGATGCTCAGGGGATGTCTATATTTTAAATCAATTTCAGAAAATTGTATTTTGTCAGAATCATTAAGTTCAATTGTTTGAATCTCTGTTTTTCTCTGATTTTCTTGTCCTTTCCTGAAATTTTTGTTGCAAAGCGATATAAAATTTATAGCACTTCTGAATTTTAAAGGGCCATAAATTAATCCTCTTTGGTGACTTAAAAGTGAAACAATGTTAGCATCTTCCTGCTTCCTGTAGTATTTACCTTTTAGTCCTAATGGCAGGAAAACAAGTGATGAAAAATTTCTGATCATAACTATTTTCTTAATGAAAAGATAATGTGATTTATTCAAACATTTTATGACTGCTGGAGATATCCCTCTGTTTGATGAGGCTATAATTAGAGATCAGTTGTACATTTTCAATCTTGAGGCTTGAGTTTTCTAATTGAACTATCTTCTTGTGATAGAATCCTATGCATTCTATGTATGGTCAAAAGACATCATCGTGATAAAGCAAATGAAAATATTTTCCATCGGTTATTGTTTATGGAGTGCCACTGATTCTTGTATTCAGTGAATATTACTTTATTAGTATAATGAGCTTTTGCTACTGAAATAACTGATAATAAAGAGGTATAAGTTAACAACAAACAAAGGACATTCAATTTATCCTAGGATGCACGGTTTAGAGCAGATCTGTTCAACCCATGGGCTGCATGCGTCCCATTCCGAGTTTTTTTGCAGTCCACACACTTCTTATGGTTTTCCATGCAAAAGTAGCCCATTTCTTTCAAATCATCAATTTTTGAGTGACGTGGATCCAAGCACAGCACCAGCACTATTGCAGCTGGAGATAATTGATTTGCAATGCAATACTGAATTAAAATTCGTTTTTGAAAAGAAGAATGATATAGTTCAATTTTACAACAAATACGTTGAAGAATCAAAATTCCCAAACTTGAGAAATCATGCTGAAAAAATAGTTCGTGCTTTTGGGAGTACTACTTCGCTCTGTGAGTTCCTTTTTTATAAAATGAAGTTCGTGAAGAATAAATCTCATGGCTCCTTGGAAGATATTAAGTTAGAAAATCAGCTGAGAGTTTCTACCACAAAAACTGTAGTAAACTTTGATAAAGTAAGTTAATGCAAAGAAAAACAAGTTCCCCATTGAATAAATTTTATTGTTATGAAAAATCAAGTTTTTAAAATTTTTCTGTTGAGGTCCGCCCAAAATATTTATACTCAAAATTGGCCCATTGAGTGATTTGGGTTGCTCAGGCCTGGTTTAGAGTATGTTCACATTTACATAGGGTAAAAAAGATCCACAAGTAAGATCTTGTGGTGTCTTACAAAATAGTTTATTTTTTAAGTGATATAAAGTGGGAAACATTTATTTACATTTTAATATATCTAATATCTTGTGTTTTTTTGTCTATGATGAATTGTCTCGAAGCTCAGCTGATGTAAAGATTAGTTGTTTTTTATCCTTTGGTACGCAAACGAACTGAATGATGTTTTGAGGTGCAGTCTTCCTACCTAGCCAGATAGTATCTCTCTGTGCTATTTGATACAATCATAAGCTCAGAAGGTCTTTGTATATCTTCACCATCAGATTTAGAATCAATGCTATTGTTAAAACAGTTGTTTTGCTACATGATCCCTAGGTCAATCACGAAGTTGTCATTTTTTTTTTGAGATCAGACTTGCTGATTGACACTTCACAACCATAATATTCCTCGCTGATCCATTCAGAAACTCATTCTCCGAAATCTTCAAACAAGGAATGAATATCCTGAAGTATTTGTTGTTTGTGAGTTAAAATCATTTTTGGAATTCAATGTTTTCTTGGTAAATTTTTGTAAATAACTGATGAGTGTTAATAAAATTGAACCTTTTTATACTACGGTTTGACTAATCCTCATCTTTGGTCATCAAAACATGATAATGCAATCCATCATTTGCTTTCAAAATTGAATAATCATTCATGAGATAGTATAAAAAATATGGTGAGTGAAAAGCACCCCATCTATTTAAATGTATATGGTTTCTTGTTTTTATATGAATTCTAAAAAATAAATCATTGCTCATTCTTTGAAAGACCTGTTCTAAATCACGAAGGAGATACCTGAGGCACAAATCAAGATCTTTGACGGCTTTGAAGATAGAGCAATTTTTCCATGTGGCTGGTTCAAAATATCCCAATATGTATACTAGGGTTAAAATCACAATTAGTATTGAATTCATATTGATTTTACTTGACAATGAGGTTTGTGTTATACTCTACCCTTGCAACTTACTACTTTACTATTCAACTTTCTTTTATGCTGAAATATTTAAGCATGATGATTTTTCACCATTCTCCCTAAATACTTTAAGTATAATGTTTAGCTTATCTATTTAATCATTGAAAACCTTGTATTACACAGATATAAAAGTTATCCTTACTATGAGAGCCATAAATTTTTATTTTTTGTCACCATCTCCACCAAGTAATTTCTTTCATGTATTGTGTCATATTTCTAACATTGACTTTCCAGGTATCAGGCACAGATGGACAGAGACCTACTTCCCCTTCACGCATCCTTCATGGGAGCTTGAGATTGACTTTAATGGAGACTGGCTTGAGGTTCTTGGTTGTGGAATAGTAGAACAAAGTATCCTGAAGAAGGGTATGATTACTAATTAAATCATTGATTTTTTAAATTAATAATTGGGAACAGTAGCAACTATGTTTTGGCCAGGTTGAATCTGGACTGCCAATATTTTTAACCTTTTTACATAAAATGAGTATTGAAATACAAGGTGTTATCCAAAAGTTCCTGGTCTGGCTCAATAACCAGGCATAAGCTTATCTTAACTACAGATCATTGTTGTCCCCTTCATTGTTGTCCCCTTCAAAGTAGTTCCCTTGTGAGTTGAGACACAGTCCAGCATTGCTGCCATTATTGGAAACACTGCTGGAAGTTTTTCTTCGAAATGGCATTCAGCACTCTGCAATTCAGTCTGAATCTCGGAAATGTCTTCAAATCTCCTTACTTTGAGCTGCAATTGCATCTTAGGAAACAAGAAAAAATTGCAGAAAGCCAGACCTGGAGAGTTATTGTCTTTGACAAAAAGTTTTGGTTGTTTCTGACATGTTTTTGAAGATCACAGTACACAGACACTTGGTTTTGATTCTGTTCATCACTGAGATGAGGCACAAATTATGCTGTGATCTGTCGCATGTTCAGATTTTCTGATAAAATCTGCTGGCATGTTCCATAAGAGAGGCCCAACATGCCCGCTAAATCGTGAATATAAGACGTTTGTTTTCGTGAATTAATGCACGAACCTTTTCATAATTTTCATCAGTTTAAATTGAAGTTGGATGGCCTGAATGTTCTCAATCTTCAACTTATAATTGTCCATTCTTAAATTTAGAATACCACTCGAAACTCTGTGACCTTATTGCATCCTCTCCAAATGCTGTTCTCGACATTTTGTAGGTTTCAGATGCTGTTTTACTGAGTTTAAAACAAAACTTAATGCAAACTCTTTGCTCTTTCAAATAAGTCATTTCAAAAATCACAGAACACAAAAATAACCAAGCACTTAAATGGTGTTTACATGATAACACTGCAAGCTATAAGGGCGACTGTCAACACAATTATTCATTATACTGCTATGCAATGCTACTTAGCTGCGGAAAGTTGTACTGCCAGCCGTATTCTCCCCTGACAGCCAGTCCGAGAACTTTTAGGTAGCACCTCATACATTATATAGATTGTTTTTTTTTAAATAAAGGCGGAGGAGCAACTTTTGGCCTACCTGATAAAAGTTTGGCTTATAAAATATTAGGAAGAAAAGATTGCGCGACTATGATGCCAATTGAATATTAATAGTTACACATTGAAATCTTTTAATTTATATACCAGGTAGTTATGTAAAGTAAAATAATTAATGCATTTCCTTTTTTTTTAGCTGGTGCTGGTGATCGAATTGGCTGGGCTTTTGGATTAGGTTTGGAACGTTTAGCCATGCTACTGTTCAAGATCCCTGACATAAGACTTTTTTGGAGTGATGACTCAGGTTTTCTGTCTCAATTTCAAGAAGGAAAAATAGTGAAGTATAAGGTGTTTAATGACACAAACATAAAACCATTATAAACTTTTATCAGTATTTTTAATCAATCTCAAAGGCCAGAAATTAGATTGTTTCTTTTAAGAAAAATCCAACTGTAGATGAGTTAAATATCAATACTATGCTGTGATGGTTAACTTAAGTTTAACAGCTGATTTAATCTAGAGTCATTATGAGAAGTAAAGACTTATTCTGCTTGTTTTTAGGTTAGTTTCCAAAGGAAACATAACCATATGAAATGGTCGTGGTCTGTGTGTTCATCCCCCACTGTGTATCTTTTTTAATTCAAAATTTAATCATCTTTTAATATCATCTGTTATGCAAAATCCTGTTTTTAATATATAATTACATATTATCCTTTTATTATGCATAATATAATTATTAACACAAGTGGAATATATGGATTTATTTTTTTGCTACTCTTTGGGTATAATTTAGAAACAAAGTTATGTAATAATTTTATAAGCCATTGAGGGCATGTCTCCAGTAAAATTAGTATTGCAAGGAATAATTTTTATTCTTCTCAAGTTTATTTTGTGGTGATATTGCAGGTATCAGTACAATTTCTTTTATCTTTTTTTCAGCCAATCAGCCAGTATCCACAGTGTATTAATGACGTCAGCTTCTGGTTGCCAAAAGATAAAAACTTCAGTTCAAATGACTTTTATGACCTTGTTAGAGTTATTGGTGGAGACATTGTAGAACAGGTAAATTTCACATTTATTATCAATTTTCTCTGAAATCACTTTCTCATATTTTTCAATTTATACATGGCTTATTAATGCATAAATTTGCTCTTATGTATGCATTTGCCATGATAACTCTGTTTTTCCAATATAAATACGGTAAAACCTCAATAATTCAGACTAATAGGGGGAAGGGGTAGTCCGAATTATTGAAGTCCAGATTATAGAACAAAATTATGTATTTTCAAGTTGTAGTTCACAAAACAAACAAATTTATTCACAATCCAACATATGTTAATAATCACATTTTCTCATATGAAGGTTATTCACATATATTTGATTTCTTATCACAAACAACTCTTACATTACCTCACAGTTTCTAATATGAAATGTGTTACTTTATTTCTCAAACAAAGTTGAATACATAGAATTCAAATCAAATAAAACACAAAGAATATGATTTTTTAAACAATAAACTTTAATTAAGGTGTTCAACATTAATAACTACAAATTTAATCGGATGTAGACGGTCCCTCCCCAATCATATTGTCTTTTTTGAAAAAATCGGAAATTTTCTATTGTATTGCTGTTTCATAATGACTTTCTTCATTTCTCTTAGAGCGGTGGTCTTCAACCTGTTTTGATTCACCACCCACTTTTACTATATTTTTCCATTTGAAATTAGTTCACCGCCCACCTTCCGTGTCAACTTAACAATAAAATTTTTGATAAAATAAATGTTTAAAAATACATCAAATTTAACCATGTTTATTAATACCAAAGCAAATATTAAAATAAACATTTTACAGACATTTCAATGCATACTTTGTGCTTGGTTCCCACAAACCAGGGATTCAATGTCAGGCTTCAAGTCTGTAAGGGTCACTCGAAGATCTCCTCTTTCTGATACTTGTGAGCATTTTCTTTTTTGGGCAGATTTTTGACTGCACTGAATCCCTTCTCAACTAGAAATGAGGTTGGGAAAGCTAACAAGAGCAACGATATTTTCTTCCACAAGCGTGGATACAGAGAGGGCATTTTCTTGTTCTGCCTTAGTTGCACATATCCACCTTGGTTGAAATTGGCTTTACACTTCTCATCATGAAGTAATTCTATTATCTCCTCTTGGTATTAAATATCCACATCACACACATTTGTGATGAATAGAGTCACCATCCATGCCTCCATTGTACATTGTCTCATTTGAGGATATGTGTGCGTATCATTAAACTTTCTTATAGAATTTTATTTTTCAGTGTAAAAATTAGAATAGCATTTGGTGAGCTCTTTAACGCCCACCAAAAACCCTAAAACGCCCACTGGTGGGCGCTGTCACCTACGTGGAAGAGCATAAAAATATTTTTCAAATTTCTCGTCAGAATTAGCAAATTTAATAAGAGTATAGAGGCAGCTTATGGCTTCTTGTAATTTAACTTTTTCTTCTTTACTTTCTTCTTCACTTCCCACTTCACCTACAGAAGGCAGTCCAAATTATAGAGGATCCGAATTAGTAAGCTTTTGCTGTACAGCAAACCCTCCTCCAATGCATGTTCTTCCAATGCAGATTCACTTATACTCTCAAAAGTAAATGCGTCCAATTATCTGCTGAAAGCGGAAAATTCAAATATGCATGGTTCGCCAAACACGCAACAGTATGCATGCTCTAGAACTTTATAAACAATCTACAGCACTTATCTTCCTCTCCCTCAGTCTTGTGTAAGCTGTGATCAAGCTAAGTTCAGTGCCATACAGTTGATTTATTTTTGTCACTTTTTGCAATAACCTTTAGAGAGCAGTATGGAATCGAAACATAAATCATCTCCAAGTTGTAGTGAGGCAAAGAAAAGCCACAAAGTTATGACATTAGCTGAGAAAATTAGATCCTTCCATGCTTCTTCCCCTATAGGTGCTAAGGTTTCTCAAGTACTTAGAAGGGATCTGTACATGGAAAAAATGGAGAAATTATTGAATGTTTGGATTTATATTTGTAGTTCATATACAATATAGGTAGGGCTTTCCATTTATGTGCGTATACAAAAATCTACATATCTAGGTATTTATTGGAGACTTCATGTAGCCTCGTTCACATATCACAATTAATCCCATAAAGTATTAAGTTCCTCCAGTGCTCACTCGCCTAACACTGCATTCTCGAGGAACCTAACCCCTGCGTTGGAGGAGGGCCCTAACAAGGGTGCTATGTTTTAGATCCACATTGGGGGAATCATTAAACCTGTCGGCTTTTTTCCTTTATTAAAAAATAAAATACTCCATTTTAGCATTCTTGAGAAACTGTTTTCCTGGAAAAATGTTAAAAAGGAAATGAAAAATTAATAAATTTGTTATTTAAAGTTTCCTTACACCATATAGGAATCCATCAAGTCTGAGTAGTAAAACCTTTTTTCTAGAAAAAAGCATTGAGTGGTATGAATACATTTTTATGGTTTAGTACAGTGGTTTCCATCCTGGGCATTGCATAAGGTTTGCAGGGAGGTAGATGGGCTAATTAACAAATTTTCCACCCTTAGGCACTATAAACTTGGCCATCCCTGTACCTATATGAAACTTTAAAAATCTTTTTAAATAAAACATTTTTGAGTCCATTTACCTTCTATAATTATTTTTAGTTGCAATCCAGCATAGTATATTATAATAATTAAGCTTAAAAAAACAAATACAAAATTAATAATTACAAAAAATAATCATTTTTAAAACTTCTGTTTCTTATTTATAAACACACTAGTATAAGTCAAAAATGACGAGATTTTTACGGAAATATACGTTTTACGTGTCGCTGAACCCGAAATAGTGGTTTTCGCAATGCCGTCTGTCTGTTACCGGCTCTGGAGCCTAGACGGTAGAGCGAAAATGAATGAATCTCGTACTTGGGCATTTTATCATACTGAGCAGAGTATATATAGAAATTTCTATATATACTCTGCTCAGTATGATAAAATGCCCAAGTACGAGATTCATTCATTTTCGCTCTACCGTCTAGGCTCCAGAGCCGGTAACAGACAGACAGATGGCATTGCGAAAACCACTTTTTTGGATTCAGCGACATGTAAAACGTATATTTCCGTAAAAATCTCGAGGTCAAATTTTTTCGTGATAACAATACTTTCTCGATACTTCGTATGAGAAGGTAAAAATATCACTCCCACTACAACAACGGTTGCGCGATAACAGAAGAAGATTCCTTTTATTGGTACGTAATTTTAGCCACGTAATTCTAAACTAATAACCGCGTAAATTTAAAAATAGTAGTAATATCACTTCTGTGTTATTCCAAAAATGCATAAATGAAATCCGCATAAATCAAGAGCTGGGTCTATATATAAATAGTAAAATGATAAGAAACCAATCTGTAATTCAGTGGAGTGAAGAAAATCGTCCAGAGAACAAAAATATTGAGATAATTCTTCCACAACTGACAATGAAAGACCTGCGGAAAGTATCAAAAATGTCGTATAGGAGGAATGAGAGGAAGGAGGAACTTTCAGTTATTTTAGGGAAAACCCGTTCCGAAATCGCGGAGACGATGGACATTACCTTTCAAAGAATGCGCAGCTCCACAGAGGCGTAGCGATGTATGTTCGCCATTGTCCTACTGTTGGAAAGGTCGTTAGAGTGGCCGAGAATGGTAGCAGACGAGGAGTCAACATTGGGTATGGATAATCTCAACCTGGGTACTTCTTCCGTTTGGTGCCATTGACATTTATAAGGGAACCGAAAGATAAGTCCTTTGTTTACACGTGATATGACGTCTCCAACATCCGAGAAGGATAGAACAATTCGGGAAAAAAAACCATGTCAGCGGGATAGAAGCATCATAGAATATCAGCCCTTGTGGAGAGGGCTCAATGGGTCATAACTTAGAGGACGGCACACGGAACAGACGCCAAAGGACGATGCCACTTTCTTGCTCTCGCACATAATTGCATCCTCAAATCCTTTTCTTCGACGCCTTTTCCAAAACAAGAATCCAACGACATGGGAAAAACCATATTGGCAGTTGGACAGATGGAAAAATTTCGGGCAATGTAATTTCTTCGCCGTTCCCTTTCCATACTCGCAAATAAGTCGCTGGATGGCCACCCCTCCGACCGGCCACCTGTGGCTTTTTCTCACGCCTTGGACCGGCCCTGCATGCAACATAAGAAGAGCCACAGTCATTAGTGAATCCACTGGGGATGATGAGGGCAAACCTGCTTCCCTTAACCGAGCCATTGTTTTACCTTTTGTTATTATGTATATTCTAATAATGCCTCCATACTTGTCACTTTTCTGGAATTTCTATTAAAATAATTTACGAAGCCAGTTTTGTTCGGGGAGACATAAATGTCTAAATATTGACCTAAATAAAGACGGCTTATTATTATTATTAGTGTTTTATTAGAGAGAGCTGCTGTCGGGAGCCACTCTTAAGTCCTTAAAGAGTCACATCCGGCTCAGGAGCCACAGGTTGCCATCCCCTGGGCTAGGCAAAACAAATGAAAAAATGCAAGCTGTGAACACTTGATTTGATTACAGCTGTTCAACTGTATGAATCACTTATAAATTACTTAAAAGAGATACATAATAAATTTGATTACTATAAGAACAAGCCAAGAAAAATTTCTATTATACTCTGTTCACTATCTAAAGTCTCTTGACCTTGAATACGGGGAGTACGCCACTTAGCAGCAGCCAATAGGAGACGGTTCGTTTGGGAAGGTAGTGGGGAGGAACTCAGTCTTGCTCTTGAAGCGTTCACATCGGTCTGCATTGCCATTTCTACCGCCATTTCCTTGCTGTTGCTATGGAGTTCTAAGTTATTGTTACTGTTATTTTTTGTTATTATTTTTGTTATTAGTTTTGTTGTTTTTGTTACCCTGCTAAGTTCGTGATCTGCAGCGGCTATCAGGAGGGAAGTTATGTTATTTAGAAATTGTGTAGTGTATCAGCTGAATGCGAAAATCCGCAAGAGCTGGCAATGCGTACTGGTATCTGTCCTCCCGCACGAAAGTTGTGAGGGGCGATGGAAGGAGAAACGTTCGTGATTGGCTACTTGCTCTATGAAGGTCAAGAGACTTAAGAAAGTGAGCAGACTATAACAGCAATTATGAGAACCAAGTAATAAGACGTCAGAAAAAAACATTTTGATGAAAGATAATTTAAAATTAGGCATCTTTGATAAAAATTAATGTAATTTTAATCGAAGTGCTTAAAAAAAGACAAAATAGCTACCGTTTTCTGTATGGAAAGTTAGGGTTTTTGGAAAATATTATTTCACACAATGTTAATTATATAAACGAAAAGGCAAGAGAGTTATGTAAATTTTATGAATGTGATTTAGATGATGCAATTTTTACTGAGGAATGTGTGCATTTCAAAGGTTTTATAAAAACTTGCGAAAGCATATCATGTTCCAGACACAGCTGAAACCGAAGCTGATAATATCATCAAAGTTAAACAAAATAATGCAAAGAATATATAGTTTACCACAATCACACTAGCATCGTAACATAGACTAAATGACTCGTAAGTTGAGGACTGCCACTCTAAAAATAACCTTATGTATTTCGTTTTCCAGGGATTTGACCCTTTAGCTATGGAAATCGGATTTGCTCCATGTGCTTAAAAAAATGTTTCACCGATGTTATTTTCTTACCTTGTACCTCTGTAAGTTTTAATCACACGGAATCACTCTGAATGTCATGCTTTGTCCAAAATCTTATAACTCATGTAGAAGAGATTTAAGACAATGACTTGATGGGTTTTCATGTGAAGTCGCATTAAATTAAATTGCAGCACATTTTGCGTGGTGTGTTGTTACTTGCCATATACATTGTAGCCTGAATCAACCTTATGGCATTAAACATCGTTTCAGCATGGCTGACTGGCTGAGTGTTGTAACTGTGGAGCGGCGCCTTAAGTCCGGATCACGTTCCTTAATTAGTAAAAGTTGTAAGTCCGGAGTTTCGTAAGTCGAGGACTGCCTGTATATACCTAGTTGGCCTTAAGATTTGACCTAAATTCATTTTTCTCGATTCTACTACAGAACTTAATTAAGATGTTATTTTCTGATCCTTTTTTCGCATTCTTTTATATTGTTTGTGTCTCTCTTTCATTGACGTTCATTTTTATGTCTCTTTCTCTATTTTTCTATGGTCACCAATACATAGGACAAATGATCCATTCTTGCTGGGATGGGAACCAAACCCTGTATTTTCCATTGCCTTAATTACTTCTGTTCATGATTTCATCTTTCACAGTATTTTCAGGAATGTAACCCCCACAAAAGACGAAGTCTACCTGTAAATGTTTTATTTAATCGATCTTCACATTTGTATATGATGTCTTTTTGTTTTTCAAGGGGTGTTGAGTCAGAGATGTTGGAACCGATTATATTGTACAACATGGGTTCTTATGGGAATTGTTGATTCATTTAACGTTGTTTCGTTCAACATAGTAAATTTCAAGATCGAATTAACAACGTTAATCAAGGACACTGTATATGTTAACAATTTTTTCACCATTAATTATTAATGATGTATATTTTAATGTTTTTGCGATGAATGGCTACCAATTATTCCATTTGGAGATGTGGGTTTATGTCGGCACTGAATCTTATCTTCATTCTATAAGATGCAGGCTCATTTTGAGTAATTTTCTGGGAGAAAAAATCCATCTTATAGCCTGAAAAATATGGTAATTGTAAAGGTGAACTTGAAAAAAAATTGTATTAAGTTTTTTTTCCTTTTTGCCAAAAAGTAGGTCTTATTTCTGTAATAATTTATTATTAACTATGTTTCAGAGTAATTCTCATTCCCTTTAGTAAAGTTATTATTCTGTTATAATTTTTAGGTTTATACTCATGGCCAGATTAAGAGACCCATGGGCCCGCCACACAGCGTGTTTCAGGCCCCACTGAATTCGTAAATCTTTTTAAAAGTAACATTATACAAGGCTTGTGATCTGAGTGGCAACACTTGGAAAGGGTTTCGGCAAGACGGGGTAGGATCAGCATACTGCCTAATCCGGCCCTGTAAACAAGTAAGCCAGAATAAATCCAATTCTCAGGGACACCTACTTCGGCAACGGCCATACCACGAAGAAAACACCAGTTCTCGTCCGATCACCGAAGTTAAGCATCATAGGGCCCGGATAGTACTTGGATGGTTGACCGCCTGGGAACACCGGGTGCCGTTGTCAGTTTTGCATAATTTTCCCTCGTGTTTTGCAGATCCTGTCGGAACGATTGCTATTTTTCCAACTCACATAATTTCCATTTTCTTTCCTCGAGTGCATTTTGTCGATTTCGATCCGAAAAGCATATATTTGATTTAAAAAATCGACCTATATTTAATATTGACAATTTTTTATATTCTTTTAATTAAAAATTATGGTTATCAGAATCTTTCTGGTGAAGTTTAAATGTTTTTAAAAAAAATTTGGTAATGAGCTCCATTGAAAACCGTTATTCAGCCCACCGTGAACCGAAATTTTTAATGTGTAAATAAAAAGGTTGCACACTCATTTAATATAATATTCTAAGAAACTGATGCTTTACAGTATTTCAACAATTTGAGGAAACTAGAAGAAATAACAGCTTGATGAACAGGAAATATTATGGTTTGGGAGTCAGGAGCGTAATTTAATAATTCTATCCATGATTAAGAGACCCATGGGCCCCAAGCACAACACATTTAAGGCTCCACCCAAATCGTAAATTTGTAACAAGTAACAGTTATTGTAAGGTTTGTGATCTGTGTGGCAGCACTTGGAAAGGGCGAGACGAGAAAAGTTCGGCCCGCAGTGTGCCCTCTTGTCCTCTGGGCTCCATGCACTTGCATGTTTTGCGTACCGCTTAATCTGGCCTGTTGATATTACATTTTAAATTTTCATTTCATCCATAGATACTAATTGCCTTCTTTTATATTTAGGTATCTCTTGTGGATGAGTTTTCTCATCCTAATTCTGGAAGAACGAGTCACTGCTATCGAATTATATATCGCCACATGGAGAGAACACTAACGCAAGAGGAAGTTAATGTTGTTCACTCTCAGATTGCTGAATCAGCTAGAAAGGATCTTGGAGTGGATGTTCGGTGATTACTATCCTGCACATGTGGCAGTAACTTCTAATTGGTCACTGTGATACTGTTAGTATGCATTGTTTTCTGCAGTGTTTTTATTTTATAAGAGTTTATTAAGTGAAAAAATAAATTTTCCCAAATGAAAATGGTTTTCGTCTTATGAAACAGTAAAACCACCTTTTCTTGTATGATAACTACTTTGGGATTAATAAATTTTCATGCTTTAATATAAAAATATTGCTCTACATGAAATTATTCTGTATAATATATAATGTTTATCAATGTATTGATATTGTCAGCAATGAACATTGAAATTGCAATAGTTTTTTGGGGTCAACAAGATGCTGCTCAAAAACTATTGAATTAAAGAAATGAGAAAAGTATCTAAACAACCAGAAAATAATATGGTTTGATTAAAAAATGCTAAAAGAGATCACAGTCAAGTACAGGAGAATGTGACAGGTGAGATAATTCTGCAAGATGTAAAATACAAAATTATTTCACTCGATTGGCACTCTGTTAACTTTAATGATTGTATTCACTATTTTGGTTTTTGATATTACATAAGTACAGTAAAACCTCGTTAATTCGAAGTTCAAGGAACCAAAAAATTACGACCTCAAAATATCCAGGTTCGAAATAAATGAACTTTCATAAAAATCGAACTTTTTTACGATCAGCTACATGGGAAGCAAAACCACAACACAGAATCTTATTTATCCGTTCTACAAATGACTTGACGTTACAAGTTAGTATACACGGTGAATTTGAACAGCTCTTAAGTGAACGCTTAGTTTGCGATTCACAAAGCCCACCACATGTGAAAAAAGGCTCCAGCGAATATCACGAATTTCCCAGTACATTTCAAGTTACTCTTTTATGCCACAAAGAAAAGACGTTCAACTGCACGCCGAAAGATTATCAGTCATCTGTACTCCATACTGCTGCATACGTATTACATTGTGCTCTTCTTGTATGACATTATGGTAAAACCAGTGATGAGCTGAAGCCGGCTTCCGCTGACTCGCGTGAGCTGGTTGTTAAACTTTTAGAAAATATGAAAATTTATTGATTTTGTCCTTTCAAGTGCATTTTGTTCTATCTGAAAGTCAGTTACCGACAGTGTATGAAATGGAATATATTATGAATCAAACACTTTTTAAGCTAGCAGAACGCTATTACAGGTGCCCCTGGCATGTAGACATTCTGCCACCCTTATCCAAATTTCCTTATGACTTTTTTGAGAGCAGGTTCTTAATATTTTTTCCAGCTCATCACTGGGTAAAACCGCTAGGTTTTTGTTTTAGGCTCATCACTTATTCTTGGGTAAAACAAAGGCATGATCTTTTTAGAGACAACATTCGTGTAACTTTGTGCAATGTTATTTAAAGATTGGTTCAGTAACAGAAATCAATATTACACCGTCTTTTCTGGGCATATCACTTTCACATGAGAAAAACCTTGTCCAAATTTGGGAGAGCATGAGGAATGAGATAATAGTGGTTCTTGCAACTTTGTTCATTTCAGCTTAGTTCTCGAATTTCGCTATCCGATTTAAAATGTGAGCATTCACAGTGATGCAAGGATAAGCTGATTCATTTATTTGGATCATCTATGACTTTTATTTCATGATGATTATTAAATAGTGTGACCTTATTCCAACGAGGTGAAAATGGGACATTTCCCATCGTTGTAAGAAAAAAACGGGACAAAATTTTCACATGATTTGGTTAATGGATGTCACTATCACGATCTATAGTGAAAAAGGCAAATACAAACTTTACTTACAGTCTGAAGCATGCCAGACTAGGACAATGCTCACAATCAAAAGAGAAGCCAACTAGCACAGTCGTTGTCAAAACTTGAAGGGAATAAGTTAGGTTAAGTCTGGGCAGGATATTGCATGTGGAGACCAGGTTTGCCACCTCAAATTTATCAATTACCCTGAGGTTTCCTAACCTTACAATTGTGACTGTAATTAACAGTTGTTGTTCGTTTGATAACCTCCATGTTTCTGAGAATCCTACATTTCTACTAGAAATGTCAACTATACCATCAGATAATCTAAATTTTATTTCAAAACGGTACAAAATGGCTTTTTTGATTAAAAAACAGGACTGTCCTGGCAAAAATGAGGTGTTTGGTCATCCTACTATTAAATAAGTAAAAGGGAGTCACCTGTTTGGGGCGCTATATGTATTTCGTGTGCGAGAAATGAGGAACAAAACCGTGATATGATGGCATGCCCACAAACCTTCCGCATACACAGGATCAAGATTTCGAATTAAACGAACTTCATGAATCACCAGACCAGATCATGACTTCAGATTTCATTGTAGGCATATTTCAAATAATTCATACCAAAGAGTACACAAAATCCTATGGTGTTGGCCAGGGACTGATCTTAGCTTCAAATTACACTGTACTTTGAATTATCTGGGATCAAAATAACGGGGTTTTACTGTATATGATGTTCTGCGATTATTATATGATTTGTATTTTCGTGTCAAGTTACATTTAAAAAAATAACTTTGATCTTTGAGCTTTCTTGATAAATCAATTGCTGACTCTTGAGCTTAGAGTTCCAAGGTTTGGATCCCTAGCAATTTCACAAATTTTTTTGCATAAAGGTAGGCACATTACGTAACATTACTGTAGCACGTGAATACTTTGTGAATCCGATTATGCCCCGAAATGTCTCATTCTGATTATCGAAAGTCATCCGATTATGACAAAAAATTGCTCATATTCCAAATAATAATTGATATAAATCATTTGATTATGCCCATTGCTAATTACAACCCACACCTTCTTCCTCTGCGCACATAAGTAGTTCCTGCTCAGGCAAACCACTAACATAACAAAAATTTTACATAAGCTTACGTAAGTCGGGTTTACAAAACTCTGGGACTGCCTGTATAAACTATAAGAAAACATTGCATAAAAATGAATTGCTTTACTATTTGGAAAATCATTGTTCGAAGCTTATTCGATGGGAAAACCATTTTTTGTAATGTCTAATAGGAATTCAGTATTTATTCACGAGTCACAGCAAAAATACAACTTCATTGTGCAGAACATTATAGCAGAGTAAAGCAGAGTAAATGAAAAATTTATGTTTTACTAAGTAATGAAATCCTCAAAGATAGCAAATTAAGAAACAATATTTTTATAAAAATACAACATTTATGCTAATAAAAATGAATTTAATGTTTTAAAAATCACTGCAAGAGTGTAGTAACAAGGCATAGATTATCTGTCAAGGTGAGATTTATTCCATTTCGGTCATTTATCTTTCATCTTCCTTTTCTTTTTCTTGGGTTTTTTAATCTCCGACACTGTTTTCTCTTCAAGGTCATGTACTATCTTCACCTCACACACTGCAGAATCACTTTCAGATGCTGTGCCAGTTTCCTTTCCAACAGCAGCATCTCCATTCTCTGTTTCACCATTGAGTACATTAGGTTGCTGGAGGAAAAACAGAAATAAAAATGATTCAATATAAATATAATTTTTTTCTCATTGGGCAGTTTATAAATGCGCTCCAACAGGTTTTTATAAGGGATTCTGCCATCTAGCATGATTTTTTTCTAACTTTCAAGTTTGGCACAATTCACGCATAATAAATAATATCATAAAAATTATGTATTAGAGTAAATATGAGAGTAATTATTCAATTACATACAATATAATTGTATTTCTTAAATATGCTTAAATAGGTTATAGGTTGTAATTTGTTTTATGCAAGATTTTACGTGGAATATAAATTCTTATTTAAATATAAAAATCAGGAGGTAGGATAGAGAAAATTATGTACCCACTTAATGGGTTGAGTAACCTAGCAAATTCTCACCTCATCTTCCTCCAACTTTATGACCTCTTCAGTTTGTCCTTTATTCTTCCTCTTCTTCCTTTTTATTCCCATGTTTGGGGTACACAGTGTAAGACAAGTGATTCTACATGAAGCATTAGCCCCACCAACACATTTTGGCTCCTTTTCCAATTTATCCTGGAGTTAATTAGCAAGAGTTATTAAATATAACTATGGCAATAAAAGACACAATGTGATATCAAGAAGACATTAAAATGGATTGGAACTCATTAAAATGATGACATATACCAATAGCATAACGATCAAATGAAAGACCCACAAAGACTCATCATATTTTTCTAAAATACTGCTTAAAAACAATATTTTCAATTCTCCTACCTCAAAAACATTAATTTCATTACAAAAACGTTTTAAATGAAATTTCTAGAAAATTGCCATATTTTTCCAGAATTGACCTCTAACAGCTGGCAATCTAGATGAATTTGCCTCTCTGAGCAACCTTTTTCACAGAAAAGTGATGTGCAAAGGCCAGTATGACAAGAAGTGGTTCAATTTACCAAATTTAATGGAATAAGATTTTTCTACATTAGCATTTAAAAAACAGGGAAATTTTATACTTTCATAATACAAAATAATTATGTGAATCAATGTTTTTTACTTTAGGGCATGGGTGAGGGACCTCAGGCTTGCGGCCCACATGCGGCCCCTGAGAGCATTTTGTGG
This sequence comes from Uropetala carovei, assembly GCA_036926305.1. Taxonomy (NCBI): domain Eukaryota; kingdom Metazoa; phylum Arthropoda; class Insecta; order Odonata; family Petaluridae; genus Uropetala; species Uropetala carovei. The sequence continues at coordinate 6,922,797 of JAXCHB010000060.1, forward strand.
GGCCTGCAAGGCAGTGATGAAAAAGAGATCTGTAAAATTTAACACGTAAACTCGTATTTTTTAATTCAAATAATGATAAACAAGCAGTTAATACTGAAGTCTTAATCCTAAATACTCTAATTTAGAATCGTTTTCTACTTATATGATACCTTATAACCTCTCAATTTAAACTAATCAGGCCTGCCAAAGCATTGGCAACTTCCAATACGGCTTCCTGAAGAACTCGCCACTACTTAGGCCGCCCGCCACGTGGAAAAGGTTCCCCACCCTTGCTTTAGGGCATTGCAGGCTATGAACTGAGTGTCATCAAAAAGAAAAGATGAGGTGTGCCATTTCATAATAGGTTTGTAAGTAGTAAGTCTGAATAGGGGAGGATAGTTTTAGAAAAACGTGGTACAGCAGTCTCTCTATATTTGTGGGAACTATGTTCCTGGAAATGGTTTCATAATTTCGACATCTGGCCTGATCAGCTGTTCTTTTGTGCTGAGCAAGCTAAAGAGCAGAGTACTGTGCAGACACAGCTCCGCCTTCTTCTAGAAAACGTCAAAAGAAGGAGCCCCCAAATTGTGTTTGTGCTATCCCTAATCGTCATCGATAGCTGCCAAAATATATTTATTTCTAATCAATATAGATAAATAAGCCAGCTATAAGTGTTAGATGCGAATACGAAAATCAGTATTTGTGCAGCCCTCTAGGTTCAGCCTACTGCGGTGACCAATTATAAGAGGCGGCACTGGGCTTTCTTTTCTTCTTCCCCATGGTGGGGTTTTCTGTGCTCTTCCAGACCTTTCTACCCCTCATACAAATTAACACCCTTCCCCATCTCCTATGTTTCCACATGCCGCCACAAATCCTGCAGCCCCTGGATGTGAGAAGAAACAAAGTGTGTGGGAGGGAAATTTTTGTCCCGTGGGTTCTTGGGACCATGGAAAGCAATTCTCTTTCCTTCTATCAAGAGGAAACCACTTGCCTGCTTAGATCACACACAAACGAAATTTTGTTCCTGTTACTAATCCCTTCCTTTTACGCAAAGACCATCTTGGAATATTTGGTGGCTTCTCTATGATGCCTGTCTGCTATCCTCAACTTGAGAATATATGATGGTAGATTAAATGCAATTATCCCCACAACCCATCCCTCTTTCTCTTCATCTATATAGCTTCCATAAGTAAATGAATCCATGCCAAATGCAAGCAAAATTAAAATCACATAATTTTGGGAAATAGCAAAAAATTCAATTCACCATGACGGTAAAACAATTTTCCCTTCAAAAATGCAATTTTCTCATTAAAAACAAATTTGTCGACCAATTTGACATTATTAAAAAATCCATGGGATGAAAATGATTTTTCATTCTTTTACCCGTTCTTTAGTACAAGTTCATAAGTAAGTACATTTAAAGTAAATTTAAGTACAATAAAGTAAATTTAAAGTGTAAATCAAAATAACTTTCACCCATTACCATGCTATTCAAATAGAGAAAATAAATGTTTCTGGAATCGAACCCATGATGCTACAATAGATGGTAAACAATCTAAAATTTAAAATAAGCAGATCCGAGTAAATCCTAACAGTATGATTGAGATTGGAATCGCCGATCTATGACTTATTAACATTTATACTCATACATGCTTCATACAGCAAAAATAATTACATTTTTTAAATCGGCAACAATGTAATTCACCATGACAAAAAAATTTTGACGAACATCAGTCAATCAATTCTAATGCCTCTCATAAATAAACAAAAAGGTTTTCATATAGCAAAATTGTACGTCATAGAAAGTTGTCAATTTTAAATAAAGTTTCACTAATTCTAAGGAAAACTTGGTGCTCTATGGTTAATTAACTATAATGAGTGAACAATCCTCCTAATAACCATAAAATATTTAAAAAGGAAAGTACTCACACATTGGTTTAGAGGGACCAAACATACCATCTCTCACACTCTGGGTTTAGTAAGGAATTACTCCAATGCCAGGGATCCTTTTTTGCTCACACATGCATAAATACCAGCCAAAAACCACAGGTCCCTGGCATTATAGTAATTCCCCTAAACCAGTGTGAATACTTTCCTTTTTAAATATTTTTATGGTTATTAGGACTGTTCACTCATTAAAGTTTCTCGTCTCCTCACCTCACTAGCACACATCAAGTGACAGCTGTGGTTGCAACACTGTTTTGTAGGGGGACCCCAAAATTGCTTTTGCGTCGGACCCCCCAAGGTATCATTCCACTCCTGATTACACACACAAGGATTTTGCAGTGACATACATTCTTATTTCTTACCAAATTCACCTGTTTTTGCTACATTTTATACATAATCCCAATCCATTTTAAGCTAGCCTGACTCAAGTACCGCAACCTTATTAAGGTGATTACTTATTTGTTATTTGTAAATAAACCTTTAGTATTTGTTTATATTGTTTCATTTATACTTTTATCATTTAGTTATATTTTTGTATTACCTGACTATTGTATTTATGTTTTATTAAAGATTACTGTATAAGATATCAAGGATCAGGAATGTATCTCCCTTATATTAGTTATTTATTATGGAAAATGGTGCTCTGATATTAGTTGTTTTGCATTTCGTCACCTTTTTCAGGAATGTAACTGCAATGAAATTCAAGGCCTTACAGCAGTGCTCTCCAACTGGTGTGCCATGGCATATTAGTGTGCCACGTGGAAGGCACTAGTGTGCCACACAGTCTGAAGATAATTAATTTTCACAAAAGCCTTCGGAACAAACAAATTTGCATAAATTTTATCATCCAAGGAATTTATCCTGAAACTACGAGAGGAATTGATAGACCTTAGCAACGATCATACAACTTAAAATTAGTATGCTACCTTTAAATATATTTTGACTAAAAGCTAAAGGTGAATATCCTTCAATATCTGAATACGCCATCGATATGACGTTCCAAATTTAACAACGTATTTATGCGAATTTGTTTGTCAATGGTTCATATTAAAAATATTAAAAGGGCATGTTTAAAGAACCTAGATGAAGTTCTTGTAGCTCTTTCTATTATTGAGTCTTTGTACCAAAAAGGAAGGACTAAATTTTCAATCGAAGAGCATAAAATTTTTATACGTTGAATTGGGTATGTACTTAATTTACAATAAAATTATACATTTATTTGAATATTAGTTTACCAATCATAACAATCTAATGTAATTGCAACTTTTACTTGTTTTATGCTAGTTTTTTCTTTAAAAATGAGTATTTACGAAGTGAAATTAATTAGGGGTGGTTTGGTGTGCTGCAGTGTTTTTAAGCATGCATGAAGGTGTGCCGTGGAGTAAAAAAGGTTGGAGAGCACTGCCTTAGGGTACTAAACTCTGAAGAGAAAAATAAGGTTGGGGGAATGAACTTATTTCATTATTCTTGTATTTTTCATTTAATTTGCATTTTGGGGCCATGTAAAACTGAGGGAGAGAGAGAGAGAAAGACAAAGAGACAATAAACCTAGCATTATGAGGGCATCTTTCTGCACATGTTGCAGCACAATTGATTCCATAGTAAGAATGAATTATATACTTTGTTTTTAAGGAAATTGTGCTGTTATTTTGTGATTGAGGAATGTGTGCTGTGATGAGTAGCGTATGCTGTGGTTGGTGGGTAAAAATAAGGGAATTTACTAAACACAACCACTGAAAATTGCTCAAGTAATTTCCTCGTAAATAAGTGAAATCATGAACATAAAGCTCCTGATATGTCATTTAAAGAACCAGTTGAAATTTATAGTGCAGATAAGAAATTCTATAAGGAGATATATATTATATTTACTCATTAAGAAATACTAATAAACAGAAGTTAATGGCCTTTTACAATGAGCACAACAAGGGTAGCAAAGACTAACACAAAAGCTCAGCAGGATTCAAACCCTAGGAATGGGAGCTAGAGAAACTAACCGCCCCTTAGCCAATGCCAACAAATGTTAATTAAGTAATATCATTCACGTGTGAAGGTCACAATTATTAATTTTAGCAATAAAACGATTACTTTTTGTAGCTATGCACAATATTTGGTCATAAAATCTCAAAAATGAAATTTATTGCAAATCTTAACATAAAAGCAGCAATCTGATAAAATCACAACTTCAACCAGACATGGCAAAAAGAAGAAAAAACTCAAAAGTAATTATTGCAGAATATAGCCAAAAAATAGTAACTGTGAGTGACTGGTATTATAAGATCCAATTTAACACATATAATGATATATTTGGTTCATCTGAGCTCCTTTTTACTCTCCATTATTACACTTAATCAGAAATACACAATATAATTACACTATTGAGTTAAAAACTTGAAAGTCTCAGAAAATATTACCTGGTTTAAAGTCCACAGTTTGATTATTCCAGTGCTGGAAGAAGTCACCATGAGAATCTTACTTTCTTTTCCTTCAATTCCAATGCATGAAATGCAGCGCACCCTTTCCTCTTCAGGGTATACTTTCCACTGCAATAACCTTTTGCTCTGACTCACACCATGGAACTCAATTATACCACCTTCACCTCCCACAGCAAGCACATCTCCCTACAAAATATTACATTAGTAAAAGTAAGGACAGATTAAATTTACAATATGCAGGGAGCAAAGGGTAAGTGTAAAGGAATATATACTGAATCTGTGATGAAATAGTATAATTGGGAATACAGTTGCAAAGAGCAAAATACCTTTCATTTTCTCAAGGGCTCCAATTATTTCTTTTGAGCATACAGGCATGGGAAGTGTTTACAAATTAAAAGTATCAATGTAATTAAAAACCTGTAAATTTTTCATTTAGAAATAAGGATTTGTAATATGATTTACAAATATCACTTAAGACAGTAATTAAAGCATTTAAAAAATTATAAAGCAGTAGCTCTTGAACATAAGACAAAATTTTTCCAAATAACTTATCTAAGTTAATAAAATTATTTTAAATTTTATTTTGAACAAGTACCTTAAATATAAAGGAAAATGTTGAAATTCCCTATTTAATGAGATAAAATTCAATTAGGAAGAATAACATCATTACTATGACAATATTTCCAATAAACACTTCTGCTTCTCATTTCATCACGCATTAAAAATTAATCAAAAGAATGATAACAGGTCATATTTGTCCCTAAAAAATCAATAATAATGTAGCATATAAATTGTAACATTAACCCCTCAACATATTTAAATCAAAAGGGTATTACTGTTAATAATATTTGTACACAGTAATATGCATTTTCACCTCTTCTTTAAATACATTGTAAATCCATTAATGGGTGTTTAGGATGAGAATATTTCACAGCAAGGAATCATTTGAAAAAATAGAATCATTGTTCAGTAACAATGTAGGGACCAGCAAATAATAATTTCTATCGTTTATAGCAGCAGTTTGAAATCTTTTATCATTTAATAGGATATCCACAAATAAAACAAGAAACACTAGTTACCGTAACAAAGGATATGCAAGCAATTCGAATTCCGTCAAAGTCCAAAGAGTACACTATTCCTGCAATATTGACATCGTAGACGTCAACTTTGGTTCGGTACATCACGGCATATAGTACTCCATCTGGAGACCATCTTACTTCTTCAGCCCCAATGTCTACACCACACTTTTCACTTTTCAACGATGCAAGATTGGTTACATAGGCTGGACGACCCTTAACAAGGTTCCAGGTACGAAGGGTGCGATCGCGACCAACGCTTAATGCCAATTTGCCTGACGGATGAACCGACAATGATGTGATAGGTCCACGGTGTCCTTTAAGAACCTTCTCACACTGCCAACTTCCAACTCGCCACACACACAAGCTACCATCTTCGCTCGCACTGAACATGTGAGTTTGACCATAGAATTCCAAACATGTGATGGTACCTAAATAGAATTAAAGCTTTTAATTCTACAAACTTTAAAATCTATAGTTTTACCGAACTCACTTTATAACTAAAATATAGTTGACAAAATGGGTATCTCCAAGAGCTTTAAAAAGATTACAAGGCTACAGTAATCAGTGGTGATTAATCAATAGTACATTCTAATGAAGAATCTAACATATATTGTTATTTCTAAATGTGAGAAAGTCAATTTATTGCTAAATTTTGCCTACCATCTTGATGTATCAAACTTCCATGCTGTTTCCTGGTACTCATATTATACAAATGTATGGTATCATCAGCACCTCCAGACGCTAAAAACTGTCCAGATGAAGCACAACACCTGACACTGGCTTGGTGGGAGTGATTTGCAAAGCTGTTGCTTAAATTGTATTCCTGAAATTTCGACCACATGGATGTATGTATATTTTAATCACCAAATTATAATATAACTAATGATATACGACTTACTTTGTTTTCAGTTTTGCATATTTTGTACCCTATAATAAATTCTTCATATGTTCCCAGAATAATCTCAATGTCCGATACGTATCTTACTTTAGCCATTTTTTCGAGTGTACCGCATATATCACATATACTCACATATACTAAAAATGACTAAAAACTCAAAGAACTGAAGTTGTTGTATTCTATCGAAACTAATCGTTGTTGTATTCTATCGAAATTAATCGATTAGTACAGAACCGGTAGATATACATATATAGATGGAGCGCGAAGGGTTTGGTTGTTTCCGATTAGGTTATTTTTTACGTTAGATCTTATGGCGGGAGACTTTCGCAATTAATTTAACTTTCACGTAGTGTCTTTAAAATTCGATTTCCGTCCACGAAGCGGCAATAACTACAATTTTAGTTTGATAAAAATCTATCATAGCAATGAAAAGAAAATTGACTTATGAAATCGACGAAGAGAAAACCCATAATGTTGACAAGTATATCACTGAGGTTGAATACGACACGATATTATTTGAACCAATTCATTTCCTCCGATGCCATTCTCGAAAAAATGACCCAGCGGACGTTCAAACGCAGGTAACATGGATTTAACTTAACCCAGTGTATTTCCGCGTGTATATTATCGGTGTGCAAGATAAAACTTATTTGTAATTTAAGGTATGGCAATGTGAATTTGAGCCAGACATGGATTCGCCTGGATGTAACACTAACATAGTGGCGACTTGTGGTGGAAATAGTGTCTGCTTTATTGATGTGATAACAGGAAACGTCGTTAGCAAATTTTATTCGGAGAAGCCTTCGTAAGTTTTGAATTATATGTTTGAATTACTTATAATAGAGTATTATGTCATATCGTATAATTATACTATGGATTCTTAAAACAGGATTTTGCTTTACTCACTGGCTTGGACTACACTTCATCCTGGAGCAGGACGACGTTGTAACATTCTAGCTGTTGGAGGTACACGTTACCTCCAACTTCTTCTTCCTATGAAAAATTGTTCACTTTTAACTTCTCCTCATAAGATAACTCAGCCGTTAACAGGGAATACAAAGAGAACAGAACATCTGTCTTTCATTCTATTTCATCCAACCAGGCGGAGTTTTCTTTTCTGTAAGTATGACTGTTATTTCCGATAGTATTACTAAGTACATATATTTCTTCCTTTTTAAAAATGAACAATGCTTTAATAATAATTGTACTAAACAAATTTTTGTCATGGCATTAAGTTTTTCTTATCATTTATTGTGCGGGTTGATCTTTCCATTGAAAAAATAATTTAGATGTTAGGAAAATCCAGTACCAGGAGCTATGCGATATACTTGGTTATCAAGTAGAAGTAAGTAATGTACTTTGAGTTCATGTAAGCATTTTTTGTGCTAGCACAAAAATAATTTATCATTGTTTAATTATAAAGCTGTATGCATTCTGGGTCAAATTTACACTTCAGATATAACTAGGCCTAGAGCCTTTTGTGCCCCTATCCAGTGCCTCCATGCGTTTGACAACATTCTCTCCCAGCATTTCCTCTTTCTCTTGACTCTTCTTCCTATTTATTTTACCCAAGTAGATACAGTCTGTCCCCACTTAACGTCGTCCCACTTAATGTTGTTTCACTTTGACATCCAAAATTTATTGAGAAACATTTTTGCATAACATCTAAATGGTTCATCATAATGTATGTCCTTTTACATCTGCGTGATATTTGTCCTCTGTCTGGGTGCAAAACTCATATTCTGTCATGTCATTAAATCATTTAAAAGTTAGTCATTGTAATTATTACAAGGTGGTTTAGAAGTTAAAAGTAATGGTGAGGCAAGATGAAAATGTGTTTTAAAAATATTTTATTTACAATGTCTATGTGTTGAAATATTTAAAAATGTTGTACTTGGTATGAGAAGGACGTAAAACCTAACCCTCGCTTTTCCCATTGATCCTTATGGGAGAAAATTCCTCACTTAACGTCCATCTTTTTGGGAATGTAACTAGGATGTTAAGCAGGGACCCCCTGTATTGCATACATATGATGTGTGTTTTTCTGGTGAACTATTGTTGTGCTTGCTTGCATACAGGCTTATTTTCTTGACGGCTGATTTTTGATATGTGAATACAAAACTTAGCTCTGCATGAACTAGTGGACCTGCGCAACATACTTTCCTTTCCTTTTTTTATCAAATGTATAATAACAATAACATGATACATATTTACTAAAGATTAAATTTCTACTTTCCGTAGCTAGAGCGTGGTCAAATCGTCATCTCTAGGTTTATGTCATAAGAGATATTGCTGATTTATTTACACAAGCCCCAGAAGAGGTGGTATCATTTATTTCCTGGCATGTATTTAATTCTGGCACCTGATTTCCCAATTAAAGGGCAAAGACAGATGTACATTCATTGCAGATACCTTGCTTGATCCTGGTCATTTGACCTTATGTAAAAACCATTCCGGTCCAATCCTAGTAGGCATGTGAGAAAATGGAAGTTATTTAATAAGCTGCAGTCTTATCTAATTTTAATTAATGGCTCATATTGAAACAATTAATGAGGTATTTATTTTTAACATTAAAATTTTGTTAATTTTTTGTTTGTATTTGTTCATTTAGGCAGTGGAAGCAGCGGTAGTATTACTGCCTGGGACATAGCTGATTGCCACCCTTGGGGTGATTCTCCTGAACCAAAGATGCCACAACTGTTGCTCTCTTTGTCAGCTCACTCAGATGTCTTCTCGCTCTCTATATCAAAGAGTTTGAATTTTCTGTTATGTGGCTGTAATTCAGGTCTATATGGATGGTCTTTAGAAGGACTCACATGGGATAAAGAAGTAGTAATTCACAAGAGGTGTGTTAATTCTATTGAACATTGCATTTCATTGTGCTAACATGATTACGTAATTGATGATTCTTACTTCCTATGATTGTTATTGCTTAGTGAATTTTTTTAATACATAAAATCATTGGGTTTTTATTTAATATGGCATGCTGGGAAGAAAGAATTTCCTCTTATGGTAATTATTGTGTTGTCTTTGCGAAAGTTCCTGCATGAATGAAATTGGTTTAGAAATTTCCATATATACTAACATATATGCTGCATGTTTTTATAAATTTTATTTTTATAAAATGAAGATATTCCTTATATGTGAGGAAAAACATTGGAAAATCAAAAATGTTATATAATTTTTAAATTTCACAAAAACACCACTAAATGGCTCTCATGTTTCAATGTGTAAATGTGACATATAAAACATTATATAATCATTGGAAAAAATATAAAAGAAAAGTAATATTATTATCATTAATGATGATGGAGCTATAAACAAAAAATACCCTGCTGGCGGTAATTGTGAGCCCATTAGATGTCAAGGAATATTATCAGTTTGGCCTCATGTTATAACAGTTCTATCTGAGACATATTGACATTGTTTCATTTTGGGAGTCACGTTGATTTCTCTTCTCTCCATAATTTCTCCATTCATTAAAAAAAGGTTTGTGTGGTAAGGGAAGATATGCAGTATCTCTCCAACTATAATATGCTATGTACCAGAGGTGACCAACCTTTTGAATATAACTACCATATATTCCAGCATATAAGTCGACCTTTGAAGCTTAAAACATTTTTCCTAAAACTTACTGTGTGGCTGCACAGCGGTTTTTGAAGTGCCGCACATTAAATTTTTCGAGTATGCACGATTGTGTTTATCTTAGGATATATCGGAACAGGGCCACGTCAACCCGGGTGCTTATCTGCGCACTAGCATCATGTAGTTGCGCATAGTAATATTCATTCCGCCCATAGATGAAAAAAATTAGAGGGAACTATGGTTCTCTCCGAGGTTAAAGCAGTGTCAGCGGCTCACGATGAATTCAGCGAATACAGATGCCAGATGCAACTTATTCCGGCAAAAGTGTAGGTAGAAACTGATAGTAAATTTTTAATGACAGAACTGCATATTTTGAGTCACAATAATAAACTTAAAACTCAATCAAAGTGTACGCGTGTTGCAGTAAATTTACTATCGAAACTAGCAATTTTTAAAACTTGGTCAGAAATCTTCATGTATGGTCTCTTTTTTTACTGACATTTTGGTAAAAAAAGGTGCGTGGGGTACACACATGCAACATTTTATTTTATTTCGCCACCGTAGAATCGTAATCACTAGGTATAGTTCATTTCGATAGTATCGTTAGCAACTGACATTCGAATTATAGGAAACTTTAGTGGGTCAAGCTCTTGAAGAATAACAGCAAATTTCATGTCGATAACTTAATTTTAAGATATTAAAAAGTAAAAGAATGAAAGCCTTTCAACCAAAATGTGATTTTTACATGTTATCTTATGGGAAACGACATTCCTCCTCTGGAGTTGAACCCATGACCTTTTTCAGTATTTGTAGTCATAACATAGAGATTCATTAACACTGAAATCCTGAGAAATTTCGGGCTTCTAAGTTTATTTCTAATCAAGTTATTCACAAAATTAGAGCATTACACATCATGATGACCATTATGATTTTATAATATAGAGAGATTAAGCTAGTCAGAAAAAGTTACAAGGGCTAAACAATGGAATTGATGATTTAAAAATATCTCTTAACTTAGGTTACTAAGATGTATTGAATTTGAATTGCCTGAGCCTCATCATGAAGCTCCTTTGGAGAATTTGGATAATGAAGAATGTCTTGTGGACTCTGTTGTATGCATCCCAGGAAGCAGACTAGTAGCAACAAAGTGTGCACTCAGAGGAGTCATCTACCTTTGGGATTTGGGAGACTCCCTTGAAAAATTGAATTCTACCTCTAAAGGAAAATCAGGCTTCAAGGAAGCAAAATTGAGCATTAATCCTGTAAGACTTTTGCGATGGAGTGACACCGATGACTACTTCATGTCGATGGGTTGTACTCTAGGTGTGTATGATTGTCTTAAGCCCCCAAGCTATGGCTTACCTGCTATATTTGGCTAGCACAATAATTTTATTCAATCCATCTTACCTCACAAATTTTAGAAGATATGCATAGTTGTATGTTTGTCAGCAGAAAGTATCAGATATGAAATTTAAACGATATTTTTGTGATAATATACTTTTTATTTTGCATATGACACATTGCGCAATCAAAATCATTCTTACATCTAGCTTTTTGAAATTCACACAGATTCTTATCAGTCATTTGAAAGGCTGTATGTGGCCTCAAAAGTGATACATATACAGAAGCTTCAAGTGGCCCTTACAGCAAAAAGTTGATGACTGCTAATTTAAACAATTGCTATAGATTCTTTTGCTTTTTTCAGTAAGTTGTTAAACGCTTTTTTATTCAGGCTAGACAGATAATATTTTTTTAATAATTTTAATTTTTGGTATTAATATTTGGTATATTTTCTTCTTCAAGTTTGATTTTTTTTCCAAAACTCCATGGGGGGCAGGTGCCTGGCTTGCCCCCCTCCCCTTCTGGGACCCATGGTTGTAATCATACATAAGTACAGATTTACAAAGTTGTATTCTTGTGGAAATTTGACCTGGCCTTGTAAATATTTTAATAGAGAAATTTTTGTTGAAATAATACTTGCCATGGAGATATTTAGTTATAGTAGAAGGCTGCATAAATGGCAAGATGATTATATCATAATTGATAAAAGAATAAAAGATACATCTGTGATGGCTCTTGCTGTTTAACTTTGTGTAATTGATTATACTTTATCTGTTTTTGAGTCTTTCTGTTGGTTTTTTCAATTATAGATGTTCATCTCAATGTCTGGTGAAATATACCATATTTACTTGTCTAACCTGCGCCCTTGTGTACCATATGCACCTCTATTTTTGGGCCACTTCAGAGGGAAAAAAATAAATTTGTGCCGGAATAAAGTTCACATTTGAGAAAAAAATTGGCCTCTTCACTGATTTCCCTCTCTGAAACTAGGTCTGCCCAAGTTAAGCTTCTTCTCCATACTACCTGTGTGACAAAATTTATTGGGTCATCTCTTTATGCCAATGCTAGCAGAAATCTCCTCCTCAGTAGTTGCCACTTATGTTAAATGAGCATCAAGGGCTCACGATGAATTCAGCAAACACAGATACCAGATGCCAACTTATTCTGGCTAAAGTATAGGTAGAACTGCTTATGCTATTCTGTATCTTAACCTCACTCAAAGTTAGACCCAATAGTAAAAATGACTTTTTCAGTGGTGACATTTTTCCGGGGTTGTCATAAATTCAAGCATGTTTTCCTTCTGGAAAAATATGATGGTTTTAGTGAACATATGTTAGTGTAAATCTATCCAAATCATTAATAGACAAATGATATAAATATGAATATCTGTACTGATTTTTTAATAATAACTTTTCATTGCAGATGGAAACTTGCTGGCTTGTGGTGACGATGAAGGAGGAATCTGGTTATACAACCTTGATTTTGATCTTAAAGAAAGAAAGGTAAAAAAGGCAAAGATGGAAGTTGAAGAAATTTTGAGGGAACCACAACAGAGGTTACTGTGGCCCACAAAGTTGGAAGATGCAGAAGTCCAGAATGCAAGGAAGGTTAAAAGACTAGAAGGGTATGGGGGTTTGATAGACCAAGTTTCATTTGGTGTTGGACAAAATGGATCAATACACTTAGCAGCTGTTACCAGTACAAATTTAGTGTGTATTTGGAGAGCTTTCGATGAAGAAGATTTGCAAGGTCCTGGATGTTCAGTCGAATAAACAAGATTGTGTAGATAATTTTAATTCAACGGAAGACTGCTGTTATTAGTCATTTTTGTGTAATTAATGACTTTGGATTGAAAACATTTTACATGTGCCAGTTTATGGCATAATAATTTATTTTTGCAAGAGAAAATCATTTCATAGATTTTAAAAATATTTCTATGGACTTGGTTGATGGAATTGATTCTTTTTTTCATAAGTAATATCTAGCTGAATCTTAGGTAATAATTATGTATTTTTGGGAAAATATTTTTGGAGAAGAAATGTTAAACATGAATAAATGTTTTTTAGTTTTGATTGAGTTATGGATTTATGACAAGGGAATCTGTGTTTGCATAAATTTCTTTTGCATTGATCCATGTTTATTATTTATGTCTCATTATTTTCTTTTGTTTTAACAGGGTGATTTAACTGAAATCAAGTGCTTGATTCCTGATTAATATTCTTCCTCTTATTTTTGTTAATCACGTTTTTTGTTAATTTCATTATTGCTATAGCATTTGTTTGTAAAGTTGATAGCTTATTATTTTGCAAGAGCATCTTTTGCACCGTATGGAACATTGAACACATTTCTGAGGACCTTAATGCAGATTTTATATCTCATTGCTTTTGTAGTTCATTATAACAAGGTTACTAGGCATTTGTCCTTTGGGTTGCTTTAAATATAACTAATATTCTTTCTTTTAGAAACCCACTAGATTGTCTCATTCGGAGAACATTTTCATATTTTTTTCAGACAGATGCCCATAGGTATTTGTAATATTATATATAACATGCAGTTCAAGTTTGATTAACATTATAAGTAAATATAAGTTATCTTAAATACTATTTTCATAGGGCAAAAGAGATAAGGCATGGGGATTGGCAGTAGAAAGAAGAATCAGGTGAAAGTAATGATTGCATGAAGAACTAGCACAAGACACAGAGGAAGACATTGTATGTACAGTGGGTCCCCAGTATTTGTCATTTCAGTTCTTCGTCATTCATGTGTTATGGAACAGTGTTATGGTATACACAGTTTTTCATTTCACTTATTCGTCACTCTGGCTATTTGCCATGGCAGAGTAAGAAGTTGACACACACGCTACTTGTTCAACAGTGACTGCCTCATTAAACTCATTTTATTTTATTTTCTGGCCTATTTTGTTTATTTTTCTTTTGATAATGAATATACTATGTTGGGAATAATTTTTTACTTTTTTTAGCTGTTGTAACTAGCATAAGGAAGTGAACTAACTTCTTCTGTGTGTTATTATGTACCAGCACCACATCCTTTGTTTTGGAACTATGCTGTGAACATCTTATCCGAGATTCTCGCGAGTTTTATCCTGCAATATCTGTGTGCACGTGTATTATTTGTGTGTGTTTTCCATTTGTATTTATATAATTTTAAGTTATTTTCATATATATTAATCTTTGAAGGATGGGTTTAAATCCCAATTGTATCTCCTGGGGGCCGAGACATTCAGAAAAATTGATATTTCTCGAGAACTATAAATTACAAAACAAAATGGTAAAATGCTTCATAAAGTAAAAACAACACAGCTTCATATGAAAAGTTTTTTATTATCATTCAGGTAATGTTAATGTGAATAATCTTAAGTGTTTTAAAACAAATACAAAATTTTTATTACTACAATACAGGCGACTCCCGAGATTCGACCAACTCGAGAATTCGACCGGTTGAAGCCCACTTATTCGACCCAGTCGATCGGTCAGTCAAATTAGGAACTAGTTTACGTGAAGTAATTTTCAGCCTGCCCAACCACGCGAGGTTTAGTTTCAGTCTAGACATCGGTATTTCTGCTCTAATTGTTTGAATTTGTGCTGATTTCAGTCGTTTTTAGGTGCGTCCGACATTCGACTGTTCTAGATTCGACCTCATTTTCAGGAACGCATCTCGGGAGTCACCTGTATACTACTATGTACGAATACAAAAGTTAACATGTAACCAATTAAAGAATATTACAACTGACTATTACAGGGTTAATTAAAGTAATTTTATCATTTGTATCTCATTAGAAATTCCGTTTTTTATGATGTAGACAAACATTGTTCAATAAATAATCCAACACCACACGTGGAAAAACAACTTCTTCGTCCACTTCCACATCTTCCGATTGATGGAATAACTATTCGCCATTCTATCCTCTTTGTCCACGAAACCCATACTCTGGTTGTAGTCCCGAACAATCATCGGTTTTACAATATTTCCATGTGCATCACAAAAATTTCCCTCTGCTGGTGGATTGTGCATGTTAGTCAGTAAATGTACATCATGTTTGTCTTTCCAAGCAATAGCTGTCAATTGGCCTTTCACCCGGAAACGTATATCACCTCTTTAATTTCGGTGATTTTCCATCAAAATTCCCTTTCGATTATGTCTAACAGTCCCATAGCAGAAAATATTTCTTGTATGTAAGTCATCAAATAAATCAGGAGACGAGAAGAAATTGTCCATAAACAGTTTATGTCCAACACCCTTCACTCTCCTGGTGAGATGCATCACAGTTTCATGGGTCGCAGTCATCATCGCAGTAGCATTTTTTTGTCTTTCTCTAAATATACTACCATGTCATAAATATATCCAGTGGAATTGCAAAGTTTATAAATTTTGATACCAAAGCGTTTGTGTTTTTTTGGAATATATTGTTTGAAAATGACCCTACCTTTGAAAAGCACAATTACTTCATCGACTGCCAAATTTTCCGTTGGATTATAATATTTGACGTAAGAATCATTGAGTTTCTCAAAGATCTCAATTTCCAAAGTCTGTCATAATTTTTGTCAGGTTGATCAAGGTTATTTCTAAAATGTAGATACCTGAGGATGTGCAAGAACCTGTCACATCTTATTATGTTTCTGAAAAATGGGGTGTCATACTGTTCTAGTGTCGACCAGTAATCTTTCAGTGTGTCACGTAAGTCATGTCCCATTTGTATTATGATTCCCAAAAATGAAACATTTCGTTCACAGTCATGTCAGATTGAGGTGAAGGTCCTTCATCATCATCTAATGAAGTCAAGTACTGATTGTAATACGTGTTAGTTTCCTCCACCAGCAGTTAGATAATTTCTGTGAAAAATAACAGAAATACCAGCTGAAGAATCCGTATTTATCTGCGTGGCTGCTTCACTCCTGAAGCCACTGCGATGACCAGAATAAGGCAAAATCCTACTACCTGTGCAGCGGCGTCAGCTGCTCCATTTGCCGACACTAGCACAAACCGAGGGGCCTCCTTCATTTTCACTCTCACTCGATTCCGAAGTATCTATCATATATCATCCTCGCAATCACTCTCCAAAAAAATTTCTACTTCCCTCTCTGACAGATTTCTAGCCATTTCTAAGGCTTTGCTAGTAGAAATGGTTATTTGTCAACACAACAAAAACGAAAAATTTTAACTTTGAAATATAGTTCACTATGCTCTGATATTGGCTTCAACCTCAAGACTGACTACATGAGAAACTATCCGAGAATCGTGTAAACATCTCTCTATACAAATTGGAAAGAACAGCTGAGCAAGGGGACAAATTTAACACTCCTGAGAGTGTTTAGGCATGGGCTGAGGTCATAAAAGAGGCTTGGAAGGTCAGGTGGGCGAGCGGCTACTTTTGAGTGTGTTGACAGATATAACCCTCGCTCAAAATTTTCTGCGTTGTAAATATTGTCAGCTGCAGTCCTTTTCAAGTGCTCTCTAAAAATATCTCAGGCGAAATGGCCTTGAAGAGGTCACATGGTGCTTTAAAAGTGCAGCTTTTACGGTTTCAATTGAAACCACATCTAAATTCAATTACATTTAGCGGTTTCAAATGAAACCGCATGTACTTTAAAGGTTAAGATATGGCAATGTTCAGTGTATGCACTTTCTTGTATATTAACCCTTTAATGACCGGAACACCAGTAAAAGGACTAGTTTTCTTAGTTTGGATGTCATAGGGTACAATGGCAGCGATTTAAACCTAATCTCCCTTATTACATGAAAAATCTCATGACAGGAAATTCCCCTTTTATCGTTACATGAGTGATTTTAGTGGTGAATCAAAATGTATTGGGAAAAATTCCCTGGTATTCACAGCCATTTTCTGGTACATAACCCCCGTGAATAACGGGGATTCGCTGTATCATGAAATTCATCCAAGACCAGCTCCATCAGAATAAGACAAGGTTCATTTGACTGAAAGACTTGAACTTCAGATATGGATTCTTACTCAATATTGATCTTTTGAAAGATGATAATCTGAACAGTCTGCCAACATTGCATTCATCTTGGAAATTTTTATGATTAAGATTTAGAAGGGACAGAACTATGCAATGAAATATGTGACTGCAAAGTGCTCGATACCTTTCAGGATGCTGCCTCAAGCCTACTTTAGAACTACTGTCTTTCATTGTGGAGAAGATGTATTTACCAATTTGAGCAGTTACAAAATTAATTCTTCTTACCATTGCTGTGTCGATTTCCAGCTGTGAATGCCCATTCTGTAACTCCAAGATATTTGTCTTACTTTTGGGCATCAATGGGACAGAATCAACTCAGCGACCTGGCCCTTCTGTGTATGGAGAGGTAAGTCCTTGATAAGATTCATTTTGGTGATGTAATTAATCAGTTTGCGGTAGTGAAGGCAAGGAAAATTTACTTGATTTATCTATTAAAGTTGTATCCAAAGTTCCAAACAGTGACTGCATTGTTTTTTTAGATCACTAAGACTTGAGACTTTGAGCAAACTACTTCCAACTAGTTATCGGAGTTACGGAGTACGCCAAATATTTTTAAAATGCTGAAAATTTGTAAAGAATGCTTCATATACATTGTTCTTTTATCTATCCTATCTTTATTGCCTGACTAATCGAACAAGTTGTTATCAACGTTTTAGCTATTGTTCTTGAGGAGTAAAACAGATGCAAAGCTATGTGCGTCGCTACCGCTGTGTTAAACGCATCGTGATTTGCCTGTAAAACTTTAAATATTTCTACAATGTAATTTTTTTAGCATTATTTCTTCTATTTTTACATATTTGTGCTTAAAATGACACTTATGTAAATATATTATGATAAAAAATTTTAATGATATAATATCATATGGTACTTATACTCGTTTTCTACTCTTATGAAGCTTGACCGTGGCACAGCAAATAGCCAATCAGGGCGTTTCCCCTTCTACCACCATTTGAAGTTATTGAGATGCGTGGGAAAGTTGTACGCTCTTGCCTGATATCCGCTCTTGAAGAAAGTTGCATGCGAGCTCGGAGCGATGTGAAAAGCACGATGGTGAGAGACCAACTGACTTTCTCCCCTCCCCATCGACAGTCTCTCGAGCTTTCATTGGCTACAGCAGTAAGCATACAACTAAGATTTTCAAGGTCAAGCTTCATAAGAGTAGAAAACTGGTATAATATATCTTGAAAATTTAGTTCTTATAAAATGTAGAAAATCCTAACAATAACTTCAACAATGAGAATTATAAATCATAACATGCATTAAAAGGCTAAATAAACAAAATTTAGAATGAATCTATCGTTATTATTACTGTTTACGTTCGCATTTTCCACACAGTGCAGTGGCGCACTCAGTATGCCACGCGCCCAGTTGCATGACATTTTTTGACGTGCCCAGTTAAGGGTTAATAGAATTAGAAGAATACTGTTCTTTGCTGAAATATTGTTTCATTGATATTTGGCTGTGAATTCAAGTTATTCAATCGTATTCTAAAATAATGACTCTCAGTTAAACAAATGAGTTACTGTATATTCCGGTGTATAAGTCGACACCTGCTTACTTGGGTGAAAATACATGATTAGGCATATGTTTGCCGTATAAGTCGATCTCCACTTTTTCACTTAAAAATACTTCTCATGAAACCGTTTTCAGACAAAATCAAAGTCATGTACAATCCAAGTTTTAACATAAGAGAAATAAACAATAATAAAAATATAAATATTGTTTAGAGTCCGTGCTATTCTTCTTGAACGTTCCATATAACAGCTGTTTTAATTTCAACCAATAAGAAACTGTTATTCTTTGAGAGCTTGACCTACTGAATTAAGTTTCCTATAATTCAATTGATGTCAGCTGCTAATGATAATATCGGAATGAACTATTCCTAGTGATTGTGATCGATCTCTACGGTGGCGAAATTAAATAAAATGTTGCATATGTGTACCCCACGCACCTTTTTTACCAAAATGTCAGTAAAAAAAGAGACCATACATGAAGATTTCTGACCAAGTTTTAAAAATTGCGAGTTTCGATAGCAAATTTACTACAACATGCTTGCATCTACATTTATACTCGCAATAGATGAAGAATTCTATGAGGTTTACGCATATCTACACAACCAAGAAACGTTTAGGGTTTAAATGCGAGGTTTATACTGCCGTTGGTACATCATCATTGAGATGAAGATATATTGTTATAATATAAAAGCTGTACCTTTGTATTGAGTTTTTAATTTATTATTGTTACTCTAAAAAAACAGTTTGTCATTAAAAATTTACTACCTACACTTTTTCCAGAATAAGTTGGCATCTGGTATCTGTATTTGCCATATTCATCGTGAACCACTGATGCTCCTTTAACCCGGGAGAGAATCATAATTCCCTCTAATTGTTTTTCATCCATGGGCGGAATGAATATCACTATGCGTGCCTACATGACGTTAGGGCGCGGCCTTGCACCGAGGTTGACGCGACCCTGTTCCCATATATCCTAAGATACAATCGTGCATGCTTAAAAAAATGAATGAGTGGCACTTCAAAAACTGCTGTGCAACCTCACAGTCACACAGCTTAGAGGGAACCATGGAGAGAACACACTACGGGCAATCCCCACACTTTTTCGATTTTTTTTTAAATTTTCCGCTGCCGCCTTAGACGTCAACTTATCAAAGCACAAATTTATTTTTTTCTCCTCGAACTTGTCCAAAAATATTGGTGCATGTGTTACAGGAGGATGCGGCTTGCGTGAGTAAATACAGTATTAAAAGTAATTATCATAAATTTTCTAAAATAAATGTCATAAAATGTGAACACTGGAACAGCTGATTCAAAATAGCGATCACCTCCGCTGAAAGATCAATGGTTTTCATAAATATCGACGTTATTCATTTGTAATTTAAGGTTCACATTTTATGTTTGGCGTATAAGTCAACTATAAAATTTAGGAAAATTTTTAAGCTTCAAAGGTCGTTTATACGTCAGAATATACAGTGATTTTTTTATAAATCATATTAATGTTCATATTGCGTTTTCAATGTCTACGAAACAGCAGTGCTATTTTTCTGGTAAAAAAGGTGGGGGTACTTTGTTGTGGATGAGTACCCTTTTTCTTACTGTCAGCAATTTTGCTGAGCAGGGGGAAGGGGGGAATGCTGACAGCCAAATTTACACTCCAAATGTAAACAAACTGAGACAATGAAGCACAGTGGTGGCGGGAGAACAATTCATCACAATCAAATCCTTTGAAACGGTTGATCGACAAAAAGAATGGACTGAACTTACAATTTTGACGGGGAATGCCTAGTGTCCTAATGCATAAGCAACTAAATCGATTCACCTTTGATTTGAATCTTTAGATCCTTTAGTTCAGTGAGAAATTAATACTTTAATAACCCAGGTCTGTTGGTTGGTCACGCTTTCACGATGGCCGATATAGAGCATTTTAACAAACTTCCCGAATAGATGCAAGATTGAAATTTGGCAAGGATGCTTGATTAGCATATTTTAAGGTAATGACGAAAATAAATCTCGAAAAATTTCCTGGGTTCAACTCCAAGTAAGACATTTCCATTTTCCGTAAGGTAACACGTAAAAGTCGATTTTTTGACTTGCAGGCTTTTATTGTTTTGGAAATTAAAATTAGAAGGAATTAACCTACGATCTTCGGATATGAACCATTTTAAAGAAAAAATTATGTTTCTTATTCTGTTCATCTTTTTCCACCTACTGTTCGAAACCGCTCATGTTAAACGTTTATTTTACATATTTTGTGGAAATCTTGCCATTTTAACGGAATGTTGCCTTGGTACCAATTATATTGTTAGACCTCAAAATCCTATTGTTATATCAATCCTTATGGGTGTAAGCGTGCTTTGAATGCTTTTAATAAGAGATAGGGAGGGAGAGAGAGGTATGGTAACAGAGGGGTAGAAAGAGAGGGAGGTGGAGAGAGAGAGGGAGGGAAGGGGGGAGAGGGAATGAGGGGGAGGGGGGAGGTGGAGAGGGAATGAGGGGCAAGGGGTGGAGAGAGGTAGGGGGAGTGAGGGGAAGAAGGGAAGGAGACAGACAGACAGACAAATGACTATATTGAGGGTGAAATTGAGACTATATAGTCCCTTCTTATATTTAAGAGAGAGAGAGTGAGGGAGGGAAGGAGAGGGGGGGAGGGAGGCAACTATTTTAAGGTTAACTAAAGATATCCCGTCATATTGACGGGCTTTTATACTAGTTTAGTCATAAATCTCAAGTGAACGATATATAGTTGTTCAACTTGACGATTCATTTGCTTATGTCCTACCTCTGAGGAGTAATGGAATTCTGATTTAATAATGATTAACAAACTCCTTTCCTTTTCTGAAGATTGCTGTTAGCACTTTGGCATAACCATAACAATAGTACTATAATTTTTATCTTTAAAAAAAAGGTGGGGGTATGTCGTGCCCCTGCATTCCCTCAGAAAAATAGCAGTCTTTAAGTATTAAAAAAGCACATGATATACTACTATAAGTGTCAAAAATGACAGGGATGATCTATTATCTATATAAATAAAATTGTAACCTCTGTCTGTACATTAGTTTTTTTTAGGGGTTTTACTTTTGTGTGTTTTGCATCACAAGAAGACATTTGAACCTGTTTGCACAATTGTCGTCTGTCTGTCTGTTTGTTACCGCATCACGCAAAAATGGCTGGTCGAATTTTTATGAAACTTGCACCGTATCTTTAGACTGGTCCAGCTTAAAATATAGGCTATCTCAAAAAAATTTTAAGTGGGGGTTTGGGGGTGTCACCGATTTGGTTTTTCGACGATAAATCTCGAGTGAATTAACTTAGTAAGTTCAAATTTGATATTTGTCACTTTCAATACAAGTATAAGATCAAGATTGTATATGAGCAAAATCAAACCAAGGGGAGGGGGGTTATAGAGGGGGGGCACCCGTAAGAGATGTCGCTGATTTCAAGCTAACGGTTGATTAATTTCCTGATTTTCCGGAATTTCCTAATTTTTCTGATTTTCCCGATTTTCCTGATTATTCTGATTTTCCTGAATTTCCAGATTATATTGAATTTCCTGAAATTCCTGAATTTCCAGATGTTCCAGAATTTCCTTATTTACCTAAATTACCTGATTTGTTTGATTTTCCTGATTTACCTAAAATTCTAAATTTCCTGATTTACCTGATTTTCCTTATTATATTGTTTGAAATAAAAGATGTAGGAAAATCAGGAAAATCAGGAAACTCAGGAAATTCCGGAAAATCAGGAAATTAAGGAAAATCAAGTAAATCAGGAAATTCAGGAAAATAAGGAAATTCAGGAAAATTATTTTCCTGAATTTGCTGATTTTCCTGATTTTGCTGATTTACCGGATTTTCCTGAATTTCCTGATTTTCCTGAAATTCCTGATCTTCCTTATTTCCTGATTTGCCTGAATTTCATGATTATCCAGATTCTCCTGATTTTCCTAAATTTCCCGATTATACTGATTTTCTTGAATTTCCTGATTTCCCTGAATTTCCTGAATATCCTGATTTTAATGAATTTACTGACTTTCCTGAATTTCCTGAATTTTCTGTTTTTCCTGAATTTCCTGATTTACCGGATTTTCCTGAATTTCCAGATTTTCCTGAATTTCCTGATTTTCTGAATTTCATGATTTTCGTGAATTTCCTGATTTCCCTGAATTTTCTGATTTTCTTAAAATTCCTTATTTTCCTGAATTTCCCGATTTTTCTGATTTACCTGAATTTCCTGATTTTTCCGTAATATCCGGTTTTTTCTGCTTTTCCTGATTTTGCTTATTAAATCGCTTGAAATAAAAGATGTAGGAAAATCAGGAAATACAGGAAAATCAGGAAAATCAAGAAATTCAGAAAAATCAGGAAATTAGGTAAATCAGCAAAATCAGGAAATTCGGGATAATCAGGAAAATCAGGAAATTCAGGAAAATTTGGAAATTCAGGAAAATCATGTAAATCAGGATATTCAGGTAAATCAGGAACATCAGGAAAATCAGGATATTCAGGAAAATAAGGAAATTCAGCGAAATCAGGAAATTAAGGAACATCAGGAAAATAAGGAAAATTATTTTACTGAATTTCCTGATTTTACTGATTTCCCTGAATTTCCTGAATATCGTGATTTTCCTGAATTTACTGACTTTCCTGAATTTCCTGATTTTCCTGAATTTCCCGATTTTTCTGAATTTCCTGATTTTCTTGAAATTCCTTATTTTCCTGAATTTCCCGTATTTCTGATTTTCCTGAATTTCCTGATTTTTCCTGAACTTCCGTTTTTTTCTGCTTTTCCTGATTTTTCTTATTAAATTGCTTTAAATAAAAGATGTAGGAGAATCAGGAAATACAGGATAATCAGGAAATTCAGGAAAATTAAGATATTCAGCAAAATCAGGAAATTCAGGAACATCAGGAAAATCAAGAAATTGGGAAAATAAGGAAATTCAGTTAAATCAGGAAATTCAGGAAAATCAGGTAACTCAGGAAAATAAGGAAATTCAGGAAAATCAGGTAAATCAGGACATTCAGGAAAATCTGGAAAATTATTTTCCCATATTTCCTGATTGTCCTGAATTTGCTGAATTTCCTAACATTCCTGAATTTCCTGATTTTCATGAATTTGCTAAATATCCTGATTTACCTGAATTTCCTGATTTTGCTGAATTTCATGAATTTCCTGATTTTACTGATTTTCCTGATCTGCCTGAAATTCCTGAATATCCTGATTTTTCAAATTTTACTGAAATTCCTGATTTTCCTGAATTTGCTGATTTACATGATTTCCCAGAATTTCCTGATTTTCCTACTTTTCCTTATTTTCTTTATAAAATTGCCTGAAATAAAAGATTTAGGAAAATCAGGAATTACAGAAAAAACACGATATTCAGGAAAATCAGGAAACTCAGCAAAATCAGGAAATTCGGGAACATCAGGAAATTCAGGAAAATCAGGAAATTAAGGAACATCAGGAAATCCAGGAAATTCAGGAAAATCATGAAATTCAGGTAAATCAGGGGATTCAGGAAAATCAGATAAATCAGGAAATACAGGAAAATCAGGTAATTCAGGAAATTCAGGAAAATGAGCAAAACTGGAAAATCAGGTAATTCAGGAAAATCAGTAAATTCAGGTAAATCGGGAAATTCAGGAAAATCAGGAAATTCAGGTAGATAAGGAAAATCAGCAAATTCAGGAAAATCAAGAAATTCAGGAAAATCTGGAAAATTATTCTCCCAAATTTCCTAATTTTGCTGAATTTGCAAAAATTCCTGATATTCCTGATTTTTCTGAATATTCTGATTTCACTGAATTTCCTGATTTTCCTGAACCTGTTGATTTTACTGAGTTACCTGAATTTCCTCATTTTTCTGAATTTCCTGATATTCCAGTTTTTCCTGAATTTTCTTATTTTTCATATTTTCTTGAATTTCCTGATTTTACTGATTTTCGCGATTTTCCTGATTCTCCTGAATTTCCTGATTTTACTGATTTTCCCAAATTTCCTTCACGAATTTCCTGATTTCCCTGAATTTCCTGATTTTCGTGAATTTCCTGATTTTCCTGAAGTTCCAGAGTTTCCTGAAATTCCTTATCTTACCGAATTTCCCGATTTTTCTGATTTACCTGATTTTACTGAATTTCCTGATTTTTCCTGAATTTTTTGGTTTTTTCTGCTTTTCCTGATTTTCCATATTAAATTCCTTGAATATCCTGATTTACCTGTATTTCCTGATTATCCTGAATTTCCTGATTTTCCAGATTTTCCTGAATTTCCTTATTTGCCTGAATTTCCTGATTTTCCTGAATTTCCTAATTTTCCTGAATGTCCTGAATTCCCTGATTTTCCTGAAATTCTTGATTTCCCTGAATTTCCTGATTCTCCTTATTAAATTGCTTGAAATAAAAGATGTGAGAAAATCAGGAAATACAGGAAAATTACGAAATTCAAGAAAATCAAGAATGTCAGGAAATTCAGGATAATCTTGTGAATCAGGAAAATCAGGAAATTCAGGAAAATCGGGAAATTCAGGAAATCCAGGAAAATCAGGAAACACAGGGAAAATCGAGAAATTCAGGAAAATCAGTAAATTCAGGAAAATCACGAATTTCAGCAAAATCAGTAAAATCAGGAAATTCGGGCAGGGGTGGGCAAACTTTTCTGCATGGCGGGCCGCATCAGTGTTTGCAAATTCTTCAGCAGGCCACATTGAAAGATGCCAATGCTTAGGTGGGCCAGATTAGAGTTTAAATCAGAAATTGCTTAGTTTCTTAGGCATCATACATAAGTGAAAAACAAGCACAAACAAGGATTGTAGGGCTAAATCTTCAAAACTAAATGTTTTATTGTCATAATTTTACCAAAAGTAATATAAAATTGTGTTAAATTTTATAGATTGCTTTTTCACCAAAGCTTCGTGGACCACGTTAAATGCTCTCGAGGGCCATATATGGCCCGTGGGCCACGGTTTGCCCACCCCTGCTCTAGTTTCTACCTACCACTGCAACTGATAATAAAAGGCTGCACTTGACTTTTCCTATTCCTCCCGCACTAAGATTGGGCTTTGACACATTTCCCAGGGGCTTTTTCCCCACCCCCCTTACATCCTTCGCTTTCCTCCCCCATCGCTCTCCTTTGTTTCCCCATGTAGTCACAAAGATTAAATTTGACGAATGTGCTTGAGAAGAAAATAATGGTATGGGAGAGAAACTTTTGTTCCTAGTGATTTTTTGGCAGTGAATTCATGTTATTCAATTGTATTCTAAAATTATAACTTTCTCAATTACACAAATGAGTTAATTTTTTTATGATTCATATTAACATTCATATTGTGTGTTTGCAATGTCTATGAATCACAAGACAAACCTGGAAGATAAGACAGCATTAAAATACTTTATAGTAGGAAAATGAACAATTTCATTGCAAAAAATGGAAAAAGTTAGTTATATTTTTATTGCAAAAAACTGAACCCAAATTTGTAAGTAAATTCGCTAAAAGTGATGCTATCACCCAACAAAATAGTGATGCTATACATATATAACTTAAAAGGAAAAACAGCTATGCAATTGTTTGAGGAATTTTTTGATGAAAGTTTAATGCTATTTATCATAAAATATTTCAAAAAGTTCAGAGCAAAATAAATATTATTTTAAATTTACAAAAGGCTTTCCAAAAATTTATTGATGTCTTTCTACTATCAGAGTATCATTCATTGAGATAAGTAAAGATGTACTGGTGTGAAGGTTAGAACTTACATATCTAAAGTGTTAGAAAGTGCATTGTAATAAACATTCTTAGAATTAACGAGGAATCTGCATTTTGCTTATAAAGCCTCATTGAGTGAATGTAAAAGGAAAGATAGGCATTTATAAACATATTAGGTTTGTTTTCAAACGGAATTTTTTTGCTCAAAAACTAATTTACACTGGAGAATTTCAAAATATTGAATTATATTTCAGAGCAAAAAAATTATTATTTTCTCCTCTTTACAAATGCAATTGTTAATGCTTGGATACTATATTCATATACAAACAGGAATATCCCTCTATTTACTTTTGGATGCAAGGTTGCAAAATGTTATCAAAATACATACCATTTCAAACCCAAAATTATATAGAAGGCAATCATACCAAAATGCAGTTTGCAAAATTTAAAGCAGCCAGATTTGTAAGTAGCCAATGTGGGAGATTTCTAAGCAGCCACTGTGGGACCCTTAAAAAAACACTCTAAGCCAGAGGTGGGGAAACTACAGCCCGCTGGAGCACTTTATATGGCCCGCGATTGCATTACGAAAGCGAACCATGAATGTAACACACACAATTTCGTATTTTTTGCCTAAAATTATGGCTGGAAAACCTTTGCTAGTGAAGTTTAACAATAAAATGTTGTTAATTATCAATTTTCACAGGTAGAAACATTCTCAAGTAACTTCCGATGTGGATCCTAATGTGGCCCGCCGTAGCATTTTCATCTGTTAATGCAGTCTACCTAAGCAATTGCAACGGCTTGTCAAAAGTTTCCCCACCCCTGCCCTAAGTGCTCAAGATATCGAGAATGCGAACAAGTGGTACTAAATTTAATTCTTTCAGACATGGTTTTAGTTGAAAAATCTTTCATATAGTTTTCCAATTCTGTCTTTCTTTCTGTGTATAATGCTCTTAGAATCTTTCAATATCTAAGCACTGGAAGCAGCTAGAGATATGAAATTTGGTATGTTCTTAGATGACCACATTTACCATTAGAAAATGTTATTACTTTTACATAAAGTGTCCTAGGTTAGACTCCAGATATCCTTTCGTATTGCCATTTAAAAGCAGGGAAAAAACGATTTTG
Organism: Uropetala carovei; assembly: GCA_036926305.1. Taxonomy (NCBI): domain Eukaryota; kingdom Metazoa; phylum Arthropoda; class Insecta; order Odonata; family Petaluridae; genus Uropetala; species Uropetala carovei. The sequence continues at coordinate 6,950,394 of JAXCHB010000060.1, forward strand.
ACTGTGCAGACATTTTTTCTTTTGCTCATTAAAATGCCTAAATATTAACTTAGAAACTTCAAACAAAAACTAAAAGATGAACGAAAGTCTAAATTATTTTATTATAGCAGTCTTTTATTGTATCTTGCCTTTTAAGATTTAAACAATATGTTAAAGTGCATATTTTTTGTGATTTTAATGCTTATTTATTATTTTGTTATTAATTAATCAAGTCAGTATGTTATAATTTTTAATGTTACCCATCATATGATGGGTTATTATTCTAGTTGTATATAATATTAGGAAAAGATATTTGTTCCAGTTAAGTTACATAGAAAAATTAATGTGACAAAATTTAATAAAAGGAATATTCAAAAATATCAATATCCATATTTTTCTGTCGAATGGATTTTTTTAGTAATGTAGGAGTTGCACAGGTCATTATAAAAGTCCTCACAAGATCTCATGTTAAATTTTAACACAATGATAGTTTTGATTGAATCCATCTTCATTGTTGTTTTCTCTGATGTCCATATTTTATTCACTAATGAAAACACCCTTTCAGTTTGTGCATTCATCCCTGGTAAACACAGCACATATTTTGAGATCATTTTGGTAAGGAACATCTTTTAATTGAAAACGACTGTATATTTCTACCATCTAGAGTTTGTTTCCAAAGTTTTTATATTCCATTATTTTATTTTCTCTGGCATTACATAACTTTTTACAATAGATGTTTCATCAAATAAATCATTTTCATTTATTGACTTGTTTGAGATGTTTCTATTTACAAATTCCAAAGTGTGTTGGAAATCTTGCCATGAAGGAGTTTTCTTAAGATTAACCCAGCTGAACTTCTCTACAACATTAAATTGGTCAGTATATGTTTTTAAATACTCCAAGCTGTTTTTATAAAAATTCTGAATATCACAAATAAACCAATTCTTATTTATGTAACCATTTTCTTCTAAACTTTCCAGATCGTGCCTAATTGTTATTGAAATATACTCATTTTCCAACCGGTCACAAACTTTTCCTTTTAAGTCAGCAATATGTTCTACAACATAAAAAATCGTTACTTTACTTCCTTCAATTTTCTTTATTGTATATATACGTTTCCTTCTTTTCGGTGGCATTTCCTAATGAAAATTTTGTTTTTAATGTGAAAGTTTTTAAAATGAGAAAAACATTAAAACGAGGAGGGCTTTAAATTTGAAAAAATGTTTTTAAATGAGGATTGACTGTTTTCCTTACATGCAGCTCGCTTGTCTTGGCTGGTCTCTTCAGTGGCGGTTCTCACTAAAAAAAATCTTTTTTACTTTCCTAAATATTCACCACTGAAATAGGATAAATTCTCATTATATAAACGTGCAATATATGCGGGATGTCAAAGACAACTGACTCAACCTCATACACCAAGCTTTAGTATTTAAATCAGGTAAGACTACTGGAATATTTCACCCAGGTCAAGAGATTTCTTATTAAATTTTTTGAAATAAAAGATGTAGAAAATTATCAGGAAAATCAGGAAATTAAGGAAAATCTGAAAAATCAGGAAAATCAGGAAAGTAGGGAAAATCAGGAAAGTAAGGAAATTCAGGAAAACCAGGAAAATCCGGAAATTCAGGAAAATCAGGTAATTAAGGAGAATCATGAAATTCAGGAACAGCAAATTTAGGAAAATCAGGAAATTCCTGAATTTCCCGATTTTCCTGAACTTCCTGAATTTTCTGGTTTTCCTGATTTACCTGATTTTTCTGAATTTCCATATTTTCCTGAATTTCCTGATTATTCTGAAATTCCTCATTTTTCTGGATTTTCCTGATTTACCTGATTTTCTGATTTGCCTGAATTTCCAGATTTTCCTGAATTTCCTGATTTTTCTGAATTTCCTGATTTTCCAAATTTTCCTGAATTTCCTGATAATTTCCTACATCTTTTATTTCAAACAATTTAATAAGGAAAATCAAGAAATTCAGGAAAATCAAGTAAATCAGGAAAATCAAAAAATTCAGGAAATTCAGGAAGATCAGGAAAATCACGAAAATAAGAAATTTCAAGAAAATCAGGAAATTCAGGAAAAAAAAGAAATTCAGGAAAATCGGGAACATCAGGAAATTCAGGAAGATCAGTAAATTCAGGAAATACAGAAAAATCAGGAAATTCAGGAAGATCAGGAAATTCAGGAAAATCAAAAAATTCAGGAAAATCAAGAAATTTAGGAAAATCAGGAAATACAGGAAAATTATTTTTCTTATTTTCCTGATTTTTCTGAATCTCCCGATTTTCCTGAATTTCCTGATTTTTCTTATTAAATTGTTTGAAATAAAAGATGTAGGAAATTCAGGAAAATTTGTAAAATCAGAAATCAGGAAATTCATGAAAATCAGGAAATTCAGGAAAGTAAGGAAAATCAGGAAAGTAAGGAAAATCAGGAAATTTAGGAAAATCTGGAAGTTCAGGGAAATTATTTTGCTTATTTTCCTGACACCCGATTTTTCTGAATTTCCTGATTTTCTTGAAATTACTGATTTTCCTTAATTACCTCATTTTCCTGAATTTCTTGATTTTGCTGATTTGATTTTTCTGATTTACATGATTTTCCTGAATTTTCTGAAATTCCTGATTTTATGAATTTCCTGATTGTCCTGATTTACCTTAATCTCCTGATTTTTCGTTATTTTCTACATCTTATACACAGTGAGAAACGTGAGAGAGGACTACGTCCTTATCCGTAATTGGACGGCGGGCACTGATTAATCTATGCGTATTTTCCCAAGTAGATTTGAATCAAATTTGGTATGATTGTGGAGGCCCCTCAGAAATAATTCATACGTGGTTTTTGTTTCTCTTTGCCGTTGTATTCAACACGGCGGCCAAGTGAATTCTTAAATACCATGTATCATCGGGTTTGTAACAAATTTTCCCGGGCAACGCCGGTAATTTCTGCTAGTTTTAATCTAAAAAAGAATGAAAGCCTGCACGTCGAAATGTCCATTTTTACGAAGCCGGGTATTTGATCTCGAGTTAATTACATTAAAACCTTTTGTTATAATATCGTAATGTTATCCTGAAAATTTCATCAAATTCGGTTTAGTCGTTTCCGAGATATTAAACTTCAAAAAGCATTCATTACATGAGAAAGTGACATTGTGACATTGTCTTTTATTTTTTTATATATTTAAGAAGGAAACTCATTTAAATGATGGTCCGATGCGCAGTAAATAAAGCTATCCCATATAAATAAAACTCATAATGATTAATGAATAAATTATGAGCCATAATGACGCAAATTTAATTTCTAAGAAGAAAGTGTTATACATTTTGCCGCCACTTTTTGAGTTATATGTGAATGGTCTTTCGATAGTATCGTATTCAATCAAATGCGTGATACTTTGCTTTCTTTCTGCTTAAGGCTAGTATTTTGGAATCGTTGGAATATGAAGAGTGCATTGGAGATATCTAATGAAAGATTAGTATACGGTTTATAAAATTTGCATATATACCGATACTGTTGGGAAGTTTAGTATTTAACATGTCTGCTGTCAAGGAAAAGTATTATTTGGAACTTAGCTCAAATCCCATTAGGTTTCAATCTGTTAGTACTGTTACAAATGTTTTCTTTGATGATTCTAATCGGCAGGTATGTCAAATATCAGTGATGAGACTTTTCTAGAACGTATTGGAGTTAATTAAATAATTATAAATTTTTATGTCACTAAAATATACTAATATTAACTATTGATTTTGAACCATCCAGGTTTTTGCTGTGCGTTCAGGAGGAGTTACAGGAGTTGTGGTTAAAGGACCCACGGAAGAATCGTCAACAAGTTTTGTTATGGAAGATAAAGGACCTGTGATATCAATCAAGTTTTCACCTAATCAGAAAGTTTTAGCCATACAAAGATCAAAAACTTCTGTGGTATACAAATATAAAAACTTACAGCATAGTTTCATGTTGATATGTTTGTAACTGTATTTATTATGTATTGAACTGATTGATGGTTTATGTGCTTGTTCGCAGGAATTTGTGAATTTTCCTAAAGAAAGGGATTCTGTGGAATACTCGCAAAATTGTAAAGGCAAAAACACCGTCATCCTCGGATTTGTTTGGACTGGAAATAATGAGATAGCTTTCATTACCGACCATGGAATTGAATTGTTTCAGGTATGCTGTTCATCCTTTATTTTGGTCTTTTCGGTGAATGTAAGAGATGGATATTGACTGATAGTCTTTTGGTAATGCAATCCTCGCGACTTACTGTTTTATTTTCATAACTACTAAAGTGTATGTTTTATAATTGATAACTTCACATCTGTTTATGATATAGCATTAATGAATTCAATTAAAAGCAGCAATATGGACGGACAACTATAAATGCGTATATTTCTCATATTCATTTACATCATATTTATATCTTAATTGGTATTAAACTTATATTTATGTAACCACTTCCAATAAAAATATTCTCCAAGTCATTTTGTGAAGTAGTTAAAATTATAAATGTGAATGAAAACTTAAAATAGTAACTGCATCATATTATTTTATTTAATATGACGATTACACACAGTTTTACTTAGAATAGTACTGCTTACAGAATTGGATGTAAGCCTTAGCATCCCAAATAGTCAACACCTCAGTTGTTACTTTAAGACAGGTTCCCAACCTGATGCTCGCGACTGCTGCAGCACAGCTCGCTGTGCTCTGCTCTTTGGAAGCCCGATGGTACTCTGTGACAGCCTGACTGTGCTCTTCTGCATCGATATCCCATTTCTTAGAACCAATCATTTAATTTGCTCTGTTGATTTCTTTCTAAGTGTATTCAAGATGATTAAGAAAAACTTTGATGTTGGTTTGATTTTATTCATTATCATTACTACTTTTGCAGAAGTGTAGTGGTGCTCTTTCAGTATTCTAGAGTACAACTTCGTGCTCACCACATTGAAAAGGTTGGGAACCTCTGCTTTAAAACACCAAAGATTTTTAAATTGGAAATTACCAAGTGGTATCATTTATTCCATTTCAGAAATTAATGTATACGAAGCAATGCCTTCGTGAGTTAGTTTATATTAAGCTGGATTTCAAATACATAATATAATAATGCTAAATTTGTTAAAGACTTTTGTTTATACATTAACAATTTAATTCAAGATTTGATTATAACGTGCAACATATACACATGTATTTTAGATCAGAATAAAGCAACAACTTTAATGTTCTATCTTAATTATGTACTCTTTATTTCCTAAATATAACAAAAACATTAATATTAGTGATTGGTTAGACAACGATGGAATCCTTGCAAAAATATACTGCATTAAAAGCATGTATTCATATTCTGAACGTTCATGTTCCTGTTCTTCCATTAATTTATTTATTCATTATAGGTGATTGCTGAACGCAGAATGCTTAAAGCCTTGCGCAGCCAGAATGCAAATGCCAACTGGTTTGTCCATTGCCCACAAAGTGGAATGGTTCTCCTCTCCTCTGGGCCACTTGGGCACACTTTACAGCCTTTCCTCTTCAAGCCTGGGAATATCGCTCGTCTTCCCAAATTTGAAGGTATCAGCACAGTGTGAATTTTATGAAGTTAATGTTGTTGCTGTTATGATCAGAAATTTTATATTGCTTATGGTTGAAGTTAAAATGGCTGAGTTGAAATATTGTTTTGTACATTGTAATACCTTTCTTAGGACTACTACCTTGTCATGGTAGAGGGGCTTGAGTGTTCTGTATACCTTGAGAGCTACACTGGCTGGAGCATTTGCTCCTGGTAGGGTCACCCATGCCAGTAAGGTCAGTAGGTAGGGACCAGACTAAGAGTAGTCCACGCAGCATCTGTACCTCAGTGAGGTGGCTACAAAAGGCGTCTGTACCCAGTGGGTCGGCCTAATTAAGTGATGGTGTCATGTTAAAAGCACTGTTGAGGAAGGCAATGGGAGACCACCTCAACTAATATCTCAAGCATCATGGCGCAAGTGATTAACACACAGCAGCCAAGTGACCGATTAATGCTAGTGGAGGTCAAAGCAGAACCAGTGAACTTAGTGATTATACAAGTATATATGCCCATGAGTGTTCACAGTGTGGAGGAATTGGATAAGTTATACAGTCAACTCGAGGAAGTTATGGGAGAAGTAAAGGCTAAAAAGAACTTAGTAGTCTTGGGGGATTGGAATACTGTAGTGGGGCAAGGCAAAGACGGTAGCAAGATTGGGATTTTTGGCCTAGAAAAGAGGAATGAAAGAGGGCAGAAAATGATAGATTTTTGTAAAAGAAACAAATTGATGATCACAAATACCTGGTTTAAGCATCACAACAGGCAAAGGTACACTTGGAAAATGCTGGGAGACATACAGAGGTATCAGATCAATTATATCATTATCAGACAAAGATATAGAAATATTGTATTAACTGACATAGCTTTCCAGGGGCAGATGCAGTCTCAGATCACAATTTGGTGGTCATGAGGTCTCATCTGAATTTTAAACAAATAATAAAAAAGAACAGAGTACATAAATGGGACTTAGAAGGACTGAAGGGAATAAAGAGGAAAGATTAACAGGAGGCTGTTATGCAAGTCTTAGAAAATGCAGGTAGGCAAACATCGGTCGAGGACAACTGGGTGACTATGAAAATGTGTCGCAGAAAGCACAAATAAAACGATAGAGAAAATAACATCCAAGAAAATAAGGAAGCCCTGAGTAGCAGAGGAGATGATTAAAAAGGTGGAAGAGAGGAAGAGCTGGAAGCAGGTTAATACAGATTATGGAAGAAGAATGTATAGAGAATTAAACAATAAGATTAGGAGGGAAACTACAAAAGTGAGGGAGTCATGGTGAAAGGGACATTGTGAGGACATGGAGAAGATGCAGAGACAAGGCAGAGTAGACTTATTGTGTGGAAAAGTGAAGGAGTTAAACAGGAATCAAGAAAGTGAATACGCTGGGCACAATTAAAGATAAAAGTGGTAAATTGCAATATGAAACAGAGGATGTGAGGAATAGATGGAAAGAGTATATTGAGGAGTTATATGCTAAAGGTTTGAAGCCAGAGCCAGAATCTATTGAGATTGAGAAGGAGGAAGATGTAGAGTGCGACGATGTTGGGCCGGGAATATTGAATAATGAGGTTGTAAAGGCATTTATGAAATGAAGTCAAAGAAAGCAGTAGGAGTTGATGACCTTCCTGTAGAAATGTTAAAAGGGCTAGGAAAACAGGGAAAAGAGAGTTTTTATAAATAGATATATGAAGAGGGGGAATGGCCAAAGGATTTCACTAAATTTGTTTTGATACTGTTGAAGAAAAGGAATAAACAAATGAATGTCAGGATTATAGAACAATCAGCTTAATTTCCCATGCAGCTAAAGTTATTCTCAGAATTTTGAACATGAGGCTAGAAGCAAAAGCCAATAGTGATATAGGTGCAGATCAGTTCGGGTTTTGAAAAGGTCGTGGCACCAGGGATGCAATAGGGGTGATGAGGACATTGATAGAAAGGAACATTGAATACAACCAGGATGTATTCACATGCTTTGTAGATTTTGAAAAGGCCTTTGATAGAGTTTTATGGCCTAAGCTGATGAAGGTGTTGAGGAATATAGGGGTTGATTGGAGAGATAGACGTTTAATCAGAAATCTGTATATGAACCAGCATGTGCAGGTAAGGGTGGCAGGGGGAGAATCAGATTGGTCAACGCTAGGGAGAGGGGTGAGGCAGGGCTGCCCACTCTCATCAGCATTGTTTAACATTTACGCAGAGGAAATGATAATGGAGGCATGGAAAGATGTAGAAACGGATAAAAGTGGGAGGGAGGCTTTGGTTACATGTAAAATGAAATAAGTTTAAAATCGCATATGAAAGAACAAAACATAATGGTAAAATGGAAGTATGTACTCTGCATACATATATACTTACGGATAAGGACGTAGTCCTCTCCCACGTTTCTCACTGTGTATAAGATGTAGAAAATAAGGGAAAAACAGGAGATTCAGGTAAATCAGGACAATCAGGAAATTCATAAAATCAGGAAAATTGGGAAAATCAGAAAATTCAGAAAAATCATGTAAATCAGAAAAATCAAATCAGCAAAATCAAGAAATTCAGGAAAATCAGGTAATTCAGGAAAATCAGTAAATTCAAGAAATTCAGGAAAATCAGGAAATTCAGAAAAATCGGGTGTCAGGAAATTCAGGAAAATAAGGAAAATAATTTTCCTGAACTTCCAGATTTTCCTAAATTTCCTGATTTTCCTTACTTTCCTGAATTTCCTGATCTTCCTGAATTTCTTGATTTTCCTGAATTTCCTGAAATTCCTGTTTTTCATGAATTTCCTGATTTTCCTGATTTTACAGATTTTCCTGAATTTCCTGATAATTTCCTACATCTTTTATTTCAAACAATTTAATAAGAAAAATCAGGAAAATCGGGAAATTCAGAAAAATCAGGAAAATAAGGAAAATAATTTTCCTGTATTTCCTGATTTTCCTAAATTTTTTGATTTTCCTGTATTTTTTGATTTTCTTGATTTTCCTAAATTTCCTGATCTTCCTGAATTTCCTGATTTTTCTGTATTTCCTGAATTTCCTGATGTACCTGATTTTCCTGATTTTTCTGAATTTCCTGATTTTCCTGATTTTCATGAAATTTCTTATTTTCGTGATTTTCCTGAATTTCCTGATATTGCTGATCTTCCTGAATTTCCTGATTTTCCTGAATTTTTTGATTTTCCTGATTTACTTGATTTTCCTGAATTTCCTGATTTTCCTTATTAAATTGTTTTAAATAAAAGATGTAGGAAATTATCAGAAAAATCAGGAAAATCTGGAAATTCAGGCAAATCAGAAAATCAGGTAAATCAGGAAAATCAGAAAATTCAGAAAAATGAGGAATTTCAGAATAATCAGGAAATTCAGGAAAATATGGAAATTCAGGAAAATCAGGAAATTCAGAAAAATCAGGTAAATCAGGAAAACCAGAAAATTCAGGAAGTTCAGGAAAATCGGGAAATTCAGGAATTTCCTGATTTTCCTAAATTTGCTGTTATTCCTGAATTTCATGATTTTCCTTAATTACCTGATTTTCCTGAATTTCCTGATTTTGTTGAATTTCCTAATTTTCCTAAATTTCCAGATTTTCCTGAATTTCCGGATTTTCCTGAATTTCCGGATTTTCCTGGTTTTCCTGAATTACCTGATTTTCCTGAATTTCCGGATTTTCCTGAATTTCCGGATTTGCCTGATCTTCCTGAAATTCCTGATTTTCTTGAATTTCCTGAGTTTCCCACGTCTTTTATTTCAAACAATTTAAATACCCACAACCCCCCTCCCCTTTGTCTGATTTTGCTCATCTACAAACTTGATCTTATGCTTGTATTGTAAGTGACAAATATCAAATTTGAACTTCCTATGTTAATTCACTTGAGAGTTATCGTCGAAAAACCAAATCGGTGCCACCCCCAAACCCCACTTAAAATTTTTTTTGAGATACACCACATAGCCTATATTTTAAGCTGGACCAGTCTAATGATATGCAGTAAGTTTCATAAAAATTCGACCAGCCATTTTTACGTGATGCGGTAACAAACAAACAGACAGACAGACAACAATTGTGCGAACCGGTTTAAACATCTTCTTGTGATGCAGAACATACAAAAAAAGTAAAACCCCGACAAAAACACTAATGTACAGACAGAGGTTACATTTTATTTAAATAGATTTTAAGAACAATATAGTTTTGGTGTATAAATTTTATCCAAAAAGTATAAAATTGTTTTTATTTTTTAATGTCTATAAATATTGCATCACAAGCACAATAACCGAACTCAAACTCAATAAGATAATTGGAACTCAATAAGATAATTGATCTCGAACTCAAACTTGAACTCGAAAATATTTCAACTGAGTTAGCACCCCTGATTACTACCTGTAGTAAATTTTGACTTACGCAAATTTCAAATTACATAATGGGTGCTGGAATACATCCTTTAGGTAACTCATGAACTGCCTGTATATCAGAAAGTGTAAATCTTTACAATATTCAAATAAAAAATATTTTATTGTCTAAATACTCATTATATACAAGGTCTGTTCAAAAAGTATCCGAACTGAGGCATACAATGGCATTTATGCATTCTACTATAAGTAGCTATAATAGAAAGAATACCCATAAACCCACATCTCATCACCTTTCACAATGTTCTTTAAGAAGTCTTCATCTTCGCAAGCACATTCAAACAGATCGGAGGCCGTAGACATACGATGTTTCCTTTGCTCTTCAGTCAGTAGCCACGGAATGAACTTTGCTGAAACACGCCTCATGTTCAACTCTTCTGTTAAAATTGCATGGCATGAACCCATTGAGATTCCAACATCTTCTGAAATCTCTCTAATGGTCAAACGTCGATCATTTCTTAGGAGAGTTTGCACCTTTGCAACATTTTTCTCATTTCCTGATGTTGAGGGCCATCCAGATCGCACGTCACTTTCAAATGAAGTTCTTCCTTCTTTAAAACGACGAAACCACTCAAAAACCTGTGTGTGGCCCATAGCAGCATCTTCTTAAGCTATTTTGAGCAAATCAAAGGTTTCACTGGCCATTTTTCCAATTTCAAAACAAAAATGAATGCAGATGCGTTGCTCTGGATTCTCCGACATCGCGAAATCGCTGCACTTCAAAACATGCTCAACTGTATTGGGTCACTAGAGCATACTGACATATTTGTTACAAATGTGATCACAGTAGTCATCTTGTTTAGATATGAGTTGACGTGAAAAACAAAGTTACAACAGCGGCCATTACATTGTAACTAAAATAATCACCCAGTCAGGATACTTTTTGAACAGACTTTGTATGCTTTGTAATGTATTATATGTAAATGGTTTCAGTATCCATGAGAAAAGTTTCACATTTCATTCAATTTCATAAAATAGAATCAAGCCCTTTCTGTGTATTGCATGTGAAAATTATATTTCTATCATCCACAACAAAATCTCTTTTGGTATTCTTTGGGCCTTAACTGGGACAATGAATAATCATCTAAAGCCACTAGCCACATAGAAAGAAATTGAGCCATATTTGTCATAACAGCTTAAGTCGTTAAGTTAGCTTGAGTTAATTAGTACTAAAGGTTTGCTCTGAGCTGATAGATTATATACTGCATTCAGTTAGGCACAGGATTGCAAATTATCATTTTTTCATTTGTACCTCATTTTTTCATTTGCACCACAGTTGATCCTCCTACTGGTGCACCACCATCGGGGATGGGAGGTGCAGGCCATGGTGTGGGCTGGGGTGTTGGAGGTCCTCGAGCTGTTGGAATGCTCCCAGAACGGGATGTTACCCTTGGGGTCCTCTATGGCCATCCCTCAGTTCTTGTCTTAAGACACCATAGACCAAGACCCTCACCTTCTCAACACTCCTCTGCTCCAGCTTCTATAACTTCACCAGCAACTGCACCACCTCGTTCCCTGCACTTTTCTCGCCCTCCATCCATTCCCCATATGCCTGCCAACAACCCACCCTTGGGTGCAGAAATAGTCATTTACACCCTGCAAGGGTAAGTGAAAAATAATTTGATATATATGACTATGTACAGTCATTTCCAAAAGTCAAGCGACACGGCTCGGTCACGCCACACATAGGCTGGAGCTGAAAGTTCCGAGTATGTTGGTACCCACTGCTTGAGGGGTAGCAGAAGAGGGGCATGATAGTGAGGTGGAAGAGTGAGGAGGTGGGTTTTGAAGCCTGGGTAGGCGGTGCAGGGAGAAACGAACGGAATCAGAGCCGGTGAGACAAACGCCATTCAACAGTGCGAGAGCATCCAATCCAACTCGGAAAAATGGACTCTCTGAGAGGTTGCCTTCGCATGCCAAGGGTAACAAGAAAACCTCCGAGAGAAGGAGGCGTGTAAACGGTTCGAAGAGAGGGGAACATGAAGAATATTCCGCGTCTAGAAAGCACTTGCGGAAAAGATGCAATATTTTCATCTTTGTGAGCGTTATTAATGCGAAATGCTAGGCTGCACTTCACTTCGGAAAGCGTAAAAAATCATCAATGGGTCAATGGGAAAAATTATATAATACTCCATAAATTAGGATAACAAAAATGAGAGTTGTTGATTTTGTGGAGATCCTGAATGAGCATCTTCTGCCTATGTCAGACAGATAGTGCCAGATGGCGAAGACGTGGTAGTAATACAAGATAATTAATTCATCGTTAGATACGACTGGTGTAACTCGACAATTTTTTTGACCAGAACTGGATTATCAATGTTCTGCCCTGGCCAGCTCGCTTGCCGGATAGGAATCCCATTGAGAACTTATGGGGTATAATGGTGAATGAGTGGACTGAAGGAAAGTTGAGGACGGCAGCCGCTCTTGAAGAGAATGTTATGGAACTCTAGGGCTCAATCGGACGACGACCACAAATATGTGAAAATCTAGTACGGTTCATTAACCGTCGAATGCAAGGAGTGATCGACTCAGGCTGAGACTTCACTAAATACTAAAATAAAACACTAAATAATCTTTCATTGTTTTCATTGCCTATTAAATGCTGCTAGAATAAAATTTTTATTAGAAAATTTAAATAAAGGCAATATAAAATATATCCACTATCTGTGAGAAAAGTGCTACATGTGATAAATTTCCATTTATTAGAGTTTTGGTAAAACTGATTGGATAAAGGGTGTAAATAATTCCTAATGTTCTCCCGAAAAAGCAATTTTCGTGCTGACAATTTCTTGACGCTTGAGTGATACAGTACGGTGGAATAAAAATTTTATTCCGGCGAGCGAGCTGGCCAGGGCAGAACACTGATATTCCAGTTCTGGTCAAAAAAATTGTCGAGTTACACCGGCCGTAACTAACGACAAATTATCTTGTATTACTACCACGTCTTCGCCGTCTGGCACTATCTGTCTGACATAAGGCAGAAGATGCTCATTCAGTATCTTCACTAAATCAACAGCTCTCATTTTTGTTATCCTAATTTATGGAATATTATATAATTTTTGCCCTTGACCCATTGATGCTTTTTTACGCTTTCCGAAGTTAAGTGCAGCATAGCATTTCGCATAAATAACGCTCACAAAGATGAAAATATTGCATCTTTTCCGAAAGTGCTTTCTAGACGCGAAATATTCATTTATGTTTCCCTATCCCATTGTAAGACATCACTGTGGACTTCGAACCTTTTACATGCCTCCTTCTCTCGGAGGTTTTCTTGTTACCCTTGGCATGCGAAGGCAACCACCGAGACAGTCCTTTTTTCCGAGTTGGATTGGATGCCCTCGCACTGTTGAATGGGTTTTGTCTCATAGGCTCTGATTCCGTTCGTTTCTTCCAGCACGCCAACCCAGGCTTCGAAACTCACCTCCTCACTCTTCCACCTCACTATCATGCCCCTCTTCTGCTACCCCTCAAGCAGTGGGTACCAACATACACGGAACTTTCAGCTCCGGACTATGGGTGGCGTGACCGAGCCGTGTCGCTTGACTTTTGGAAATGACTGTACATACATAGTAAAGAATATGATTGCATTAGTGCTTACAGGTTACTATTGACTACAGTGTCCTCATGAATAACCATTGGAAATTATGCTTGTGAATAATTTTAAAATATTTTGAATAATTTTCATAAAGGAAAATACTTTGAATCATTTTCACATTGAAGAAAACATTGAGTAAACAAAATGATTATTTGTTGTGGATAACAAAATATTGACTAGCAATGGCATCACTATTGACAATTTAAAAATTTTATCATACCAATGGAAACAAAGCTGTGGAAACTATCATATTTAATCGATTGTAAGCTGACCTTTTTACTTTCTCCATACGTAGTAATGGGAAAGTATTGTATTCATGAAAAAAATCGACTTCGAGATTTCAACGGAAATACATGTTTTGAGGTCCCTATAACATGTTTAGACTATTTTCGGAATGATGTGTGTGTGTGTGTATGTTAGTGTGGGCGCTCTAACTCAAAAAATACATACCATATCGTTACCAAACTTCATATATAACACTTTAACATGAGCACAAAGAACTGATTAGTTTTTGGACAATAATGGATAACCGGAAGTCGCGGTTTATTCGAAACCCGATTCGGTTTTTGCGATATTTCTTTGTTAAAACATCATTATAGTATATACAATTCTAAACAAAAGTTATAGAGAATGTAATTTCCTACAGTTTTCATTTGAAACAATTTTCTATAGGAGTTATTTGTAAATAACCGGTTTTTCGGTTTCCGTTAAATATCTCCTTAACAACATCGTTATTGGTAATCTTCGTAAGGACCAAAGTTGTAGAGAATAATATTTCTTCCAAGTTTTGTTTGAAACTAATTTTCGTAGAACCATCCATTTCGGATATATTTCGCTTTTTCTTAATACCAGCCTACAGTGCCAACACCATGTAGCGGTGAATTCTGTAAACATTCAAAATATACGTAATTTACGGCAACGACGTGTCTTCTTTTACGATACGAAATAATAATTTTGCCTTATAATGCTACTCATAATAATTTAAATATCTATACCCCAAATATGGAGAAAGTCATGTGTTGGCCACATCAGATTTTTTTACTTTTTACCTCTTTAAAAATTACGACAGTTTAGAATCGGGCCTTAAAAATCAACGAACGAAGAAGTAATCAATGCATTAGTGCCTGTAGTTACATTATAACTCTAGATATATATATTAATATATAAGTAAACAATCTACTTTAAGTGTATGTAAAAAGAATCACAATAATTGAATAGAAATAAATGTTTCGATAAATTCACTTCTGAGACATCTCTAGAACACGTATAATTTTAGGATTCCCCAAGCCATCTCTATTATGTGCATGCGCGTAATTCCAAGGTTCCCCGAGCCAACTGTCATTTCCTTGTGCCTTTGCAAGTGTTAAGTTTTGTCATTTACTTTGGCGAGTTTTTCAGTTTTTTTTAATAATCCCATAATGGGACGAACCGAACCAGAATATTTTTATTGTGAGATTAAAAATCTGGGACATAACTGGGACAAATTACATGTTAGTAAAAATTGTATTGAATACTTCAATATAATGTGATTGGTGTTGTTGTAATTTTAGTTGATACCTTTTTCATGTAATTATGAATTGAAAAAACTGGGGCATTCATACTTTTTGGTATTTTTTTCGTGACAAATCACAGAAAACCAGGATGGCTGTATACCCAACATGGAATTTTCCTTGCATGCCCTTGTGAAAAGTGGGGGTCAGCTTACAATCGACGTTGGCTTACATTCGGTTAAATATGGTATTTGCCGTGAACTGCAGCCATTCGAACTGCTCACTCGCTCTCTCATATAATTCAATATTTCGAAAATCATCGAACACTGTTACTTCTCGATTGCAGCATCTGTAAATATGAACCTTTCTAAACTAAAAATTTTGTGCTCTCAGTGGAAATTTTCGAGTTGTTTGAACTGTTTTAAAACAGTCATCATACTTTTTGGCTATACATACTAAAAATCATTACTTTTGAATGGAAAATGCTGGAGATGTGACAGTTTTTGTTTTTTATAATTTTTTACTTGTGAAAAAACTTAAGTGTTTTAAGTTATTACGCTATTTGAGTAATTTCCTTGTAATTTAAAAATGTATTACTTATTCAGCAGTATCAAAAGCACATTTTTTGTATAAATCATGAATAATAATATTTGAAACACAAAAAGAGAGCAATAAATCATGTTTTTAATGGTTTTGGCGGCAAGATTTGCGTTGCATAGAGGCTAGTTTTAATGAGAGATAAAGCTATAGGGAGAAATACATGAGAAAGAGAGAGGAAGAAACTCCCCTAAGAGCTCATACTGCACAGAATAATTGGGATAGACAATAATTCCTGTCACCTATGAACGGGAAATTCCCAACGTGAATGAGGAGTTTTTCATGTAGTGTCTCGTGAGGTCGTGAGTATTGGAAGGTTAAGAACAAACAAATCCAAACATTTGAGATGGGGATTTCCATCTTCCTTTTGAATTTAAAATCTTTTATTCTCAACAAAATTTCACCACTCTGAATTCCTTGAAGTGGATGAGGGAAACCTACCTATTCTCCAGCCGGCAAACCCTCAGTAGTCATTGAACTGTAGTTATCAGTTAATTGGCATGTTATTTCTGCCTACTTTTGTGAAGTTTTGCCTGCAGTGCGGGCATAACCTAAACATTTGCTTGGTCGCATTAATATATGTATACAGGCAGACCTCGTCTTTCGCAGCTTTATCTTTCATGTGTTTCGATCTTTCGCGGTTCTGCATTTGTGACTAGTTTTGTCTTTCGCTGTCTTATGTTTCGCTCTTTCGTGGAAAAAGTCACGGAAAAGACTGCATGAAATTTTTTATATATGGAATGAATCACATTTTCCTCACATTTTCCCTCCTAGTCAGGCCTGAAAAATGTTACGTTATTCTGACTTAAAGATATTTACGTAATTTAAAAAAATAGATACGTGTATCTATTTTTTAAAAGTATATATATATGTGTATATATGTGTGTATATATGTGTGTATATATGTGTGTATATATGTGTGTGTGTGCGCGCGTGCGCGTGTGTGTGTGTATATAAAAAAGACGTGTACATGTCTTATATATACTTTTAAATATTTTTAGGATGCAATCCTCCCACACTTTTATGTACCTTCGCTAGTGAAAAGTTGCAGAATATAAGCGCCCCCCCCTTTTTTTCACAGACGTATTGGGGAAAAAGGGTGTGCGGGGTACACGAATAAATATGGTATCTCCTTTATTAATTCTCATATCTGGTAATTATTCATAGAAATATATGCTACTATGTGTAATTTTTTCTTGGCCTATAGGATGTCCAATCCAAAGAAGACCCACATACTTGAGCTGAACATGAGCGGACGTTTTGCAGTTAATATAGTGGACAATCTAGTCATAGTCCACCATGAAGCCTCTAAGGTTTGAAATTTATCCTATAAACACGCATCTATTTGTTATGGCAACAACATAAAGCCTCCATACTTCGTTTGTTAACTTTGTGACATAGTTTTTAAATTCTGATATAAAATTTCTTGTATGTTCTGTCTTTTCATATGCAGATACCATATATTTACTCACATAAAAGCCACACTTTTTATCCTTAATTTTCATTTTCAAATTAAGAGTACACCTAATCTTTGAGCACAAAAAAATTGTGTGTGTATGTGTGTTAATTATGGTTGGGAAAATTTCTGGTATATTGGTTTTGTATTTGTTAAAATAACTACTGAATACTGATAAATAGATGCAGCATCAACTATTGAAGTATCATAATTTATTTCTTCACCTGTTAAATAGTAGCAGATTCTCCATATGTCAGAATAGATTTTCATTCAATGTGCATGATTATATACTAGCTTTTCCATCTGAAAATGAAGACAAGAATTTTATGAAAAATTACAAATCCTGTTAAAATATACCAAAAATTTTCAGTAATAGTTATTTTCATCATCATCCAGCTATTCTGCCCAACATTAATTTTGTAATAAATTTTCCACAGTAATCAATAAAATGTTTAAATTTTTTTCTTAAATATATAGGATGTGGCTCATATTAGGGGTAAATTTTATTTTCTAAGTTCTGCTTTGAAAAATGTGAATTGAATTCTATATTCACATGCTAGTAAATATGGAACATTTTTTCATGCGTTTGATGAATTAGATGATTAAATTAGATTTTTACAAATGTTAATGATTTTAATCCATCAATTGAACTTGTCAGGCAAATTGTAACACACAAATTAGATTTTTTTTATCAATATTATTAAAATTTATTTTCATCTTTATCTTATAGACATCAGTCCTGTTTGATATTGGATTGCCAGGGGAGATGGATTGTGGCGTGACTCGTCATCGGCCTGTGGCACCCCCTCGTCCTATTCGCCCATTCAGCTTAAGACTTCCTCAGCCTCTTCCTCATGCGCCATCCGAGCCAACTGAAATACCTTGTGATCTTTGTATCCTTTGATGACAAAAATTAGAGCTATTGTAGCATAAAAAAAGAGTAATTCAATCCTTAGACTGGTTTGATTGACTTGGGAATATACACAAATGGTGTAACCAATCTAAGGATTGAATTACTCTTATTGCAGTACAGGTATACCCTGATTTATGTTGATTTGAAGTTAAGTCGCTGATCAATTGATACCTGTGTACAGATTTATGTCGTTTTGAATTGAAGTTACATTGTTAAAGAGCTAAGGTTCTTTAAAATTTTGTTTCCACCTTCCTGAAGCTGCTATCCGATTGAAATATTAAACAAAAATCACATATTGTGATCTAAATATCTACTTTGTAAGATAACATCTAAATAAACAATGATCTTAAAAATATTACTTCATACTCAGGCCAATGCTGTCTAGGTTACTGCTTAATATGTTACCTTTGAGGGGTTTTGTAACTAGAGAACACCTATTAATCCAAAAAAATTGTGACTTAGGATGTGAAATCAGGGGTTTAGGTGAGGGTATACAGAGGTATACATAACAACTTCGTAACGTACCTGTTCTGCACATAACAAATTTCTCAAGCACAAAACATAGAGTATACACTGATAACGTTGCATAAAGTCGCCCTAAGTTGGTATAAACTAGGCATCGGAAAACCTGGTCCTTGTGATTTTTTAGTATAGATTTAGAAAGTAAATGTATAGGATTTTGTTTATAGGTTAGGTTTGAGACTTTAGGTTGATGAAAAAGATATTTTGATCTGCTATTCGCTGTTTGAAATACTGCAAGAGAACTACTTACTGCACATCTTATCAAAAGATATCCTTAAGTCGCTTTTTATTGTTTGTCGTTTTTAAATTAATTAATTGTCTGCTGAATTATTTCTTGTTTTAACTGTGCCATTCAAAATGAGAATGAAGGGAAAAATTAGCTTGTTTTTATACAAATCTGGTTCTATTAGATAAAAAAAGCTTAAAGTTACTATGAAGAAGAAAAACATGAAAGTAATGATGTATTCACTAGTGGTGATGTAAATAGTGATGATGTTAGTAATAATAAGTTTAACCCTTGAGTACTCACATTACTCTCATTGGGTGGAATCGTTCCTATGTGTTTTGAAGCTTAAAAAGAATGATTAGATTTCCAGAATATTTTTAAAAATTATTAGGAATGCTAAAAATATTTCAATAAAAGTAAACAAAAATTTAAATTATTTAAAATAATTTATTGAAGAATTTTTATGCCAATATTTATTTCAAACCAAAAATTGTAATTGACGTCTTCATCCGAACTTTCAGCCTCCTGAAATCTTGTTCTTCGAAAACAATTAACACAAATGGCAGAACAATGCTTTTGGCAAGTATATTTACTACAATGTTGACAGATTGTTTTGGTTTTGCTGTCCTTTTTCATCTCACACAGTCGGCACGCTTATCTTGCATTGTTAGCACAGAAGAGAGAGAAATTGCTTTTTGGGGACTCTTAGGGTACTTTCTGGAGACCACCGATAACTTCCCCTCTTTCTTCAGATTGCCTTGCCATTCGATATACCCTCAGTCAAAGGAAATATAACAAACATTCTCCTTCCATTCCCATTCACCTCCGAATTCCTTTGTTGCCAATGCTACGGCAAAATTTTACCCTCAAACATGTAGCACCAAAAAATTTTATAATGGGTTATCACCACACTGGGAGGCAGTTGGGAAAACCAAGGCAGAGACAGAAAAGAAAATGGGTAAAAGACCCATCACTGCCCGTTACTCTTGGCCGAAATTTTCTTGCTGCCATCCCATGTGGATTGTTGCAAGGGTGAAATGCACCTCAGGCTGGCGCGCCCTTGTGCACAGAGTACATACACATTAACCTCCCCCTCTAGAATTTATCGTGATTATGGTGAATATGTCATTTAAGTGAAATTATGATGCTCAATCATAGTAAATTTTACATTGAATCTAATTAGGTATATTATAATTTTCTAAAAATTCTATACAAATATTTAGTACTAAAGAAACTAAAAATATCGTGACGATAACAATATTAATAGTTTTAATTCACTTTACACTCAAACATTATTATCCTAAAGAATAGCACTTTTTCTACTTCATTGATTAATATTTCTCTGCAAATAAGAAATACATGCTTCCTGATAACAAAACAATGCCGTTGACAGGAGAATACCTCATGCGGCTAGGTGGCTCTGTCCAAAATTCATATTAGAAATGCAGCAGTGTTGCCATCCTATTGCAGGTGACCCTGATATGCATGCAGCACTCCATTTATTCGGACGAGGAATCTATTACCTGCGTTTTTCTTCCCGTTCGAACTTGGACTTAATTTGATGAGGATCTAGTGCCAGCATTGACGGGTTACAGCAATCAGTGTTCTGAACTATGATTAACTCCTGAATGCATCCCCTCTCATGTCTTATGAAAAAAATCTGCTTCTATTTACGTTGATTAAATTTACGTCGCACTTTCCAAGAATGCATTCCTGATGTAAATAGGGGTATATCTGTATATCTCATTATAAATAATATGAATTATGCTTTTAAGTGGCAAATGCCTGAGGAGTACAAATATTTTGGAAGTTTTCAAAGTAGATATGATTGGTTGAACTATTTAACTTGACGAAATTAGAGCTACAATGTTGTGATTTAAAGTTCTTAATAATTTTTAAGGTTTAACAATTGGTTAAGAGAGTAAGTTAAACTTGCTGGGAATTATTTCAGATACAGGAATTAATTTAAGAACATGAATGTTATATCTATCTTTAACAAAATGGATGCTCCCTTTGCTGTGTGTAACTTTTTTCTTTATCTTCAGAGGGTATTTTATTTGTTAGCAGTACATATGAATTTTTAAGTGTGCAGAAAAGTTAAGAGTCAAGCCTCAGTAATTTAAGTATGTACTTTGAAATGATAAACAATTCAAGCTGTCTAAATTTCATAACATTTGAAATTTGGAGCTTGAAGACATTGTGTATAAATGTCAATTGTGGAAAATTCCTCTAACTGAAGTCATGGTTGTACTTTAGTCTAGACATCTTTTCAGAAAATTTCCTTAGCATTATTTAGATTCTCCTAACTGGGTAGTCTTCCAGCCAGATGTCATTATAGATGCAAAACTGGGTTGCCTCTGGTGTGTGGGTATTCAGCTTGAGCCCTTAGCACACTTGCTGCTGCCCTCACAAGCTCCACGTCTAGCTCACTTTCTCACTCTTCGTTCAGCTCTTGGAGGAGAGGCTAGGCGTGTTTTGCTCAGCATAATCAAAGAACTAGTCCTGATGCCTAGTGGTGTATCCACAGAGACAAGTTCATACGTTGATCCAAATCCTGGTTCCCGACTCACTTCCTTGGCCGCTATTTTTGATCGCTTGAATGTTGTTTACCATGAATATCTGCGAGCTAGGGCAGCAGGTCAGGTAAATACATGGTTGCTATATCTAAATTTCCACATGACAATAATTTTTTATTAAAATCTCTGATTGTAGTATACATATTCAATAAAATGATGTAGTGTTATTCAGCTATGTGAGATGAAAATACAACTCAACTCCTATTGTTGGCTGATTTATGATAAGTTACCAATTGATAGCAAAATAAAATAGAACCCTATAGGTTACACACCCATAGGTTACAAAATTTTTAACTGTACAAAACGTCACAATTGAAAACTTGTCCAGATTATGTAAGCATTATCATGATAAATTAGTTGTGTTATAAACATTTCAATAAAATGTGGAGCATACTTTCAGTTGCAAAAATTGATACATTTATTTGGGAAAGCTGTATTTGTCTAGGAATAGGAACAAAAAGATCAGCAGCAGTTTGTTTAATTAGTCGGTGTAATGAGGAACTTCTTCTGTAAATTTCATTTTTAGAATTTAAATTTTGCTGTGTTACTGATCCCATTATCATATATTAACAAAAATGTTTCTATGTATAAAGCTTATCTTAGTTTGTAAAACCTACATTCATAGCTTCAAAAATATTTGACCACCTATGTTATATTATTCCTGAGCTTAGCTGTATGGTATCACCATTATTTGAAAATAGTTTGGTAAAAGGACATAGAGATTTATCATGTATGTAATATACAAGGTGTATTTCCCAAAAGTTCCAGGACCGATGTCATAAAAAAATAATGGAAGGTATTTATAAACTATTGGTGCTTTCTTCCTTCAAAGTAATCTCCCCCTGTATCAATATACCATTGCTAATGTCACTGAAGCTCATTGAAGCAATTTTGGAAATCATTTTTGTGAATATTGTTTATGTACTCTAGTGCAGCCGCATGAATGTCTCTGATTGTCTTCAACACTTTCTTCCATCCTGAAAATGATTATGCCATTCAAAAACAAATGAATGCATTAAAGCTAGATGACTATAAGCTTGTAGCAACAGGTTTTGAGTCTGTTGCACTTTATCCAGCTTAAAACCAAATTTAATCTTCAATCTTTGCTCATCTTTCTCTGTGTGTCAGCTAAGACAAGTGAGGTAGGCAACAACAGGGAAGCATGCTGCATGTGCTGTGACAGAAGTGAATGTGCCAAAATTTTCATGGAAATTATAAATTGAGTCTACCTCAGTGGTTTCCAAACTGAAGGGTCTGTCCCCTTCAAGGGGCACAATGGGTTGGTTGGGGATGTGACAATTTCCTGTCTGTTTCACCATACAAATCTTGAGACCGACAATATGCAGCCATCAAATTCTAGCCCTCAAGTGTAAAAGATGTATCATTTGCATCCATGTTTTTTTAAAGATTTTTATAATAATGGCAATTTTATGTCCAATAAGTACTGTTTATGAACTGTGATTGAATATCTTATGGAGAGGAGGACTGAAGATTTTTAGGTGAGGGGAGGCATAGCTTTGTAATGTTTGGAAACTACTGGTCACATTTATGCCTAGATAAGAGAAATTATCTCAAAAGTTCCTAATTTTTTTAACCAATCCCAGAACTTTGTATTTTAGAATAACATGTAAACTTAAGAATTTTTTCTGGTTTTGCTTTTCAGATGGCTCTCCCTGCTTCAGGTTCTGTACACTTAACCTCATTGCAATCCTCAACTACATCCTCTCATTCTACACATAGTGGTAATCAAGGAAATCAGACCAGCAATCAACATGTAAGTTTTTGTTTTATCTCTTATTATAATATTATTGATTTTGTTTAAATGATCATTTTTATATAGAAAATATACGTCCATCTATATTAGTGGTCCCCAACCTTTTTTTTTTTTTAGTATAAGGCCGTCTTTCACAAAATATGCAGTGTGTAACACCAACCTTAATTTCCTCTACTCCATTATAAACGGCCACCACAGATCTCCTGCGTTAACTTCTTTCTTCTCTCTCCAAATTCCTTTTTGTACAACTCGTCTTTCTTCTCTTTTCCACCTACCATCTTTTCGCCTCTGTTTCCTAACGGTCCTTGTTTTACTGCGTGCCCAACACTTATAATAGTCTCTCCAGTAGAATTCCCGCTACCTACATTTTCTCAAACTTGACAATTTTCAGGAGATTCCTGCCTTTCCTTTAATGTTTTTCCATCTTCTTGATTAGAATGTCTCTGTAGCTGTGATTCCTTTCTTCTATGTTATCATGGTTTCTGTATTGCACTGTTTGTACTATATGTTTTTTTTATGTTGTTGTTATATTGTTATATATTGCTGTTGAACACCCAATGTAAAGGCCATAGTGCTGTTTTTGGGTTTCTTCAAATAAATAAATATAACTTCTTTGCAGTCGCTGATGCTACTCAGATTTTTAACTAATACAGCATAGAACCTTTTATTCGGCATGTTTGGGTTATGGGGATAGCTGGTTATCTGAAATATACTTAAAAAAGGGAGGTTGGAGACTATGGCGAGATGGATATTTCATAATTAAGAAGAGCTCCTTAACCATTCGAAGTAGAATATTTAGAGACAATAAAACCTATAAAGAGAGACAAAAAAGGATGTTAAACTTACAGGTTTACGGAGGTAACTCCTCGCTGGTGACCTGGTGTCAAACATTCATGCACTCATTCCTTCCCAAATGAACTAATCCTATTAGAAGAACACTCACTCACACACGCACTCAAGCAACAAATGGGAAACTCTAAAAAAATCCAACACTATCACTCATTCACTCCCAAAAGAACTAATCCTGTCAGAAAAAACTCACTCACACTCACACTTAAGCAACAAACGGGAAACTCTAAATATTGATAGTGATGGATTTTTTAGTTTCCTGTTTGTTGCTTGAGTACGTGTGTGAGTGAGTGTTCTTTTAACAGGAATAGTTCTTTTGGGAGGGAATGAGTGCATGAATGTTTGACACCAGGTCACCAGCGAGGAGTTACCCCAGTAAACCTGTAAGTGTAACATCCTTTTTTTGTTTCTCTTTTTTGTTTCTCTTTTTTCTTTCATAACCCTGTTTAATTTTTACTGGTTGTATTGTCTCTAAATATTCAACTTTGTACAGTTAACACTAGGACGGCGGGACTGGACGACGCCCCATGAACGGCAGAGGCGGTTATTTTGACCGCTTGTTATTTCTCCATAGTTTTTAAGCGGGAAAATTTATACAAAGATTCAAATCAACTTAATTAATTAACGATTGATTATTTGTTTGCCTTTTTGCCTCAGCTTCAGTACATTTCTTTATGTGCACGATCATGGAATTATCAATAAGGAGTCGCAGAGCACTAACCGGTGAGTGTACTAATATTCGTCAGCATCATTAGTGTGGAATCAGATAGTAAGTAAGATACAATGTAGATACAACGAACATAACTGCCGATGACACAAAATGAGAGACAAATGAAGATCCGCTGTAATAATCTAAAGACGGGTGAGGAAAAATGCGCAGAGGTCAAAATGATCGCTGCCGCCAGGTAAGGTAGATTGGCTTGTAAATAAAAAAGTATTACAGGGATCAGCATAAAAAACAGCTGAATTGTGCTTGACATTAATATAATAAAAGTCAGCAAAAGGGAAAGAGATCGGAGAAAAAACAAGAACACATCGAGATAAAATGCAAAATGACCGCGTCTGCCATTCTAGTGTTAAGGAGCTCTTCATAATTTTGGAATTTACTCATAAACAATGCTCGGAAAGAGCTAGAACCCACCGGAACGTGTTCTATTCCATTGCATGTGTCGATAATATCATTCCGTCTTGTCAAACATTTAGTAATACTGTTTTGTTAACTTTATTTAATAAAAATAATATAAAAAGTTTTCTTTACTTTTCTTCATCATAGTAAATAAGGTATAAATCAAAATTTAACTTGATTGTAAATATTCTATCAGTTATTTCGCCTCCACTGCTTTCAGTTCTGTACTCTATGCATTTGATACTTTTGCTTGAAACATTGCTTCATTCTATCTAGATGTATCTATTGATTCTAACTCTTCATATTAAATTTTTAGTCTAATAAATTTATTTTTCAATCTTTAGGTGGTACTGGACCAGTCTGATATGTACACCAATATATTCTGTCGAATGGGTGTGAACCGTGGCCCTGGAGAGGTTACCATAGGAAATTCCCAGCCATCAAGAACTGCTGAGATATCTGAGGAGGCATGGTGGGCTGGACCCTGTGGACGTTTTGCATCAGCAGTTCTCGTGGAGTACATACGCTCCCTCTCAGAGCACTCAATCCCTGTGCAGCACTACCTGCATGAAATGCTGATTAATGCTCTTGTTCGTCGTGGTGCTTTCTTCCAGCTACACCAATTCTTACAGTACCATGTCATAGGAGACTCTAAGCCATTGGTGAGAGGTTGCAACTTCTTAATTTTGAGTTTTCTTTTTGCCTAAATTTTAAAGGAACATAGCAGTGAGAAAATAGAGCTTGCAGGAGAAAAGTTGACTTTTTCGCAATTAATTGAAGACACTCTATTTACTTGCATACAAGCCACACTTTTTAGGTGGATTTTGTTTCCAATGTAAGTGCCTATTAGCTTCAGTCCGTCTTTCCATCTGCACACATGTTTGTCCTTGGCTTATGTTAATTTTTGACTTCTACCTAACGGATTTTCATAAAACTTATTTAGGACTTATATCTAAGGACAATAAGGAAATGTCATAAATAGTTCATAGCCAAGTTAGGGGTGCCATGTTACTGGAAACAAAAAACAAAGATTTCCTAATATCTAGTAAAATATTGGTCATATCAGAAAACTCTTCAGATAAATTTGTAGAACAAGTCAAATATTTTTTGTTCAGTACATTTTTATCATAGGCATAGCCGTTATCAAGAAAATCCAACAAGAAAGTCATATTTCACATTGAACTTAGAAAAATTCATGCATAGATACATAATTGTTGCCAATGTATAGAATCTTCGCAGTAAGTGAAGTAAATAAGATCTGCTCTAAGTACGAAAATACATTTAATATAGGTAATAACATGTGCATGCAGCATTTTGGAAGGAAATCTGTAATGAAGAAAATAACGTAAAGATAAATGTTAAAATTGTTTAACTCCAGTGATATAAATATTGTAATTTGAGTGCAGTTAATGGCACTTACTAGTGATTATTAGTTTTTCAGAATACGTCAGACTTTACCACAAAGCTATTTTTATTTGTATTCCCCAGTTCATTAGATTTTTGAGTTCATCTTGTAAAAACATTAGGCATGGCTTATAGTCAGGAAATTTTTTTCTAGTTTAAGTCTTGAAAAGCAGATGTGTCATTTATAAGCAAGTAAATATAATTTGTTCAAATTTGTTATTTATTCGCTATTTAGTTTTATTATATATTGGAAAGCATAAAATTCTTGTTTTGTATATTATGAACAGAGATTGATTTATTGATATTCCTTTACAGGCTTGTCTCTTACTTTCTCTTGAAAATGTTTATCCAGCTGCTCACACCTTAGCTCTTGACATGCTGAGGCGTCTCTCCATGGCACAGGAAGAGATTGTTGAGGTTTTACTGTCTCGACAACAAATTCTTCCAGCACTCAGGTTCAAAATATTTATACCTTTCAATTATCTCATTTATTTTTTCAGTACTTAACTTTATGGCTATAATTGGGATTGCCTTGATTTTTGGTTTGTTCTTGCTGTAGAAAATCACCGTATATATTAATTGAGTAAGGGAAGGCCTATGTCAGTCACAAGCCGAAGGGCCGCTTTCCCTCCACTTTCACCAGCCACGCTTGAGAGGAAGTGGAGGGGAAGGAGATGCTTGGGGCACAAGGGAGGCACACGGATAACTGGAATAAGGTAGCGCAGAGCGGTGGGCATCGGGGGCATGCGGGTTGGGCAGTGGAGGGCCTTCTTACCATAGTACTCCAACAGAGCTCCAATTTCGGAGCTGTATAGGCAACTAGTCTTTATTAACTTTCCTATAGTGTTACATACTTAATTTTAATGGTCCAAATTTTCCGAAATATTAGTAACATTTTTGTTGTTTATATTCGTGCTGGTTATTTCATAACTTCATCTGAATATATTTGTTCTACCTAATATATTATATCATAAACATTCATTATAAACATTCAGTTTCTGTCTGAATTATCTTTCCATGATAGTAATTATGTTGTGAAACTTGTTTTATTAATAATTATATCTTGTATTTTAGATATAATAATAATAATATAAAAAATAATTTTAATGTAGATGTCATCACATGAGTAAATAAGCGGTTGCTAAAGCAAGGGTTCCATATGAAAGTAGTAAAATGAGACTGATAATAAAACTAATAAAAACTTCATTGATTCAAGGAAAAGGCTAATAGAGATTTTATACCATTACTCTTTGAGGAAAATTCTACCGCTTATAATGTGTTTGTCTTTTAACCAAGAGATTTTTTTATAGGTTTGTTCGTAGCCATGGATCTGTTGACCAGGTTTCAGCTCGAAAATTCCTTGAGGCAGCAAGGGCTACTAGTGACCCTGTTCTCTTTGCTTCTGTCTATAAATTCTTTGAAGGAAGGAATCTGCGACTGAGAGGAAGTCCAGCTTTTCCAAAAGGTGAGATTTAGCTAATTTTCCTCCTTTATGATGTGGTTTGGGTAAATGTAATTGGAATCGTGGTGTAATCTGAAGGGTTGAATTGGTGAGGTGGAAGGATACCTCATATAGTTCACAATAAAAGAAAAGTTTGTCTGTTTGTCAGGCCGTCTTCTCTATATGCATTCCGAAATTGCAAGAGCCAGGGCAACCTAACTTTCATGGACTATATTTTCATCCAGGAGAAAGTTGAGGTCTATATTTGCATCCAATTCTAAGGTCCTAAAGCATTTCTTCCTCCTATTATAATAGGATGGGTAGATTGCACTGTATTTTCACTTGGCATTTGAAAATCACTTCTATTCATTGTAGAAACTTGGAGCTTGGACCAAAAAATACTTAAAAGAGTAAAAATTTAATTTCATACCATCCATTTTCGTAGCACCATCAAATCGTCATGCAAATTTATTTCGAATGGAAAATTTCAATGCTATTTTAGGCTGAAAATCTTTAGTGCTCACACAGTCTTCGAATTGGCCCAAATATGGTACCATTCTGTTAGTATTTTTGAGCTGATAGCCAGTGAGGCATTGTTTTTTCTCCAAAGTACTAGGGTTCGATTCCAGGTGCATATGGTTTTTTAATTGATCTCATAAAAAAATGTGTCATCCATTGTGGATAAAATACGTAATGGCATGTTTAGCACTTTCTCAAATTTCTGAAACTATATATTGTAATTATGTGCTTTTGCTGACTTCTTTTTGTACTTTCTTCGAATAGATTTTCTAATAGGTGCTACTTAGATCATGTAAGATCCACGTAGTGAATACATGGCTTCTTAATTGTTTTCCTCAAAAATCTTTATAGCAACTGATGTTAGCAGCTTATGTTAGCAACATATGAACTTTCATGTGGTATTCTAAAGGATGAAATGAATGGTCATGGATTGAAACCAAGCACTTCTGAGAGAAATTAAAAAATGAGAAAAATGGATGACATGAGGAAACACAACACACTTTAGTAAATGAAGATATCCTGAGATGCATGCAAAGCAATTGAGAACATGACTGAAATTCTAAGGGAAACATATTTGATGGCTTATCAAGAGCAGGATTACAGTCTCTTGCCATTGATAGATTTTTACTTATATTATGCAAAATTTGTGTGTTCAAAACAAATTATGGAAATCATCTATTCCCATTGCGTAGGAGAGGCAGGACTTACAAAAATTAAAGAATCCTTACTTTTCTAATGGACATCCATATGTTACCTGTTCAAGAGTTGGAAATGAAAGAGCCTTATGTATTTGCCCTTAATGGGAAAATGAAGAACATTGTAAATTGCAACAACAAAATAACTGTGAAATAATATGAAAGGAAAAGTATTTTAATGAAAAGTTTATTACTATGCAAATGATGAAAAAAAGAAAATAACATCATAAAAATTATAAATTGCTAAAAAAGGGAAAGATGTCCGAGAGCATTTTGCAACACCCAAAGTAAGTGACTTACTGGAGATCATAAGGATAAAATTCCCCAGTTTGTCATAAATGAAGTATAAGGCAAGTTGATAATAAAAAAAGTCCAGTAAGACTTCTGATTCATAGAACAATCCTTAATATTCAGGAGAACATTTTCAACAACTTATGATCAGTCAAAACTTGTACTACCTTGGTAGTACTTTACTTCACATAATTTCATTATTTTAATTTTCTTTAAAAAAAATGTGCTTATGTGACCACTCTGTCCATCTGTGGACAATGGACTTTTTTGTTTCAAGAGATATTTGGAAAATTCTTTTTGGAATTGATAGCTCTTAGTAGTCTATTAATTTTCCACCAATTGAATTTTCCTGTAGTTCGTAGATTTTCTGCTTGGTGGCTTCAAAATTGGAAAATTCAAAACTTTGAAATGGTATTATGGCTAAACTACTGCAGCTAGAAGAGTGAGGTTTTCACAGATAAGAATATCTAGTCTACACTCCAAAATTACAGGTTGTAGCCATCTAAAAAGGGAATACAAATCAGAAACCTGAAAATTTTAAGGAAACATGCATCCACTTGTTATTTTAGCAAGGGTATCTTACTTGTTTTCATAGGTGAACACTGTGACGTTTATGTGAGACACTACCAGAAGCTGTTTGGAACTGCTGGTCCTGTTCGAGCCACTGAGTGGACTTGAGGGTGTTTAGTGGCTGTATATATTTATTAGCTTTTTTATGCTTTGTTGACTGTTCAATAAAAAACATTCCAGTTTGTTTGTAAAATTTGTAAAAATTTAATTATATAATGGCCTATACATATAATAAAAGTGAAGTATTTGTTAATAACTGGTATTTTTATTACTGCAATTAGTAAAATTATTCACATAAGTCTGAGGCAGATATTAATCAAAGATGTTTGTCATTGTGTGTTAGCTATAGAATGCTGTTTTTACTTTCTCATATACGTGTTATATAGAGAAAGTATTGTTATTGGAAAAAATCAACTTTGAGATTATGATGGAAATACACATTTTAGGTCTCCGAGTCCATAAAAATGGTTTTTACTACATAGTCTGTCAGTCTGTATATGGCTTTAGAACAGGGGTGTACAAAGTGTGGCCTGCAGGCCACATATTGCCCTCTGTAGATGTTTATGTGGCTAGCGTAAGATTTTGCATCATAAGGTTAATATTGAACAATGTTTAGGTTAGGTTAATTTGGTAAATCATAAAGTGAAAATTAGTGTGTGCAAAATGCTAAAGTTAAGCAAATGCACTACTTTTAGCAAATTTGTACTCCGGAAAAATTTTACTCCATTACTGCTTCTTTCAAAAGATTTGTACACCTTTTCAAACTTGCACTGCATTGCATATTTGTGATAATTTTTTGTTTGATTATTGATAAGTAAAAATGCTTTAACTTGTTATTTAAAATTTTATTCTTGTTAAATTTACATTATTCAGCTTTCAGTTAAGTGCGGCCCTCGCATAAGTATAAACCGTCAAATGCAGCCCGTGGGTGTGAAAGTTTGTGCACACCTGCTCTAGAGCCTAAATGGTTAAATGAAGTTTAATGATATTTTTCATTAATACATATTAATATCCAGAATAGAAACTATGAAGAGATGAATAATATCACACAATGATAAAGGGTTGTTTACTCTTTCGGATTTTCACAAAATGTCAATTTACTCAAACATGGCTCTAACGATTTTGATTCAAGTTCATTCAGTTAGAGAGCTTGGTGTCATAATCAATACTACATAAGCCATATTTCTCAAATAATAACTATTTAGCATCCAGCAAGATTTAACTCTTCAGTGCCAACCTTGATTTCTTAA
This sequence comes from Uropetala carovei, assembly GCA_036926305.1. Taxonomy (NCBI): domain Eukaryota; kingdom Metazoa; phylum Arthropoda; class Insecta; order Odonata; family Petaluridae; genus Uropetala; species Uropetala carovei. The sequence continues at coordinate 6,981,622 of JAXCHB010000060.1, forward strand.
CATCACCAACACGTACAGGATAATTTCACATGCTGCTATGGTTTTAATTGTGCTTGTGAGAATGGTGTTTAATATTTTTTCAATTGATTTTCACATTATTATGGATAAAGGTCTAAGCTTTAATATAACCTAAAATATACATTTTTTGTGAATGTTGTATTTAGGAAAAAGCATATTCCCTGTGCCACTGTGATGTATGCACCACTGATTGATACAAGCACAAAAAGTGTCCTGTCTTTGCCCTCACTCTTACTTGATTCTTATGATTTTATTCTGCCTTGAAATGTGTTTCCAAAGCACCTCTATCTTTCTTTCCATAATGTTGCTTATCATTGCTTTGAAAAATGGATTTAAAAAGAGAAGCATAGCAAAAGTTCTCTGCAACAAATCCACTTAACATGCAGAATGATAACAAAATGATTAAAAAAATGAACTGAATGAAAAGGATACCTTCCAAAAACGTTATTAATCTCTCTGTTTGTAATCTAGAAAGATATGCGGACAACAAAGCAGGGGCAGATCCAGAAACTTCTCAAGGGGAGGGGAGGGGGCAAACACCCCTCCACCTATTGAATCCGTCCCTGCCAACGACCCTATATTTTGAAAATCCCAACCCCTATCAGAGTCTTTCTTTCCCATGCCATACAGACCTAATCTGGGGCATATAATCGAGAAATTTTGTGCAGAATGGATTTAAGAAAGCACCCAGTGAAGGGCAATGTGGTTATCCAAGGAGGGGGCAATCACTCTTCCCTCTCCCCGTGGATCTGCCACTGCAGCAAAGGGGATAATATGAAGATTATCGGTACTGCTTCACGTGCTTTGTTGGCTTCCCGTCAGAATCCTTTGGAAACATTTTTTGCACTCCTTGGAACATCATCTTCGGTCTCTTGCTCCTTTACCTCATTCTCATCACTAACTTTGTCATGTATGTCAGAAACACTATCAAAGTAAAACTGGCTTTTTTCCATCTTTCCCCCTTTGCCGTTTGATGCCATATTGGAGAAAATCACTGTCAAGAAACTATATTGCTCACTGCTGCACTAGTCTGTAATTGGCCAACAACTAATTGAGATTGCTCAAGAGACATCCTGATACCACATGACAAGCCAAAAGGCATTGGAGAGCATGGGTCACAAATCTGAGAGGCACAGATGGATAAGCATCAAATTACAATGTGAAATGAGAGTCGAGGAGCATCTTCATAAACAGGACTTCCACTTAGTGATTCCTTCAAGTTGAAAAACAAACTCTCCAGGATAATTGGATACTTATATTGTTTAGTCATCCATTTGGAGCGACATGATATGATAAACATCATGGATTTAGGATGATATCATGGATGTATGAATACATATAAGCAGATTCAACACCTAAAGCACATTTTAATGTATGCAAGGCCATTAGTGCCTGCATTTGGTGTACATTTTAATGTATACACAACTGATATCCATTACTTCAATTCTAAGGAACTTATTCCTAAAAGTGTTTGAGTGATGAAGTGTATGTGAGATAGAGGGGAGTCTCTCAGCAACTGTGTAGTTACGAAAACAAAGCAATACAGAAAAGACACCTGCAGAGGTGTGTTTACAAGTATCTTGACTATGATTTTAGAATGGAGTTTAAGTGCATAAAAACTCTTCTCACATCCCTAAAAACAGCAACTTAGAACTAGACATGTTTTATATATACTGATATTTCTTTCTTCTAGCAGAATCATGGAAACTTATGGGTTATGTAAATAATAAGGTATAATAAATGTAGTTTTCTATAGATCCTCCAAAAATTTCATGTGAATCAATGATTTGTTAAAAAGTTATCTTATATATAGTTCTGAAAGTTTGTTTTTTGTGTCTCTCATTATGCATGCTCAAACTATAAGAACTGGAACAACCAAATTTGCTATGGTTCTTACTTACATCTTAACTTATTGAATTTTCAATGTTTGGTCAACCGGGATTAGTCAATGCTGCCAATATAGGGATTAACATTTTTTCATAATCATTATACATGCCCAAACTATAAGACCTAGAACAACAAAATTTGGTATCGTTCTTTCTTATATGTTAACTTAGTGAATGGTCAAGGTTCGGTCAACCAGGATTAGTCTGTGCTGCCAATGTAAGGGATTAACATTTTTCTATAAGACACGTAAAAGACAATTGCTTGACATGCAGTCTTTTATTCTTTTACAAATTTTAATGACTAAAAATGAAAATACGAACTCTGCACAAAAACATAAATGAAGCTGAAAGAATCAAAATTAGATTTTTTAAGAGATCATTTGAATCTAAACCAATTTAGTGTAAAATAATTTTTTAATCATAAAAAGGTATTTTTATAAGTTTGTAACAATGGAAAATGATAACTACCATAGCAACATTATCTATGCTTTTAAGTGGGAACTGATCTCACATGCTATACTGAACAATGCCTGGTAATTTTGCTAGTACTGTTATTGTATAATAACTTCCACATCACCAATTTCGTTTAAATAGACTGGCATTTAAATATCCTTCATTGCTGAGGGGTTAATATATTGAGTTTTATGCCCAGCTCTCTTAAGTCTGACATCAACCAACATAAGACTTGATATTTATGTATGTTATAACTATTTTGCAAGTTTGATTTTCGCATATATGAGGTTATCATTATGTTAATACCATTTGCATGCAGAAAACAGATTCTGTGGTTTTATTGTTTTTGTAGTAGTAGGAGTTCCTTACAATCAGGGCAGAGTGCAGTGAGACCCAATGTGTATCTATATGAGAAAGTTTGTGCAATGTATTTATTGTACCAATTTTTAGGCGCATTTCGCCTCCAGTCCTGTCGTCGGTCTGTCCGTCTGTCTGCCTGTCTGTATCGCATCCTATTATATTAATGTTATTCGATATACGAAGTTTGAATATATGAACAAAGTTTCAAGAACACATCTATTTCGTATATTGAGGTATTACTGTATTTGTTTAAGTTGTAATTTTAATATTAAATTAATGCATTCTAAAGAAGACTCTAAAGATACTTTCCTTTAGAGGAAATATAGATATATGTTAATGTGGTGTATTCTTTCATCTTTTAGACATCAGTTGTTTTATATATTCATGTGAATATGTTATCTTCACATCTTTAATTTTCAAGAAATAACTACTCCATGAATAATAAACTAAGGTTTATTATTTACAAAATCCAATAAATTAATTTCCATAATGTAAGCAGAACTGATAATAGCTAATTTCTTGTGTAATCAGTAAATTATTCTAATGTATTTTTATAACACCAAAACAATTTTTACTAGCCATAAAAAAGTAACAGAGAAAATGTTTGGTAGTTTACAAATTTTCTTTTTAATTTTGACGCCTTTAGATTATATTTTAAAAGTAGATGCTCAAATTAAAATTAAATTTAGCACTTTCATTTTCATAACATTTTATTAAAGAGCTCGTGATTGCAGTTAGGCGTTCAATTCCAACTAAATGTAACACTCCTGGGATAGTTAATATAACTACATGGATTAACTGTCTAGTTTTGCCTTATTTGCGATGAAACATTGGTCTGCGTTTAACCCACCCTATCTTATCGACCGATTGTGAGTACTATCCTTACTCTTTCGTGGCGACGACGGAAGATCGAACTCTTTATTCGGCGTAGAAACGGTACTGAGGGCCTCAGCGTCGGACGAGATTCGGTCGCGATTGTTGCATGACTCGAGCTCGCCTCGAAGCGCATATGCATCCGATGGCCACCGGTTCGCTGACCGTTTGCCAATCTTCCCCGGGATACCTTCGTCGCTTCATGTCCACGACCGTGGATAGCGTGATGCACGAGTGAGGCCCGCGGATCGAGCACCGCTCTTCCTCGCACGCGCACTCCACTCGGAGCAAAGACTGAGGCCATCTGTTTGGGTCTATGTCCAAGTCCACGCGAGCGGCGCACGGCGAATTTTTCGAAACGAACCAATCCGAATTGATGTCTGACCGCAGAACTGCCGGTTTGTGGCGTCTGCGGAGGTTCTCTGGGCAATCCGTTTCCACGAGCGTCGATGAGAAAGTCTTCCCGAGGATTCCTCTGATGGCATCCAAGGGTACGCGGGGTAAGGTCTTGTCCAATTCGTCCACTCCTGGGATCTCCTGCGGGTTGTAAAAATAACATTGTCAGAAATTGCGAAGGTGGACTGGGTGCGTGTGATTTTTTTCTATTGATCAAATTTTTTTTTTAAATTTGTTTCGTCTCCACTTCAGTGGCAGGCGACCATTTTTATGTGGAAGTTACAATTAGTTAGGTGAGATGGAAAAGAATTTATGTTGAAGGTTAATTAGAGAAACTGGCGTTGCGAAAATCTTCACTTAAAATTAATTAGAGGTTTTATGAATGTTTTTGAAGAAGAAAATGTGAACTTTCCTTCATTAAATTTCAAGACTCGCATTGGCCGTACAAAATGTGTTCACGAGTCGTAGTTTGCCCACAATACAAAGTAATATACCTTCCGGTAGGTTTTAGGCACACACCACCAAATCCTGGCTATCCAAAGCCCTTCTCTTAAAATTCTCATCCCATTCCTTCTTTTAACGAATCTCTTCCTACCTCTTTGCCTCTTTCGTAACATTCTTCTATGTCGTCTTTCAGGAAACCGTTTTCTTTCAAATTTGACCCACCCATTTCTTCTGTCAATCCTTTATTACTCTAATTAATTTCCTCTCTTCCCCTGCTATATTCAAAACTTTGTCATTCGTTTTCCTTTCTGTCCAACTGATTTTCTCCAGTCTACGCCATACCCACATCTCAAACACCTCTATTCTCCTCACATCTTTTCTCATTGTCCATGTCTGGCACACTCCATATCAGAATTTTCACTAACCTCTTTTTAATCTCTTTATTCAAGCTGCCGGTCAATAACTCTCGTCGTCTCGTAAATGCCTCTTTTCCTCTTGCTATCCTTGTCCTGATCTCTTTCCTACTTCTTCCATCATTTGACAGAATACTACCCAAATAAAAAATTCTACCTGCTGCAGCCTTTCCCCATTCTCTGTAACATTGACCTATGTATCCTCTCTTGAAAAATCTCATAAATTTCGTTTTCCTTGTATTAATTTTCATTCCGAATGCCTTTGCATTTTCATTTAAGGTGCTAACTAGCATCTGAAGGCCCTTTTCAGAATTACTCACCAATGCTTTGTCATCTGCATATATATAACTGATTTAACCAGCCTCCCTCCCACTTTTATCCCTGTTTCTACATCTTCCCATGCCTCCCTTATCATTTCTTTGCCATAAATGTTAAACAATGCTGGTGAGAGTGGGCAGCCCTGCTTCACCCCTCTTCCAAGCGTTGTCCAATCCGATTCTCCCTCTGCTACCCTTACCTGTGCAGTCTGGTTCATATACAGCATTCTAATTGAACGTTTCTCTCTCTCCAAACAACCCCTATACTCCTCAACACATTCATCAGCTTAGGCCACAAAAAATATCAAAAGGCTTTTCGAAATCTACATACCACACTCTTGATTTAAATTGCGGCGCGTTTTCAAAACCTTCGGCCAGGAAAATTTTACTACCCTCTTGAGCAGTGTTTCCCAACCCTCAGGGATTCGCAAGAAAAAATTGGTAATGACATCTTTTCACTTTCTTGGTTCTACAGTTCTTACCAATAATTTAATTATATAATATATTAACCTTTTAGTTTTAATAGATTAAACGCGTTCAAAAAGATTGTTTTTACAAAATTTGTTATGAAAGGTTCTACAACAAAATATTACAGGACCGGGTGGAGGTATTAGAAGTCCCCGAAGTGACCTCAACTTCAAATTATCTTATTGTTAGTTATTATTTCACTGCGTAACAGGGAAGTACGCTGGGCGGAGGTCATATCGCCGGCGAGGACCCTGGAGCAACTGCTCCATTTCCTCCGCCTTTAATCCGGCTTTGGCGATTGCCCATAATTAAAGTTTAAACAAAAACATTTCATAGAAAAAGTACGCAATCTTATCGTCCAACTGAAAATTTCACCGTTATTGAGGTTACCAATATTAGTAGATCAAAATTATTCGCTTTCTCACAGTCCAACTGGCGGCCCGCGGCATGATTTTATCCGGCCCGATGTACGGGCGGGCGCCCGGGTCGCCATAGCTCTAAGGGAGCTTACGCATAGGTTCGTTTGTATTTATCGAATACTGGTAAGCTGCCTAAACCCTACCAGTTATAAAACATTTTTCCTCTATACCTCTTCCCCCTTCCGAAGCTTTTACCACCATGTGCGTAAACGGATGGGAAAAACCGGGAAGACAAAAGCAGCCGAAAATTTCTCCCGCACACCCGCTAACAAGAGTATCCACTATGATTCTATATTTCTCTTGGAAATGCCCCCAAACCGACTAAGTAAAAGGGGTATGGGCGATACAATAATGCAAGTTGGGGGCACATGCTTCGCTCGAACAAAATTTCTCCTAACCCCCTCCCCCAACCCCAGTCCGGCCCGCTTTCAGCATATTTGGTCCGCCACACCAAAGAAGTTGGACAGTCCTAGTCTAAAATATTAACTATAATTTATCAAGAAGCATCGATGATTTCTAGAAAACTTAAAATATCCTGAAGATCATACAATAAGCAATGCAGCGCTTATCAGATCGGCTGCTTGTATTGAGGGAGCTCATATTGCAACGGGACCCAATAGATAATTTCGAAATACATGGCGGGCTGCATGTCATAATGAGTTCAAGTATTGCATTAAAATTGAAAAGAATATGACTAAAACGGTATATATTTTAATTAAAAAGAAACACAATTCCTAAGCAAAACATTTTAATATTGTTCCGCGTCTGTTCATGATTGCCTCGTCCATGTCCTCTTCAAAATATTCGGACTAGAACCGATGTAAATGCAGCAGTTTCTGAACATTATAATGCGGCTTGCGGAACATATATTCATTGTCCCTGGATTACGAGATTTGATTTATTTTAATTAATAAATTTCGCAGAAATATTTAATCGCTGTAGAATATTCAAAGGAACGAAGCAGTGTAGAAATTGAGTTTTTGCAACTCAAATTTTCTATCATGATGCTTTTGACCCTTGACTTTGGAGAGAACTCAATTTAAAAACTCGAGAGTAAATAAAATATACGTTGAACTGTTATGCATTTATTATCGTCTAAAGGAAAAATAGTTATTTTTAATGTAGTAATATATTATTAATATACACTATATTAGTGACGAAGCCGGGAAGCAAGGCGTATTAATGAAGCGGAAAATTGGAATCGTAAGATTGGTGTAAACTAGAGCCGCAAGTCTCGTCTTTTTCATTGACACACACCACTTTAACTTCAAGAAATTTCCTGCGGTCCACCTATAAATTACCTACCAATAAAAATAATTAGCTTATTCTCGGCACGGAAAATTTAAAAAAATTGTATTGAACTTTTTGTTTAAAATTTATCTGCAAGATACTCGGTAGTTTTCGTTTAAATTCAGCAGCGTTTAAATATACCGTTAGCTACTCACAAACCTTTCCGCGACCCGCCTCTAATCTCTTCACCGACAATCAGCCGATCGGAGTGTACCTATTGCAAAGCACCGTTTTATAGGGCATTGGTGGAAATACTTCGCTTCTACTTACCTCCGTGTTCTCCGCTCTCAGCTGAAACGGAGGCCAATATTCGGTCCTCTTCGTCTTCATTTCGGCCCTGGAAGCGATGGCATCCGATAGGAGGCTCAAGAGGCATTGCCGCGTCGACTGTCTGGACGGCCTCCGAGGGACGATTTCGTATGAGGCGTTGTACCACTCCTCCGAGGAGCAGGAGTGGCGAGAAGAGGACTGCGATGTGCAGGACGCCGCAAATCCCACAAAGAGGACGAAGACCAAGAAGAATCGGGTGACTTGCGAACGCTGATTAAGGGATGCCATCGAAAAAGGAAAATATATAGAGAGAGGGTTATACGGAGGACAGGACTCTTTACGGGACACAGCACGCGACCTGGAAATCCAGCGCCTGGAAACGGTCCTTATATGGAGGAAGTCTCCGGAGACGTGGGCGAACATTTGGCGCGGGCGCCACGAGATTTTCGATGCGAGGGATGTGAAGTGGGTGGCGAGGGGAGAGGGGATATGGTCAGAAGACGGATAAGGAGGTGGAATTGGAGCGAGAGGGAGAGAGGAGGAGTAAGGTGGGACATGTGGATGAGGTACGTCTAGAGGATTAGCGCCATTGTAGGAATTGAAGGTGTTTCATCCGATAAGTCCTTTGCATAAAACCATTGACATTTAGAGGGAACGTTTTCTTAAGCGAAGCTTTCGAATTACATTTATGGAAACATGGTTTGATTGATATCTAGCGGCTTTATAAAAGATTCTATAGATTAGAAAGTAAAATACGAATGTTAATAAGAAGAAATAAATAGAAGAATTTCTCAGAAAAAGTATGTATTTAAGGAACCGATTTTAGGTTGAAATCAGACTGGTAAAAGATTAACGAACCAGGGATACATTCGGTTAGGCAATCCTTTTCCGAGCGAATTATCATAATTTTAAAAATAAATATCGAATAGAAAGATGATGGGACTTCAGAGGATACTACTATTTGAAAACAAATTGAACAGTTTTAAGATTGGGAAAGAAAAGGACAATAAGAGAATTTGTGTATTGAACTGCCGTAAAGGCGAAGGAAAATAGAAAACGTTCATAAAATGCTGGGAAAATTTTTCAAATTTGATACAATACAGAGGTTTTACCATAGGTCCGGGTGAATGTTCAAGAAAATCAAGTTTATTGCATTCATTTCACATCTCGAAAGGAAACTTCTAAATCAGTGGTTTTCAAACCATGTACCACGGAGCCATAATTTTACTTGATGGGATTCTGTGATAGACTATTTGTCTTTCTTTCTCGAAGCGCCACTCCTCTGCTAGGGTTTAAATTTAAATAAAAGGGTTCCGTGGCTTCAGAATACCTTAAACCCCCTGTTCTATTTATCAGCTCCCTTTTCCTCCCAATACAACATGCATCATTTTACTTAAAGTAGGAAAATCGAGTGAAATTGCTCAATATATGCAATTCCAAAAGTTAAATTTTTAATCAGTCACGTAAGCAAGACTAAGTGGATAAATACACGGTAGAGTAATTAGAATTTAATATGGCAAAGAAAAATATTTAAACTCGGATAGTAGGAATTGTGTCGATGGGAAATCAATTTTGAGGTAAAGGTTTCAACATAATTCATCCGTCATACTAATTTTTAAATTAATTAAAAATGAGGCTCCGCCAGATCATGCATTTAAAATTGAAACAATTACGATTTTTCCACATTCTGAAGTTGTAAACGTGACGACAATATTTATTTTTGTACAGTGTAATATTAATAGAAAAAAATCAGAAATTGTAAGTTTTGGCTGAGAGGCAGATTTAAAAGGAAATCCGTTAGTTGCTGCGAGTAGCAAAACTCGTATCTTTGCAGTCCTCTAATTATCGTCTCTTTTTGTGACGAAAACAATTTATGCTTCTCGATGTAGCAAATTCTGATTCTAATAGTGATTCTGACGCAACACTCTTAAGATTATCCGATTTTACTGAATATTTTCAACTTCAGAAACCCTTTCTTGCAATATCCTGAAAACGATAATGAAAAACACGTTAGGGCTGCGTCATTAGCAACGCGCGTCACATTTTTCGCACGGCATAAACCATCCCCTTTTACGATATCAAGTACGGCATTTCGCAAGATTCCGTATTTATTCTCCAATCATGGAAAGCGTGAGCGTATCGAATGAAATCAAAGATGGCTAAATTAGAAAAGGGGAGAGATGAAGGAAATAATGCGAGGGACGCATCTAAGAGCGAATGTGAAGAAGAAAAAATTTGTAGAGAAATAATGGAAGGATGTAGGTGATGTGTTAAGGGGTTCGTAGGAAGGAGATCTTGTTGGAAGGGGATAAGGAGAAGGGGGGAGGGGATAAATAGCGGGAGAGAGAGATGGAGATATATTGAGAGAGATAGGAAGTAAGGGTGTCAAAGGAAGAGAGGGAGAAATGTGGAGTGAGAGAGGGTGGGAGGAGGAGAACAGAGAGAAAGAGGGATAACGATAGAGAGGGAGGGGAAGAAAGAGAAGGGGGAGACAGAGAGGGAGGGGGAAGATAGAAGATCAGGGAGAAGTGGAGAATGATAGGAGGGGAAGAGTGGGATAAAGAGGAGAGGAGGAGGAGGGGAGGTGAGAGGGTGGGATAGAGGAGAAGAGAGAGAGAAGGGCAAAGGGAGGAGTGGAGAGGGGGAGGAAAGAAAGAGGCAGACAGACAGACAAACGACTTTATTGAGGGCGAAATTGGGACTATATAGTCCCTTCTTACATTTAACCCTACGTTAGTAATTACAAATGAGAATAAAAAATAATAACATGTAAACACACATTGGCATAAAACAAAAACCTGAAACTAAACAAAAGAAAAAAAAACAAGAGGTCCAATTACAGATTCGGAAACTAAAAAAAATAAAAAGAGGGTAAGAGAGAGAAAGGGAGAACGATAGAGAAGGACGAAAGAGGGTAGGAGAAGGAGGGAGGGAGTGGGGGGGGGGGAGAGGAAGAGAACGATAGAAATGGGGTGGAAGAGAGGGGGAGGAGGAGTCCAGGGAGATAGAATGAGCGAATGGAAGAAGTGGCGAAGTGGGCGGTGAGAGAAGAATAAACAGGCAAAGGGAGAATCGTAGCATTGAGTCTGGTCCTAGCGTGGGAATAATAAATCTCGTCTCTTTGTGGACAATCTTTGCACAATGCGTGGCTTTAGGAAATATTCTGATCCTTTTCAAAGTATATGGGGAAAAAATATCGCCGCTCAAAAGGATCACACGGGAGTTCCTTAAAAAAAACCATTGACGATTTTCTCGGTAAGATATCGGAAATAATATTGTAGGATAAATTTAGTAGAATGATCAGATGAGCGACACTGATATCAATTCATTTCGAAAGGTTAAATATAACATATTTCACGGTTAAGAAAATACTCCTTAACCGTATGGTTAAGGAGTTTTTTAAAAATCCATCTCGCCGTAGTCTCCAACCCTCTTTAATTATATTTCGCGGCTTTGTGCGTTTTTCTATCGTAAGGCCGCGACATTCTATTCTAAGTATTTTATGATTCGTAAATTTAATCTTTATTTGATTCTCGATAAAATTTAAGAGATGTTGATTTAAAAAAAATAGTCCCGCTTGGCAAATAATCCCATAATTTTTACTAAAAACACGAACTATTTACCTCATTCGTTCTAGAAGTATATTCCGTTTTTTTAAACAGTCAATATATGGATTGCCTATTCATACAAAAATTATTTTTAACTAAAAATAACGAGACACTATATCTTCCAGTAAAATCTTCACTCGTTTATGAACGCAGATTTGAATACTCAACGAATCCGATTTTTATTTTGACCCTGAGAAGATGGAGGGGTTAGGGGAAAGCAGACGGCGGCAGAAAAAGCACGTCCCTATTCGGTTCTTAGGTAAGAGGATTTAGAAGATTCGTTTGATCCACACGCTTGAGCGTAGAGAGAGAAGGGGAGTGAAGGTGGGCGGGGAGGTTAGGTAGGAAGGAAAGAACGGTGAGAATGTCCGAATCGAAAAAAGACACCACGGAATCTTTCCGGCATCGTCCACAACCCAATGTCATAATCATATAAACGAAATAGTAATAATCTGACTCGTATAATTCAGAAATAAAATTTTATTGTTGCGTAAGAAAATACATGGATGCCGTCAGGTTGTTTTGGTCGCATAAGTTTTCTTGCTGCTATATTCAGTATTGGCTCGATGTAAAGTTGATGAAATTTCTTCAAGCCAAAAAATTCGTTCTCAAACTCCCCACACAAGGTCCAAACTTGTATATGGTGCCAAGACAGTAGTTGTCTGCAGGTGAAATGTAATCTACATTTTTTACGGAACGAAAATAATGCTTTGTTTTTTAATGGTTTATTTGAATAAGAAAGGGTAATTTTGATTTCCCAGTTTATATGGTTATATTTCTAAGGCTAATTTAATAATAATAATTTTATAGTCCTGAATTCATTGAGGCTGTGCGTAGCATACTTATAGTTACTGCCTATAATGAACTTAGAGGTCGACCACTGTCTACTTGAGAATACGTGGAAATAATCGCTTGAAACTAAACGTATTACCGGCCTATTTTCCTGGATGCGATAGTGGGAGTACCCCATGCCATACGCATGTGTCTTGTACAGTAATAATTTGAAGGTAAATTTAAAAGAAAACCAAAATTCGTTTCGTTAGTTATTTTAATTCTTGCCAGTGGCGGTTCCAAGGGGCGATGGTGGCGATCGCCCCCCACTTGGATGACCCCTATGCCCTCCACTGGGTGTATTCTTAAATTTATTCCTCCCAAAATTCCTTGATTATACGCCGTAGATTAGGTCTGTATGGCAAGAGAAATAAAGATTCTGATAGGGGTAGAGATTTTCAAGATATAGAGGCGGATTCAATAGAGGCGATCGTCTACCCCATGGGAAATTTCTGAATCTGCCCCTGAATCTTGCTGGCATCTTTTAAATTGTCGGTTCTCTTTATTATTAATATTTTTCAATTCCATCTCATCTTACGGGTCTCGGGGATTTTACCCAGGTATCCTCAGCCTCTCACCCTTTTCCCATCACTGATTTGAGGATGTACTCGTATATTACCAAAATTTCACCTTCTTTGTGCGATATGTAGATTTGTTTAGATAATAATCATCTAAGTTTCAATAAAACATTGAGTCACACTTTACAAAATATAAGTTATATCGCCTCTTACGAAATATTTGTGCGGTTTCATGCAACCAAATTTCGACTTTACAATAAAACAATCAAAATTTATGAAAATATCGTTAAAGAATCATCATCATAGGTAGTCTGTCCGTTGACAGGTCCGTGATTATTCTAGGTTAAACTTGGTTCTCCGCAGTTTTCTTCATGTAAAAGAATATAACATGTTTATTAAAACAACACTGTCACATCTAGTTACTCCAAAAACTGCTAACGACTTTGGTATTTCCTTAGTGTCCCTGATATTCCAATATTTTTCGCGTAAGTCAGTGCTATCTACTTAATAAGTTGCGTAAATGGTGTTTCTAAGGAAACAGTTTATTTAAAAAACTTTTCAGTTTGACGTTTATCGCTAGTTAATCTCCATCTTTTTTCGATATGGTCATGTTCTTCTGAAATGTTACATATGAGCCTAGTTTTTAAAGCGTATAAGGAATAATTCAGTAAAATGGCTATGGAAGTAAGAGATTCTTAAATATATCAAACAAACAAAAATATTGAAAATAATCGATACAACTGAATTACTACTTCTCTACAGGTCTTAAATAGCGAAATTGTTTTGGGATTAATTGCTGTCTTTGAAGAGTACAAGACCAAGGAAATGGATTACGAAGAACTTTTATTGGAACACCAAAACCAAGTTGTGAGAAAAAGATCCTAATGCCACATTAGTTTCCAAAAAAATAAATCCGTATTTTATGTTTGTATATGCCAAAGAAGCTATACGCTAACATTAAATGGTCTCATTTTGTTGAATTATGTTTTAGCTCATACTCTAACTCAGGCCCGCGCCGGGCATATTTGCCGCCCGGGTGCAAGCAGTTTATGCCGCCCCTTACGCACCCTGGCTCAGATTTTTTTCGAGTTTTAGATTAAAAGTTGTATTTAATTTAAGAAATAAATTGTGTAAAACACATTGCGCAAACTTTCTCGTATACGAATCATCTCGATATATTACGTAAAATTACTTCTATCACATGAGTTTACAAACACAGTGGAATGTAAAGGACGTTTATACGTTTGTAAAAACAAAATTAAGATACTTGATAACCTAATATTCGTTTATGATGGCCAATCATATGTGCTGAAACTATTATGTTTTATTGAGTGGGTCCAATCTAGAAATATTTTCATCTATTTTGAAAAATCAATTTATAAATAGTAATGAATAGACATCATTGTCGCTTATTGCATTATTAATTATATTTATGTTTAAAAAAAAGGGGCAAACCGTCTCCTATTCCTCTCTGACTGCACCCATTAACCCAAATTTAAAATAAGTACTTATGTTTCCATAGTTTAGAAAATCACAATTTTCCAGGTGGGAGTCCGGACCCGGTGCCCCCCCCCCCCCCCCTCTCTCCCCCCATGTGTGAGCCACTGACCAAATCTTTATTAAAGCTCATTCCTTTATCAAACTCATTGGAACTTACGTATTATCCCCATGCCATACTTACGTACAACATTAACAGAAACTGATTGGTCTGTCTCGACATTTACAAACCCAATCACCGGACAATGGGGAGGGATACTTTGGTTCCGGGTGAGGCAAAGGGTGCGGTAGCCCCCGGAGACGACTACCCATTAAAACAAAGCGAGCCGAAGGCTCGCCAATATCCTCTCCATTTGCGACACAACAGTCAAACGAGATATAATTCACGGCACAAAAGTATGGCAAGGGGATAATATTTAAGTACCAACTCATTTTTTGTTTACATATTATCATTATTATATATATAAATATATATAATATATATAAATATATATATGTATATATATATAAATATTGTGAATGGTAGAGGCATTTAGCTTGCTTACCCCGTAAGGGAACAGCGTGATTGGTATATATATATATGTGTGTGTGTGTACACCATTTACATCACAGTTTCTTTGATTATAGATTACAAATGAATTGCTCCTTCAAGGGCGAATTGGAAGTATAATTCAAACTAAAGGTATCCCTCGAGTACAAGATATGCGTTTTCATGAACTTACTCCTTAAGAGATATATTTTGAAACACTACCCACCGCATGCCCATCGGTCAATCATGTGATTATCGCATGATCGACCGCACGTTGGGGTATATTAACTAATTTTGTGCTTTATTATAATAGTATCATAACTAAAAATTTCTATAAAACATTAGTATGAAGTATTTTATCTGCGAAAAAGTTGAGTACTCTGACCCAGAACGTAACTAACGCTCATTATATTAGCATCTATCAGAAAATTATTACCGATACGCGTTTTTACTGTACGTGACGATTTCCAGGAAAGCATGAATCGCATAAATCAGGATATATCTCTACTGGTAATTAAGATAAAAAAAACCAGGGAAGCCTTTAATTGTTGGAATTCCCATTTAATCAAGACAAGGCCTGAAAAAACTATTTTCTCTACTTAAAAATGTTAACTTTCTCATATATGAAGTATATTGAAAAAGTATTGTTATCGTGAAAACATTCAACTTCGAGATTTTGATGGAAATATACGTTTTAGGTGTACCTGAGTCCGAAAAAATGGTTTTTGCAATACCATCTGTCTGTCTGTGGGTCTGTCTGTTTGTGGCTCTAGAGCCTAAACGGTAGAGCGAAAATGTATGAAATCTCCTACTTAAGCATTATCACACAGAATAGAAGCTATGAAGAAATGGTTGAAATTGCTCAATAATTAAGGGAAGTTTATTCTACGCATTTTTAACAACAATATGATTTTCTCAAAAATGGCTCCTACGATTCTGATCAAATTTCGTACAGTTTCTTGAGTTTACGTCTTTAATAATACTACATAGTTCATATTTCTCAAAAAATGAATATGAGTAGTTTATTCTAGGCATCTTTAACAGCAATGTGATTTTCTTAAAAACGGCCACAACGATTTTGATCAAATTTTGTACAGTTCCTTGAGTTTACGTCTGAAATAATACTAAATATTTCTCAAAGAATAAATATAAGGCTAGTTTATTCTTGGAAAACTTAACAATTGGATTTCCTAAAAACGGCTCATACAATTTTCATCAAATTTCATATAGTTATTTAAGTTGATGTTTATAACGATTCTACATAGTTCATATTTTTCAAAAGATAACTAAACGATGCATTAGTATATGAGAAAGTTTGTACAATGTATGTTGTACCAATTTTTTGTTAGCATTAATATGTCTATTGGAGACTACTATCATTCATCATAAGAATCCTGAATGAAAAATCAGATAGCTCCAAAATGCATAAATATGATGGGAAATCCACCATTAAACATCAAGGCAACAAAGCAGCCTGCATCACATGCAACATTCATTCATTGTTTTTATATGCATTAAGGCAGCACTCCGCAACTGGTGTGACATGGCATACTGCTACGCCACTACAAAGTGCTCGGTGCACTGCTGAAAATTTTGGGATTAAAAGAAAGGGCAAAATACTATTTTATCCTTCTCAAGCTAACACCACAGAAACCAAATCTCTCTTGTGGTATGATTTCTTACGCTGTTTTTGCTACTTGAAATCAAAACCAAGTTGCTTTGTAACTGGAGAATAGGAATTTTATCGCATAATTAGTTCGTAATTTGGACTAAATGCTTGAACGATTTATAAATTAGTGATAACTTTCCTCGCCTGCATGGGAAAGGTGATTTTTTCTTTTTTACAGGATGATCTGTAAAGTCTCGTGAAATGTTCAGTGACCCACAATGTTCGAGTGAACCCAAAAGTATTCCGTGGAATTGAAATGGTTATTGAGCACAGCATTAGGGGATGAAGGTAACTGTATGGGTAAATGTCCAAAAAGGATGCATATGGGATTAAGAGAAGGGAAATTCTGTAAAGGGTAAGTTTTGGTTGGACAGTTTTTTTTAAAGTACTTATGTATTAACGGGAGACCCAAGTTTAAGTGTTAAAATTCAAAGAAAAATGGGTTCTCTTTGGTTATCCTGAACCCCTTTTGAAAAATAATTTTTTGAAATAACCCTTTCACGTAAAGCAAAAGCTTGCAAACCCATGACTGATCTGCCTGTGGCGACATTTACCCACCTGATCACCAGACAATGTGGAGGGATAGATTCGTTCCAGAGAGGCGAAGGGTGCGATAGTGCCCAGAGATGGCTACACCCGATATAAAAGATATTATAATCTGAAAAGAAGCAAGCTGAAGGCTTGCCAATATCGTCAGTTACTTGTAAATAAAATTTTTTTTTACAAGTTCTCATTTTCTTTGTTTGTTTTATTGGATTCCCCGTTAATACATAAGTACCTTTTTTTATTCCCAATGGTTTTTTAAGAAAATGAAATCTCAAATGTTTATCCATTCCAGATTTTTCAAATTTACCACATAATTTTAAATTTCCATCACTATTCTTATTTGTTGTATGCATCATTTTTTGTTAATCATCAATGATGATGGCTGCTTTGTAGTCAAAATGTATATCTGGCTTTCCCAACTTCCTAATAGCTATTGGAGCAACCTAATTTTTTATTTGTATTTCAACAAGAAGGTAAGTTCCATAATTATTTTTAAAGCAGGATTCTTTATCATGGTGGAGCAAGTACAGATGCAGAATATTGTTTTTATTATAAAATAAGGTCATTGCATGGAATTTTTCACTATTTTTAGAATGGTGCAAAACATCTTAGTAAGGAGGTAGAAGACCTTTTCATTGAAATGGTCAAGTTTGAAGATTATCTCCATAAAATTCTGGAAGTGTTTTATAAAGCATCCAAACTTCAGAAGGCAGAGGAAATATATATAAACTTGGGTAGGTTTGCAAAGTTAGTCTTTCATTGAAATATATTTCATTATATTCAGCACCAAAATACCGATTAGTTACTATGTAATCATTATATTCATACACGCTAGTTAGATTACATTGTCAGCATATTTTCCGCCCGGGTGCAAGCAGTTTATGCCGCCCCTTACGGACTTATAAAAGCACCCTGGCCCAGATTGTTTTCGATTTTTAGATTATAAGTTGTATTTAATTTAAGAAATAAATTGTGCAAAACACATTGCACAAACTTTCTCGTATACAAATCATCTCGGTATATTACATAAAAGTACTTACTATAGAAGGCGGTCTATCACATGAGTTTACAAACATAGCGGAATGTAAAGGACGTTTGTACATTTTTAAAAACAAAATTAAGATATATTCTTGCTTCCACTCGTGAATTGCCGCCCCTAATATGTTGCTGCCTGGGTGCGATGCACCCCTTGCACCCATAGGCCGGCGCAGCCCTGCCCTTAACCCTCCAATGACACACTTCATTTACAGTTACAAGAACGACACACTGGGGTCTAGTATATAAAATGTCATAATAAATATTTATTATCAATATACAGTAAAAGCTCATTTTAACGGTACCTGTTCTACTGGCAAACTCGCTCTAACGGCATCTTCAATGAAATTACATTTTCCATTTGTCTAACAGATGCTGTCACATTCATGACTGATCTTCCGTAACCTTAACCACATATTGTAGTACTGTAATTTTCCTATTATAATATGCATTTTTTTCTCAAAATAGTTGAAAAAAAGTTAGGGTGCGTATTATATATGGTTATAAATGCATACAACTTTTTTCAGTACCAAAATAATTTATATTTTCGAACATGTTTTTACCAATAAATCGTATATTTCATTGTATTTTGATAGTGAACATGTTTTTACAAATAAATCGTACATTTCAATGCATTTCGAAAACATTCCTTTATATATTGTTTTTCAAAACAAAAATAAGAATATTTACTTATTTACTTTAGCTGTCAGAATTACTAAAGCCTAGGAATTCATTACCACTCCCCTCACTGTCCTCAAACAGTTCCTCGGCGATCTTGTGTTCTCGCTCATCGTCTACGTAAATTGCGTCGCTGAGAACATTTTACACATCTCGATCGGTTTATATGAACTGGACTTGATGTTCACATAAACGATGTCGCTGGGCGGCAAAGGACAAACTGTTATTAATACAAAAGGCAACATTGAGGCAGGTTTTTATACATCTTTAACAGGAGTCAAAACATAACGTGATATTTTCGTAAACTCTCTCACACATATCTAGTTTGGCAGCAAAGCGCGAACTCATATTCCAACCGACCAGATTAATACAAAAGGCGACATTGAGACAAAATGTTTTTATACAGTATAGCAATCTTTAATGGGAGAGTCAGAATGTAACGTGATATTCTTGTAAACTCTCACACGTATCTCATTTGGCGGCAAGGCGAGAACTGTCCTGATACTACACATAGTCAAGTAAAATTACATTGATCTTTTTCAAAAAAGTAGGTGTGTATTATACATAATGATAAAAGAATTTTCATATTTCACTCGTGAAAACATGGGTGCGTATTATATAGGTTGCGTGTTATAATTGGAAAATTATGGTAATTCCTCTTCTTTCAAGGTGTCAACATTTGTGACCTAATGCGTAATAATAATAATGTCAAAGTTATTTTATAAACATTTTAAGATACCTAAAACAGGGGTTCCTAAACTTTTGAAGCCACGGAACCCTTATATTAAAATATTTTTTCTCGCAGAACCCTAACTAAAAGATGGTAAGCCTAATCGCAATAAAATTAGCTTTAAAATCTTTATAATGTTTATTTACATAGTTGTGTATCTTACAGTATACAGTTTACATGTAAGGCTCATGTTTCCTGCTACAAATAATAAAAGGAAGAGCGTATCTTATGTCTATCGCGGAACCCCATTTAGCTTCTGCAGAACCCCCAGGTTCTGCGGAACACAGTTTGGGAAACCCTGCCCTAAAGAATGTGAGTAGTACCAGCGGTAGTAGAAAACACGGGAATCGAATGGTGTAGACTATATGATGGAAAATTGACATTGCCAACGTCTGGATAATTGGATATTAATGAACGAGTACAAAATAAGCTCATCTACGATATATGACAGTAAAGCAAGAAAACAGCAACTTCTAAAAAAATTTGCTGACTCTGAGACAAATGAAAATATCTAAAAACGTAAAAATTTAAGGAAGCCAAAGCTGTAACAGTTCGATGCAGTATTATAGGATTGGTTTAAGATGAAGCGTTTTTAAGGCTTCCCAATCACAGGTACACTATTAATTGAAAAGGGAAATTCTTTTATCAGCAAATGAGCTAATATTGTTAATTACCCGGCCAACTTCCCCGATGAGATTTCTGATCTTCTTTTGTTTATTTTCTAAGCTTGCTTCAAAAATTTTATTTTTCAAACTATCCCATGCAAATTCCGATATAGATATACAAAGGAAAATCAACAAATTGTTCCCGCTATACCATTTCAAATCCTTTGTAATAAACAACAACAGGAGATTGGAAATCGCACTGGGGATGTGGGCAGGGTAATTCGCAAGATGTTTCAACAAATGAAATCAGAAATATGTGAATTTATGAACTGTTGATATTTACTTTCAATGAAAAAAGCAAAACAATCTGTTAATTGTGAATAATAAATGATGGTTGTAGTAGTAATGTTATTTTCGATGGACCCTTATTGGTTCCCAGAATGAGCATTACAAAAATTAATAAAATTATAAGTTACACTGTGATAATTCCAACAAAAAATAGTGAATTAGATAACAAAGAACAACATATACAATATGTTATAGGGAAGAAGATCCTTGAAAGATAGCATATATGCCATCAATGTAATTGGAATGTGATTTTGTGGCACCATTCATTATATCGGCATATTCACTTTAGCAGCATGACTTTGGTCCCATGGGTGCCGTTAGAATGAACTTTTATTGTATTAACTTTTTTGAATTAAATTTATTTTTTTTATATAATACGTTAAGCGTAAACTGTTTTTTAAAACATTTTTATAATGTTTTTATGAAATAGGCCTGTGTTTGTCGTGACAGTGCTATTTAGGTTTTAAAAAATTCACCTTTTTTAGAAATTAATTTTTTATTAAAACATTATTCAAATTTGTATATAAAAACATCAAAAACCCAACATTATACATGATAGATGACTGACAAAAAAATTTGGTATTCATAGTAATAGAACATTTTCATTTTTATGTCCAAATCACCCAATTTTACTAGCTGCAATCCTGACAAATCATCACCCTGTGCTCAAAGCACATTGCCTGTAGGCAGCTGCTGTGCAACAGTTTGGTTTTCCTATCTTTCTCCCTTGAGCAGAATGCACACCGAACCTTCCTATCCAAACTTTCACTCCTTTGGGAAATTCAATTTTTAAAATTTCCTGAATTGTAGTTTGAATATCTCTTATAAGGGTAGTATTACTTTGGAGTCATCTTTCTAAAAATGGTTCTATCAACCTTGATGATACTATCCGATGGTTCCTGCATTTCTATGTAATCCAAATCTTCATTAAAATCATCACCTCCTAAAAACTCTTCCTCTGGGTCATCATCCAAATCTAATAGTGCTCTTTCGATCTTGTTTTCAGTACTTAGCCGCCTTGATGGAATTGCATGATAATTACCTAATAGAAACCAAAATCAAACTAAATATAATTAACAAAGATGCAATTAGATACATATTAGAGGTGGAAGTATGATACAACAAAAAATGTAGGTACGCTAATAAAAAAATATTTGTATAGAAATGAGTAACACGAATGACACACTGAGGTCCAATGAACCCAAACACTATTTGAACATGTACTGTGGATGGTCAGATTGCCACTGATGCTCAGGCCCACATGATGAGGCAGACAGAGATACCAACTGAATTTACAAACAGTCTCAAAAGCACCAAATGCAAACTTAACCTCCCACAAATTCCAGAACAAAATACCGGGATCCCTGGGACCCCAGTGTGTGGTTGGTAGGTTAATCTTACCATCAGAGGAATTCAAATATATTCAGATCATTCAGCCTGTTCCACTCCCAAGAGTTTCTGAGGTTTTGTGTTATCATAAATATTAAAATGAAGTCTAAACAATTGTTTTAGAGTTAAAACTTCACTGGAAGTGGTATTTAATGTAATGAAAATTATTTTAATTAAAAGCATAAAATTTTCTGTATTAAATTTTATAGAATGCTGCAGAAAGGGCATCATTATTAAATATTTTTACAAGAATGAACATGACTATCAAGTCATTCTAATGTAATGTGTACATAGAAATATGTTTTGACTCTCGATATGTGTACACTTATACCTGAGGTGGATTTGCATGCTAAATATAAACATTTTTATTGCCAAGTGCAAATTAAGTATTTCTATCATGGTAATGGGGAGGATCTGGAGCTTAATTCCAATGCAAAATAATCAAAACTTCACAAAAAAATAAGAGCACGAGGAATTTTAAAATGGCCCAAAATTTTATTTTTCAGTTATTTTGTATTTAATCTTCTTTAAAGTTCCTAAAATGAGCAACTCTGATATAAAAAAGCTAGCATTAACAACTTTTCCACTGAAGTGGAAAATATTACTCAAGTTTCTCTGTCAAAAAAGACACTTTAATTTGGTTGCCGAAACCGGGACAGATGTATTGGATTTTGAATTCTGCCATGAAAATATTCTGGAGCCTTTAAAATATAAACTTAAATGGATGAAAGTGAGTAGTTCTTCAAATTCAACTGAAATGCCTATTTATGAATAAGATTTATAATATTTAAGGTTTTCGTTTTAAGCAAATTCAGTATCTACATTGGCCATATTTTATTATGCTTAATAGTCATGATACATTTAACATACATGAAAATTTATGTAGAAAAACAATAAATATCTTAAATATAAGCATCATGTTCTACACCTACAGAGAAGCAAAAAAGTGCATATAAGCATATGGTCGCAACCGCTTCGTTAGTGAGATACGGCAACGTTACATATGGCAACAATGAGGCAGCGCTGCAACATGAAGAAAGCAATCATTCAGTCCAACAGGGTTACTGTTCTGGTAGGCATGTTACGTATTGAAGAATGGTGCATAATGTAGAGTATTCATTCAATGAATTAACAGATATGATACTGCTGTACAGAGAAGCAGAGTGTAACAGAGCAGTCGCTGCACGTCTTTACACTGAAAGGTATCCGCAACGATGGCATCCAAATCACAGGACATTCATTTCTCTGAAACATTGTCTGAGAGAAACAGGTTGTATGCGGCTCATTATGACAAACACTGGTAGACCACGAAGTTGCAGGAGCGCCGATGTGGAAGAGGATGTTCTGCATTCTGTTGAATGGTCACCGGGTACTAGTACCAGGCAGTTGGCTGCTCATTACCAGATTTCCCAGCGAATGGTGGTGAGGGTGTTGCATGATCAATTGTTGTATCCATTCCACATACAGTGTGTTCAAGCTCTGCAACCACTGCTGGATTATGAGCGTCGAGGAGCATTTTGCGAATGGCTACTGCAGCAGGATGCAGTATATCCAAACTTTTTCAGCCGAGTTTTGATGATGGACGAAGCATGCTTCACAAGGAATGGGATTTTGAATAGTCATAACCAGCACATATGGGCTGATGAAAATCCACATTCATTTCAGGAAACACGATTCCAACAGCAGTTTGCAATTAATGTTAAGGCAGGAATAATTGGCGATCTCCTCCTAGGTCCTTATGTGCTACCACCTCGACTGTCAGGGGCCTCCTATTTACAGTTTCTATCTCAACAATTACCGTGACTACTAGATGATGTACCCTTAGGAACGCAGCAGACAATGTGGGTATTGCATGATGGGGCTGCCCATTCTGCTCGCAATGCCAAGCGATATTTGGACAGTCACTACCCAGGTTGATGAATAGGACGAAACGGACCAGCTGTGTGGCCTCCGCAATCACCCGATCTCACTCCTGCCAACTTCTACTTGTGGGGCGATCTAAAGAGCATCGTTTACACCCAATGATGTAATACATGGGACGAGCTATGGAATGTCATTGAAGCGACATGCCTGACATCTTTCAGCAGGCCAGGAAATCTTGGTGCAACAGGGCTCAGTTGTGCATTGACTGTAATGGTGGACAGTTAGAACATCTTTTGTAAACCATTTGTAACTGACCAGATGCCTTTCTGTTCACAGCTAATAAGCTTTTGATCCAAAACTACTTTATTTGTCTACTTTTCTTTCCTCATGCTTCCTGTTGCCATATCTTGCTAATGAAGCAGTTGTAACCATATGTTTATATGCACTTTTTTGCTTGTCTGTAGGTGTAGAACCTGATGCTTATATTTAAGGTATGTAATTAAGACTCACTCATATATTACCATTCCCGCATACTTCACCCATGAATCATGGTGAGCAGAACTTCCATTTTATGATTACATAGACTAGGGCTGTCCAACTTCTTTGGTGTGGCAGGCCAAATATGCTGAAAGCCACTGACTGGCAGGCTGGACTGGGGTTGGGGGAGGGGGTTAGGAGAAATTTTGTTCAAGCAAAGATCAGAGATAGGTCAGAAAGCATGCGAGCCCAACATGCATTGTTATTGTATCGCCCATGCCCCCTTACTTAGTCGGTTTGGAGGCATTACCAAGAGAAATATAGAACCATAGTGGATACCCTTGTTAGTGGGTGTGCAGGGGAAATTTTTGGCTGTTTTTGTCTTCCCGGTTTTTCCCATCCGTTTTCGCACATGGTGGTAAAAACTTTGGAAGGAAGAAGAGGCATTCAGGAGAAAATGTTTTATGACAGGTAGAGTTTAGGCAGCTTACCAGTATTCTATAGATACATGCAAACCGATGGGTAAACCTCCCTAGAGCTTTGGTGCCCAGGGCAGCCCCCCGGCCCAGGCGTACCTCAGGATGGATAAAATCATGCTGCGGGTCGGATGTGGCCCAATGACTGCCAGTTGGACAGTCCTAACATAGACCAAGCCTATACTTTAATTTGCCATCACCTCTACTTTGGCGCCATGTCAGTGACAAATGGTAGTGCTAAATCAAGGCCTGACTGTATTTTCAAAACTTTGGATATTTGATCAAATTTTAATATTCACAAATGCAAAATAAATTAAAATTGATAATTTGGTGAGTAATTTAAGAGTAACTTCATTACATATTTATTTTTTACCTTTGAGCATTCTAGCAACTTGGTGATGAGCTGCATATAAAGCTGAAAAAGTTAGAAAGGAAAGAGCTGACAAAACCAAAATTGCCCTTTTCTGAAAGAAAGCTAACCAAAATCATACCACCTGTAAGGACTAAAGTTGATAAAAATTATAAGCCGTTTAAGGTATAGATAGTTTATAAAAAACACTCAATTTGCTTGCAAAAGATGCCATTATATTTTCATCGAGTCCTTATTGATATAGTAAGAATCTCACTCTGATTGTATATAGATTTTCAGGACTGGTCAAATAAAGGGTCAAACTGTGACCAATAAACACTACCAACCAAGAACTCAAAGTCTGGAGAGTAAGGCAAAGAAAATTGAGGAAAATGTTAATTTGCCTTCACTATCAAACGTTATTCCACCCAATGAAGAGGACACTTTTCGTTTTAAAGATGAAATAGAAATGTTAACCAGAAGCATACAGTCTTTCTTAGCAACAGAGCATGGCGAGATTATTTCTAAAGAACAAATGGAATTGGCACAATTAGTAAGCTCTATCGAAACTAAAGAAGAAGACAAAAGTGCATATAGGAAGGACATGAAATTGAGAAAATCAACCCAACCTAAGCAGAATGGGGAGGATGCTTATGAAAATGAAATGAATCAAATAAAAAGAGGTATAGTCGAGTCTAAGCAGAAAGATACTTCTAAAGATGAACTAAAGTCAAAGAAAAGAGTTAGTATCAAGCTTCCAGATATTCATAACAGGCATCCATTACATAAGGTTTGTGGCACTTTATAATTACTAAGATAAAAACACCAAAAATAATTTTGTGTGGGAGAAAAATCCTGAATAACTCCTTTCTCGTGTTGTTTTTCACTAGCTGACAATGAAGCCAGTGGCACTAAATACTGCCACAATACTTAGAGAAGGTGCGACAATCCAACAAAATGAATGGAAGCAGCTGAAAAGGTTATAATTTTCATCTAAATATACATAGGAGAAAATTTCAATTTGTTTGGCATTTTTCAACTTAAAAAGTTCTTTCTATGATAATGTTTTAAGAGTCAGGTCTGTAGACAAATTATTTTAGGTATGAACTACAATTGCAGTAAAACAATTATAATCTCACTGATTTTTCTAATAAATCTTATTTTGGGAGATATAGGCATGTATTTATTATTTTTCTTTGGCTGTATTAAAGTTGTAGTTTGCTAAAAATACCGTATATACTTGTGTATAATGCACCCTCATGTATAACGTGCACCCATCCTTTTTGGCAAAAATCCTGACTTTTTGTTATACCCCGTGTATAACACACACCCTTGATTTTTGTGATGTATAAGAACAAAATTAAGTATTAACAGGTATTAAATTACTTACATTGTTAATTGTACATACTAGAATCATTAACTAAATAAAATTATTTCAGTTTGCTTATTCTATTTTTCTTTGTTTTCGATGCATGTTTTGTAGGAAGTCTACCTGGCAATTTTGCAAAGATTACAGAAATCAGTTGATGAGCTAGTGAAATTTGGAGAGAATGGAATTATAACTATATACAGACAGTCCTTGACATAGTTCTAATTTTTTTCATACATGGGCGGAATGAATATCGCTATGCATGCCTACATGACGCTAGTGCATGGATGTGCACCGGGGTTGACGCGGCCCTGTTTCGATATATTATAAAATACACAGAATAGTGCGCGGCACTTCAAAAACTGCTGCGTGGCCGTGCAGTAGCTCAGCTTAGGGGGAACCATGGTCCTCGACATCCGTACATACTGCGGTCCTGGAAACGTGTCCGAAAGTCGAAGAGAGATTTACATGTTATAAAGGGGTTCCGTTCCCAGAGAGCCAAAAAATATTATAAAATCTCTAATTATGGTATAAATGTTTAGTTTTTTGAGCAGGGGCCTTTGAGTCACAATTGTTGATTTTATAATATAGAGAGATAGGGCAAAATGCAATAAAATATTTAAATAATTGCACAAATAAACACTGCTGTACAGACAAAGATGGCGACGTGGCAGAAACTGGTGGCTGGCAACCAGCACCACTCGAAATATTCGTTTGTCATTTCGCTGACACACGAAAGTCTGAATTCGGCGTACAAAAGGCGGTTCAGGGATGTCAACGTATGCTAAGCCGTCATTATTACATAACTATAGGTAATTAAAAGGTAGTTATTCAATTAGAAGTACAGTTATACATTTAAATGTTTTCCCTTAACTTTCATAAAGATAGAAATCGTATGGAAACAAACTAAAGAAAACGCACTATATTTTAAAAGAACTGAAGATTGCACTACCGGAACTAAAAAATTCCGACTCGCACATTACATGATACATAGGATAAAAGCAAGATTTTGAGGCAACAAATAAGGGATCGTATATTACGAGGGATCACAAAATACGCGAGTATATACGGTACTTTGTGATTAATGAAACTTATGCTGGGATTTGTGACTACAATCTGATTACCGGCTGTAAATAAATAAATAATTGTTATTATTAAAGTGCGAGTTGTACAAATGTCGAACGCAAGAAAGTCGAGGACCGCCTGTAGTGCACGTGCAAAATCCCTCTTTTTTCATTAAAGCATTTTGTTATTTTCATAGTTTTTTGTAATATTGCCTAATTATGGCCCCAAAGAGAGTTATGATTGAAATGAAAGAAAAGTCGGTAAAAAGGGCATACTTTAATTTGGTAATTTATTAAAAGGGTTGGCTTGGCTGACAGACAGCGCCATTATATGACAGCTTGAAATGTTTGTTCATCAGCTGATGTACAAAAGTCCGAATTCAGAGGACGGAAGGCGGTTTAGGGGCGAGAATTTATAATGTACGAAAGAGCGAATTGTACGGATGTCGAATGTACAGATGTCGAGGACTGCCTGAAGAAGTAATTAGGTGTTCTATACGTATAATTAATATATGTATAACCAGGATTATCGATAATTATTGTGGTTTTCCCCTTAATTTACCCAAAAAGTGAGAATCTGGTGCGAGGTAGGTTCACTTTAATTTCTGATTTTAAGTGTGCAAAAGGTTACCCATGTATAATGTGCACCCCTACTTTATGACCTAAAAATTTGATCTTCAAACTGAACGTTATACACGAGTATATACGGTAGGTCAGAATATTCACTAAAGAATTATCAAGTTCATTTTTTGTCAGATAACAAATTCAAGAATAAACACTTCAATATCAAAGATTGAAATGTAAGACTTATCTAAGGTATCTCCAATAGACATAACAAGGTCATTAATGTTTTTCATAATGTTATCAGGGGCATTTGTAAGGTTTCTAAGGGTCTTGAGAGCAGCCTAGGCAGAAGGGCACCCCACAAACATACCACTCAGTAACTGTAACTTCATAACTTTGCTTGCAGTGGAAAACAGATGTAATAAATGACTAACAGATTAAACAATTTTCTAGAATAAAAGAAAAATAGTAGGCATAACTGTAATTTATTTTGCTTGTAAAACATCTTAAAATAAAAGTGGAGTATTGAGATGCAAAATAAAAAAGTAAGGAAAAATAAGAAAAAATGAACATTCTTGTCTTCAACACTACAGCTGACATTTTCTTACCTTTTTTCAGCAAAAGTAGGTATTATTTTTTTACATATCTGAGAGGTGTAAATTTTAGGCTAATACTGAATTTTTTTTGAGGCAATTTTTAATTAGCAGTGCTAAGTAATTTTAATTGAAGGTATTATACTTAAATAAGATATTTGAGCTCTTCTTCTCGTAATAATTGATTATTTAACACACTATGCTCAGACACATTTTGTCTGGGCTCCTTTAGGCTCAGGGTCTGAGCAAAATAGTGACCCTTTGCACCCTTATAGTTATGCCCCTGCCTTTTATGGTTATTAGTATTATATAAGTACAGGCGACCCCCGAGATTTGACAGGGATGCGTTCCTGAAAACGTGGTCGAATCTTGAATTGTCGAACGCCTTTTTTCCATATAATTGCATGTTATAATCGAGGGATATGTTCCTGCATTTCGGGAAAAAGTTTCCCATCACGTTCTATAAAGATAAAATAACATTACTAATATGTTAATACAACAATATTAAATTATGAATAAATTAAATAATAAATATTTTAAATGTATAACTTATTTTTTGCACTAAAAAGGAAAAAATAAATTTTTGTTTCGACCTTCAAAGATAGATGTAAGCAATATGTTCTGCAGATGGCCCGGTCTGACTCACGCAAGCCTGACAATATACCTGCATATATCTACCTATACATACAACTATTTATCGCAGCGAAATTAATATAAAAGTTATTCAAAAGCACAAAATTTCATCCATCCTTTCCTTCAAATCATCATAGAGATCCTTAGCCTTTGCTCTAATCATGGTCTCACTAATAGGAATGTGTTTCTGACACTGATCATCTACCCAAAGTTTTAAAAGTTTTTCCTTTTTAGGAATCATAACACCATGCCTAGGACTGCTTATTATTGTTATCAAATTACCTGAATTTATCACGTTCTAGAATTTTCTCCTTCTGTTTCACATAAGTGCTAATAGTTGAACAACACATTCCCAACGATCGTGCGATTTCAATCTAGACTTGTTGTTGAGCAGATGAGGAAACCATTAGATGAGATATATTGCTGGCAGAAAGAGTGAGAGGGCCATTTTATAGATGGATGTTGAGATCATTTATGTGTAATAAAAATGGTTAGGATCCTAAGACAGACCCCTGGGGAATGCCACATGTTTGGGAGTAGAAAATGACTTATTTTTTGAAAAACTTTTGTTGGTATAAAATTTGGACTACTTGGGTTCTCTCTGTGATAAATGGAGAGATTTACCTGAGAGTGATGGTTAAACTAATAACAAAACTACTGTTTTTAGCAGAGAACTGTGCTTTTTAATCAAACATGACACTTAAATAAAAACTATTTGAAAGAGTGATACAGTCAGCCTCTGGTTTTATGACAGGTTAGATTCCAGGCCACCATTGTAATGCAGATTCTGACTTAAAGCAGACTTTCTTATTAGAAACAGCACTAGCATTATCACTCTCACCATTATCAGTCATGGTATCTGGGCAAAATATTTTTAATTTAGTCAACTAAACAGAAAATCACTGAACAGCTTAAGGAAATCCAGCAACGACACCGAGGTAAACAGATTGGACAGTGCATTACAACATACAAAACTGGTTTCTGGGTGGTATCATGTCATAAGCAATGTTCCTTCTAAGCTGCATGCATTCGTGGCCAACATAAAACTGGATTTGGTGACTTGAAACTGGATTATTGGTTCTATGGGGAAACTGATGTAAAGCAGACTGTCGTAAAATGGACCATCATAAAGCAGGGGCTAACTATATTAATTAAAATTTATGCTAATGTAATCACGTACTGCAGATCTGTGTTGCTCTATCAGAAGATTTTGATTATCCTGAGAATAATGAAAAACTTCTCAGAGGTGTAAAATGTACCTATCGAATTTAAATTTATCTAAAAAAACAAATATTAATTTTAGTAGATAACATCACAACTTTGAAGCATAAATTTTAGTTTAAATACACAAGCAATAGTTTTCATAGAATTTTACAATATACATATTTATGCACTGAGAACCAAAGCAAGATTAATTCAAGAATGCTAGAAAGTTATAACCAGTGCTGTTTTTGTAGAAAAAGAGGTGCCGGTACTCCCACCCCCCTCCACCTCTTCCTGCATCCTCTTCCCTCTTCTCTATTGAATTTTTGATGAACTTTTCATAACAAAGTTGTTAATTAAAATCAAAATGTTTAACATTTATAGAACCCATTTATTACTTTAGGTTTTAAAGACTTAAAAAAATGAAAATGTACCAAAATTAGACAGGTGTCAACATCGCTCTGAAAAAAGGTGCCAGTACACCGTACTGGCACGTACCATCACAAAAAAAGCACTGGTTATAACAACATGAAAACTGCAATGGGACAGCCAGATAATGCAAGCATTTGATGGGCTATAAGTATTGAGCAAACATGAAATTGAGTCATTAAATAATAAATTGATGTGTCCAACACATGACTTTCTCCATAGGTAAGCTGTCAACTAAAATCAAATAAATACGGCGATAGGAACAGTTCAACTTACACACTTCAGCGCTAGCAATTCAATTGTTTTCACTACCACGCACTCGAGCTGCCCACTAACTATCAATTTAGAAGAAAATTGAATATCTCTTGAAATATTCCTCATATGAAAATTTAGTTCAAACAAAAGTTCTAGAAAAAGTAATATCTACAACTTATATATATATATATATATATATAATATTATATATATTTATATATATATATATAGACACACACGTACATACACATACATATGTACATGCGCACACACGTGTGTGTGTGTTAACATATACATATGTTAACAAAAAATCAGTTTTAAGCAAAATATTTAAGAAAAACTAAAATTTTACAAGAGTAAATCGCTACTTTCAGTTAACCGATTGTTATAAAAATCTTTTCAAATCTTAAGAATATATATAAAATCACAAATATAGAATTTCATGCTGATCTGATGCATAGTTTTTGAGTTAGAGCACACGCAAAATTTCTGTCACCACATACGGACACACACACAGACATCATCGAGAAGACGGTCAAAACGTGTTCAGGGGACCTCAAAACGTGTATTTCCATTGAAATCTCGAATTTGATTTTTTTCATGAAAACAATACTTTCTCTATACTACGTATATGGAGAAAGTAAAAATTTGGTGTAATGTACTTTCTCATATATGAATGAATCTGGTGTACACTCTTTCCTGACTGGAAGGAACTCCTACTGGTACAGAAAAATGCATAAAATGTATTATGTACATAAATGATACTAATATCTTTGTAGCCTCAGATAGGTGAAAATCAAACTTGATAAAGAGTTATACCATATTTTAATATCAAGTATTATGTGGATTGGCAAAGCCATACAGTAACTGAAGCATTATTTCTGGAGGAAGATTGCCAAGTAACATCAGAGGATGGAGGGAGCTGGGCATAAAACTCTATATATTATGTTGCTGGGTGATATATAGTTATTTTTTGAGAAACATTACTAGTGTAGTATTTGTGGCAACAAACTCTGTGAATGAATTAATTTTAATGAAAATTGCTAGAGCCACTTTTGAATTAACCAACAAGAATAAACTACCATTTAGTGTTGTGCTGTATCATTCATCTCTTCGTAGGTTCGATTCTGGATGATAGTGTGCAGAAAAACAAAATATAATTCAATTTTGTTTAACTGTTTAGGCCCTAGAGCCAGGCACAGACAGATGGACAGACAGAGAGTATGGTGGAAACTTCTTTTTTGAACTTAGGGACACTGAAAACATGTACAGGTGACTCCCAAGATTCGACCGTTCGAGATTCGACCAACTTGAGAATTTGACCAGTCGAATCAACCCAGCCAATTGATCGGTCGAATTAGAAACTAGTTTACACGAAGTAATTTTCAGCCTGTCAGACCACAAGAGGTTTAGTTTCAGTCTAGACATCGTTATTTCTGCACTAATTGTTTGAATTTGTGCTGATTTGACGGTTCGAGATTCGACCACGTTTTCAGGAACGCATCCCTGTCGAATCTTGGGAGTTGCCTGTATGTGACACAGATGTCATTTTCTTCAATGCCATATAAACCTATAGCTGCAGTATTCTATAAAAATATTTATATCTATCCAATATACGAGGGTGAGTCAGAAAGTATCTGCAATGTATTTTTTTAAATTAATACAAAAACAATAGAGAACTTACAATAGTATCATTTTTCAATATAGTTCCCCTGCTTTTCAACACACTTAGTCCAACGTTGCACAAGCTTCTGCATGCCCTCAGAAAAAAATGTTTTCGGCTGAGTGACAAGCCACGCATGCACCGCTTCCTTCACTGTGAGCATCACTTTTCCCGCTGTTGGTTGAGTTCTGAACTTTTTTTTGACCGTCGATTTCGGATGTTTCCTTTCCAAACTTGGGCTCATAGTGGTGGACCAATGTTTTGTCCTCAGTGATGATGTGTCTCAAAAAGGCGTCACCTTCTTTATGATAGCGGTTCAAAAGGCATAGGCAGATGTCCAAACAGTTGAGCTTGTGCTCTTCTGTGAGTTGTTTGGAAACCCATCTCACACAGACTTTAAGAAAGTCAAGTCTGTTGTGGATGATTTCATAGGCAGAACCATGACTGATTTGCAGGTGATATGCCACTTCATCAATAGTCACCCATCTGTTATTCAGAATCATGGCGTGGGTCGTTCAATGTTCTCATCAATAGCGGATGTGGAGGTGCTCCGATAGTTCTTTATCAGTGACACTTGTGCGGCCATTTTTGAACATGTTAATCCAATCGTACACACTCTGCTGTGGCATAGCACTATTCCCATACTGTGCTGAAAGTCTTCAATGGATTTCTGCCCCTGGTACACCTTCAGTCCACAAAGATCAAATCACTGCACGCTGCTCTTCTTTGGTGCATACGGCAAGTGGAGTGACCATGTTAACACCGCTACAATGACATGATAACTGACCATTCAAGGTCGTAACCACACCAAAATGACTAAGAGAGTCCACACTTAGAGTTGTGCATACAATTAGTTGCGCAGCCAACAAAACAAAAATTTTAAAAACACATTGCGGATACTTTCTGACTCTCCCTCATATGTAAATGCCAACAAACATACTTAGAGAAGAATCTTTGTAAATATGCAATAATAACATTGAAATAGAAATTACCAAGCAACTGATGATTTCTACTAGGTTCCAGGATATCTGTAATGGAGGGTATGATCCATCATTTGTGGAAACTTTGGAAGCAGAAATGAGGGAGCAAGAGAGAATGGAGGCAAAGAAAGCTATTGAGGCTAGGCACCTTCAAGGGCTTCTTTGCCAGGAAGAGGCACTGCTTGCTAAGGAAGGTGTTCGGCAAAAGAACCGAGACAAGGCATCACATGTGAAATTTGAGGTTTTTTCCTACTTTAATATAATTATCAGCATAAAATTATAATGATACTTAAACAGTGGCATAACTAGGGAGCATAAGCAAAAATATTATTGATGGTACTTCCCCCTACTCTCTCAACCAACAAAAACATGATCAGTTAATACTGAAACCCATTGTAAAATCCTACCAAGCTGCACTTTTTAATCAATTGTAAGGAATATGCTGAAAAGGTTAGGCATTTTAATCTGTCAAAAATAATGATTAACTGGAAATTAGGATAAAAAAGAGAAATCGCTAAAAAATCTTAATTTGTTCTATTTTTGGAAAATTTTTGAGTGCCCCCAGGGGCCTCCTTGGCCTGTGGTATTTGGCCAACCATACCATCCTATTATTATGCCACTGTACTAAAATTCTGTTCATTTGTTTTTTGGGTTAAACCTCAGATGTCCTAATTCACATCCCCTAATCCTGCATGCCCTGCTACCCATTTGCCCTAGTCACAGATGCCTGAAATCCCAGTTGCCCTATTAGGTAGATGGCCTAAAAGCCAGTTGTCTTGAAATAAACACAATTTTTTAACAGCTTAACCATTTATTTAAATCATTTAAAGAGAGGTACAATATTGAATAATATTAATCAACTAGCATAGTTGCCCATTAATATGATGGGATATCTTTAGTTAACCTTAAAATAATTGCCTCCCTCCCCCTTCCTTCCACCCTCTCCTTCCCTTCTCCCCCTCCCTCCATCTCTCTCCCTCCCTCTCTCTCTTAAATGTAAGAAGGGATTATATAGTCTTAATTTCGCTCTCAATAAAGTCATTTGTCTGTCTGTCTCCCTCCCTCTCTCACCTTCCCTCTCTCTCCCTCCCTTCTTCCCCTCACTCCCCCTCCCTCTCTCCACTCCTTCCCCATCATTCCCTCTCTCTTCCTCCCTCCCTCCCTCTCTCCCCCTCCGATACCATCCCTCCCTATCTTGTATTAAAAGCATTCAAAGCATGCTTACATCCAAAAGAATTGATATAACAATAGGATTTTGAGGTCTAACAGTATAATTGGTAGCCAAGGCAACATCCCGTTAAAATGGCAAGATTTCCACAAAATATGTAATATAAACATTTAACATGAGTGGTTTTGAACTGTAGGTGGAAAAAGATGAACAAAATAAGAAACGTTGTAATTCAACCATTCAAAATGGTTCACATCTGAAGATCGTAGGTTAATTCCTTTTAATTTTAATCTAAAAATAATGAAATCCTGCACACCAAAAAATCAATTTTTTTACGTGTTAGCTTATGAAAAATGGAAATGTCTTCCTTGGAGTTGAACCCAAGACTTTTTTCAAGATTTATTTTCATCATTAACTTAAAATATGTTAAGTGAGCATTTATGCCAAATCTCGAGATTCTATCTCGATTCTTTCTTGAGTTAATACCATAATTTACTACCAGAGGCATGGCCTATGGAACAGCGTGACCAACCAACCAACAGACCTGGGCTATTATATTATACTAGTGTAATGCCCGTTGAAATATCAACAAAGAATTATAGATAGATTATTATTATTTTCATTTAAAATAATTAATATCACACTTTTACATATGAAATATTTTGCCATACACAACATTTCTAGTGAATATTCTGTTGTTGACGGGCTATCTTTAGTTAAACTTAAAATAGTTGCCTCTCTTTCTCTCCCCCCCCCCCCCCTCTCACACCCTCTCTCTCCCTTCCCCCTCCCCCATCTTATCCTCTCACACCCTCTCTCTCCCTCCTCCTCCCCCCTCTACTTCCCTCTCTCCCCCTCCCTCTTGCTCCCCCCTCTACCGCTGTCTCCCCTCCTCTCTCTCGTATTAAAAGCATTCAAAGCACGTTTATACCCATAAGGATTGTATTAACAATATGATATAGAGGTCTAACAATGGAATTGGTAGGCAAGGCAACATCCCCTTAAAATGGCAAGATTTCCTCAAACTGTGTGAATTAAACGTTTACATTGAGAAATTTCGAACTGTAGGCGGAAAAAGATGAACAAAATAAGAAACTTTATAATGTTTTCTTCAAAATGGTTTATATCCGAAGATTGTAGGTCAATTCTTTCTAATTTTAATCTAAAAAAGAATGAAAGCCTGCACGTCGAAATGTTCCTTTTTACATGTTACCTTATGGGAAATAGAAAATGTCTCCAGGAATCAAACCCGGGTCTTTGATCTCAAGTTTAATATGTTAAAACATAATTTTATTATATCATAATGCTATCCTGAAAATCGCATCAAATTCGGTTTATTAATTTGCGAGATATTAAGCTTCAGCCTTTGCTGACAGACATGCAGATTGCCTTTTATTATAGTAGATGTATAATATGTATAATCCTATAATGCAAGATTGTAACCGAAATTTTTATACATATTCTTCTGTGGTGACCAATTCTGATAATGAATCCAGAAGACCTGGTCAAGATTTAGCAGCAGTTATTTGCATAATTGAATGTATATTCTGATAACTATACATAGCAGAATCCAAAGTTTTTTCAGTATTTTTATATAAACTGAAGAAATTGAGGCTTCTGGTTGGGAACTAATCTTCTCCTTCATTTGTGCAACTATTTCTGCTCTCACTGCTGTCCTAATATTAGGTTCGTGATTATGACTACTGCTCTTTAATTTTAAGATAACTCATCCTCTCTATTGATGATTGTTGTATGTCCTGAGCAGCAATGATTACAGGCTAAACCACATCAAAGTTAAATACCATTCTTCTGTCCTTTTGCATTGTACTGTTTGTAGGACATTTGAACTTGTTTAAGGGATTAGGGTAACTGTCTATAATTGCATGTGTTTATTAAGACAACAGGAATTAGGGCAAGTGGGTAATAGGGCATGTGGGATTAAAGCAAGTGGGCAAAAGGGTATATGGGATTATGGTAAGTGGGTAATAGGCTATGTGGGATCAGGGCATGTATATTAGGGCAACTGGGGCTAGGAGGTTTTTTGAGAATTTGTATACCAAAAAATGAGAAACATGGTTGAAGAAATTTTTTATTTATTAACAAATATCTTCAAGTAACACAAAAATTGGTTGGCATATTATAAAATGATTAATTACTTGACTAAGTATACAAGTGCTATTTACCATATTTTAGCACATAAATTCAGTAAAAAAAGATTTAAACATAATCATATCTAATTAAAGTTTTAACCAGCAAAAACAAGAGGAAATCAATGTGAAATGTATTTTAGTAAAGAAAGAATATTATTGAATTACTATATTATATCAATTTTACCAGAAATATAATATCAACAAAATGAAGAGCCAAATGAAAGCAGAAGAGGAACTATTACAAAAAAACTTAATTGAAAAAACCCGAATGATCAGAGATAATGCTCAAAGAGCACTAAAAAAGACTATAAAAACTAAACAAAAAAAGGGTAAGATAATGTACATGAATTGCTGCAAATTTATAATTTAATAGGAAGAACTTTTAAAATATATATTAATTTTTAGCACAAAAATTACTGGAAGAAAAAAGATCCTGGAAGGAAGCTGCTACAAGAAAAGTAAGATATAAATATAAAAAGTGCAAATTATAGCAAAAAATTAAAGGATATATGGATGAATCAGTGAGTGCTTTCATTACTTACACCTTAGAAAGAAGAAGAATCAGCTCAACGGGCAGAGCTAATTAAAGAGATTCACAGGCTACATGGAGCTTCAGCACTTCACACCAAAAAGCCATTTGATTTAACACAGATAGTAGGCTGGGGATTATCTTGTGAAATGTCAATTGCTGAGGTATTAATTAATCAAGTGCAATTATATACAATGTTTGCCTTGCATAAATTAATTTAATTGGTAGTCCATAAAATTGAATGGCCTTATCATTCAACTTTTATGATCATCTGTGCTTTTCATACAGAAGGTGGGAATGTTATTCATGTCTCAAACTGCAACTTCATTATTTATCATATTTTACCCAAGAGTTGCTATTTGATTAAAGTTTTTTCTAAATATATATTGACTTAATTCATAAAATAAATTTAAGTATTATCGTGAAAACTGATATAAAATAATCATAAAAATCTATCTCTATAAAGTTACAAGAAAGGTTGTGCCTTGCCAAATCGCATCTCAGGGAAGAAACTGAAGAAAGGAAAAAGATAGTGAAAAGACAACAACAAGAGAAAAAAAAATTGCTAAAAGATATGGAGAAGTATATTGCCAAGTATAAGGAATCAAGGTTAATGTTGTTCATTGGTGCACTTTTTCATTAAAAATGACTGAATACTATAACTTTAAACGTTATATATAATTTGTTAGTTGCTTGTCTATCGTTCTGTTAGCCCAGAGTATTTTGACTGATCGTTACAATACAAGTGCCTTTGACGCAAATAACTCGAGAATGGAAAGTATAATTTTGACAGTTTTTTGTAATATACTAATACAATGTAATAAAATTATTATTCTAAAATTGAATAACTTCATTTCAGTTTTACATATTTTGATAATCATATTTCATATATCATCTAAAGTTATAGATTAAATAACATATCAATTTTTAAAGGTACACACATAGTTGGCCAAGCACTGAAGGGGGTCCAGATGTGAATATCAATGGGGGCTCATGATATTAATATTTGTAGTATTAACAAACAATTTATGAAGTCCCAGTATAATATTATAACTTTTATGGAGTGTTTCTTTATTGGAAATCAGTTTGCATATGTAAAAGTTTTTGCAAAATGTACACTCGATACTTGAATAATTGAGAACTTTGAGGGCCCAGATGCCTCAAATCTGCAACATTCTCCCTTTGGCCGGCCCTGGGTACACATATGTCTATTTCATTTTAAGTTGATTAACAATTTATCAACATATAAAACTCAAGCAATATGTACAGGAATGTTTTGTTACCAATTCAGCTTTTGAAATATCTACTTAATTACTATTCAATATGAAATGTTGATTTTTAAAAGTCTTTATGAATTCAAGTACAGTCATACATTTGATTTCATATTATTAGATTGAAACATATCACTTAGTAGATTTAACAAGGTGAGAAAAGAAAAGCACTAATATTAATTAAATTTGGTATGTACCATATTTGATATATCATTCTTGAAATTTAATTTTTATATTATTTATAGTAAATTTACAATCCCATGACACAAGATTTTTACTCTCTTAGTAAAACGTTTGTTTAAATGAAAATAACCATAACCAATAAGTAAAATTTGTTATGTGATAAAATCATAACTTTGTTCCATTTTTTCCTTCCAGGAAAATGGTATTGCCAGCAGCTAAAAAAATTCAGCAATTACCAGAAGAGGAGCCAGCTGAGATTAAAAACTTGAGGAAGTTGCTTGAGAGGAAAAGGATGGAAAGAAAAAAACTAATGGAACAGCCAAATCGCTCATAAGCTTTCTAGTTGCATTGCAGGTACAAAATTCCATCTTAAATGATAGCAAATCATGAATGGTTGAGTAAATAAATAATGTATTTATTATTTTGTGATGTTTTTTACTTAAAATTTCATGAAGCTAAATAAGGTACTCATTTAAATGACATCTATAAATGTTTACAATGAGGTCAGTGCTGGATGCAGGTATGGGTGAACCAGGTGATTGAGTGTCATTCATAAATTAACCTGATTTTAAAACTTCTTTTACTCCCAGTAATAATGTACAAAAATTTCTAATCTCTCTGTAAAATTACATGTCAAAATAGTCCCCTTAATATTTCTATGATAGGCTAATTAAGTAGACTATTTTAAAAAGAGCCTTTTGTTAAACACTTAAAATTAACACTCTAGATCGGTGTATTTGAAACTTTTTGTGTAGTGACCCAGTGGAATGCCTCAGGACCCAGTCAAATGGAAGACATGATGAAGAAAAATATGTTTTGACCCGAGTTTTCATTAACTCTCAATAAAAAGCATACACAGTAGATTGGGATTTATCTAATAAGAGCATTTCATTGCCCTTAATTTTTTACAATACAGTAAAACACTGCTTTACCAGCATCCATGGGGGTTGCTGTTTTGTTGCTAAAAAGAAATTTCTTAATTACAAATAATGTGCGCTTACTGATGGGCATAAATGAAGTTTGCTTCATTGATTTTTTTATTTATTTCTGTACCAGCCTAACTGCTTATTTATTATAAAATTTAAAAAATTTCAACAAAATATCTCATCATTATACAATCATAATTTTTAATATCAATCAAAATTACATACTTATTTGCAAGCCCATTGCTTTGAATAAATTATCGCAGCACTTTGTTTAAATATTTCATTATCTTCATTTATTAAATTATGCACACTTTATAAAATTGTGTAAAATGCCAATGTCATGAACTTTTTTATGAAAAATTCTTCATCAGTAGTGTTGCAAATTACTCATCTGTCATTAGTGCCTAGGACTGCTAACTATTTTACTATTCTATAATTTAAATTAAAGTTATTGGGAGTAGAATTCCAAATTTTTATGAGCAAAACTATTAGAGAAATAAATTTTATTACTTAAATATTGAATCCACAATTTGATTTTTTTTACAAAAAAGATTAAATTCTTAATACACAAGAAGTTTAATAAATGTGAAAATTCTTAATTGGGCTAACTAATTCCATACATGTATTCTTTAATATTTTCTTTTTAAGCTAGTTGCTTTAGTGTCACTGAAATTCAACACCTTTTGGAAAAAGAATAACTGCAACATTTTACAATAACATTAATTTGAAATACTCTTTAATTATTAATATTTAGATATCAACTAACATGGGAAAACTTGTTCAATGGAAAGCAAAATTAAATGTATATGATATCCAGATTGAGTTTCTTTCAGCTCGAATGATCTATTTCCCCTGCTTGGGATCATTTCTGAAGTCCTTTTGTAAAAGGGCAGACAACTCACTCTCCAATTGCATCCAGCCACTACTTCGGCTTAAAAGTCTCGTGCACACAGAAGTTGGTTTCTTAGGTATGAATGGACAAGGCTAAAATAAATGAAGATATAAGAGTTGATGAATGGAAAATGTTTACCCAGAGTCGGTCTTATGGGTGGGTGAGCTGGGCAGTCGCCCAGGGCTGCCGAAAAGAGACATGGTATGAACAATGAGGAAAATGACATGATTTTTGGCTACATACTGTCTCTGGTTGCTATTGAAAGATTCAATAGAAAAACAATTGTACCAGTTAGTGATGCTTGCATGCATGTCTGGTTGTGTTAATAAACAATTATTTTTCACAATACTTAGGATTATAATATTAAAGGGGCCACCAAAATAAACTTGCCTGGGGCCGCCAATTGTTTAAGACCGGCTCTGTGTTTACCATCCTAGGACAAAATTGAGCAATATATCTGTTGCCCAGGATGGCCAAAGCCATTTCAGGACAGGAATTTATCTTGCATGCAAATCCAAGTGGACAGAATAGGAGAAAAGCAATAATTGTTATACTGTTGTATGTTATTTTTTCAGCCATGAGAAATGGGAATGCACCAAAATAAACTGAAAATCAATCCTTTAGCTACAATCTGCAAATGCTGATGTTGCAAGTCCATTTGAGACCAAAAATATTTGCAAGTCTGGCTAATGACTCTAGTACAGTCAACCCTTATATAGCATGCATTTACATTATGCATTTTTAGTGACACATTTTTAAATTGCTCGCACTGTTTTTATATAGTATGCAACTACATAACGTGGTATCAGGACATGCTCCGTTGCCTGGGATGAGATATGAAGTTACTTTAACATTGTGAAAAGTTTGTTACTTCAGCTCTGCTTTGCATTAATAGACTAAAAATACCACTACAAAGAAACAAATATGCAGGTAAATTTTGATGAAAAGATGTTTTTTCAAGTAGTTTTTTGTTGGAACCTCGGCTAGCAGTGTCATGTATTTTTAGCTTCCTTCTTAGTCTCTTATTACCCTTGGGCTTGTTTATATTCATTTTGTATGTGCATTAACTATTCTTTTTAAAAATTATATTAAAAACAAGCTCATCATTTGAATTTATAATGCCATCAGAGAGGAAAAGTTAAATGTACTAATACAAATGTGAAGAAGGAAAGTTTTAGAAATGAGAGTAAATGGAAAATTATGAGTTTAACTAAGAGAATAGAGATATTGGACAATCTCCGTTCAAATCAACACACTTGGTCAGGAGTATAGTGTTAATGAATCTACAATCTGGACTATTCAGAAGAGCAAAGATAACATTAAAGCACATATTATCATTGCAGAATTATCCATCATTCAGTTTTTTGCCATATTTTTCTGGTTGGTCATTACACAGGCCCTATAATAAATATTTTTAAATAATCTAATGATATTTTATATGATTATATATCAACACTATAATTACATTTTAAGTACTATACAATTCAATAGTAATGCGGTAGATCTGTTTCTTAAAAGTACTGTTTTAAGTGAAAATCTAGTTCCCATAAGAATTCATATGGCAATTGTATGATGCATTCTGCACCCAAACTTTTTACAGTCATTACTATATAAAACATGTGTTTTAGTTTTAATTATATGATAAACATTTAAAAATGTGTTATTGAATATCGACCAAACGTGAACTTTGAAAATTACTGTCGAAGGATAAATTATTATTATTCTTATTTTATCCTGATCCTGGTTTAGTTTACTAAATTATACTCAACTTAATCATATAATTTACAGAATGTACTAAAATGTTATGAATGTTAATTTTGCATCATTTTCACATGGCAATTTTTCAGCAACTGTTTGATACCTGGGAACGTAACCCTATTTTTCCCACGTATACTTCACTTCATATAACGCATTTTATATAACACATGGTTTTCCAGAAACATAAATACTGCATTATATAAGAGTCGACTGTATCTCTTTTTGCCATACACTTGTAAATGTTAGGCCCTCATAGATTTTCTTGAAATTCCCTTGCTACATTTCATAGTAGTTTCAATGTTGTTCAATGAACCTCCCCTACATCTTAGCTTATAGAATTATCAAGGTCGGTTTATGGCTAAAATCAAATTGACAGAATGTCTCTACAATAGCCTTCAAAATGATAAGGAAAGAAGATGCGAATTTTTGCTACTAAGCAGCCATAATCAGTAGAAATTCACTGAGAATCGATTCCATTAATATCATTTAATCACCTCCAAGTAGAGTGATATTTTATTTAATTCATCCATTCAAAATAAAGACTTCATATTTAAATAATGGCATCTGAACACCTACTGCGAACTCTAATGCAGTCTCACCTGTTTTGATCTGGAAGGCATACTTTGATCTTCTGCTACTTTCTCAAAATTACTGCAGTTTTCTATGGCAGGTGCAATGGCTGCTATGGGTCTCTTTAACTCTCTCTGTAGTTTAGTGCTGAAATTCTGAGCATTTTCATTTGCTGAATGAGTATCATTCTGAAATGGTTTGTAGCTATCCTCTCTACCTACAAAAATAGAAGTTATCCAAGAACATTGTAGTCAATAGATTTGTATTTAACAGATTTTATAAATGTGATATATAGTTTTTATGAGGATTTTGAAAAATAACATTCTCTCTTTCAAGAGACTCAAATATTTGTAAATATAATTACAGGCGACTCCCGAGATTCGACAGGGATGCATTCCTGAAAGTGCGGTTGAATCTCGAATTGTCGAATGTCGAACGCCGTTTTTCCATAGACTTGCATGTTATAATCGGGGGATACGTTCCCGCATCTCGGCTCGCACGAGTCGTTTGTTACGAACGACTTGCACGAGCCAGACCGGGCCATCTGCATCACATCCCTGCATACATCTATCAATACATACTATATATCGCAGTGAAATTATTATAAAAGTTATTAAAAAGCACAAAATAAATTGCAGCCTCGCCAGTTAATTTAAGGTTATGCAAACCTGCCCTTCTCTTAAATCTGTCAAACC
This sequence comes from Uropetala carovei, assembly GCA_036926305.1. Taxonomy (NCBI): domain Eukaryota; kingdom Metazoa; phylum Arthropoda; class Insecta; order Odonata; family Petaluridae; genus Uropetala; species Uropetala carovei. Next base: position 7,025,272 of record JAXCHB010000060.1, read on the forward strand.
AGCCATCAAATTACGTGAATTTATCATGTTCTAGAATTTTCTCTTTCTGTTTCACACAAGTGCTAGTAGTTGAACGACACTTTTATTTGATTCACTTGCATTATCACTATTGCATTTCCTTTTAGATATCATGTCAAGTGATAAATTTCTAAATAAATCAATAAAATAAATAAATTTAAATAAAAGATTAACAGAAAAAAGAATGAAATCAGCACAAATTCAAACAATTAGAGCAGAAATAACTATGTCTACACTGAAACTAAACCTTGTGTGATTGGTTGGAACGAAAATTACTTCGCGTAAACTAGTTCCAAATTCGATGGGTCGAATAAGTAGGCTTCGATGGGTCGAATAAGCAGGTTTCAACGGGTCGAAATCTCGAATTTGTCGAATCTAAAACGGTTGAATCTCGGGAGTCACCTGTATATTATCGAATTCTTTGATTCAAAAAATTACTTTACCAAGTAATAAAGTTGATATTTTCGAGGATAATATTGAGAATTATGTAGGCAGATCTTGCTATTTAGGGTATTTATTTGAAAAATGTATTCAAGGCATGAAAAATAAAGGATTTCAGCAACATAAAGAAGAGGCTCTAGGAGTACAGTGTGTGAACTTTATAATATCCCTTATCAATGAAATGAAGGTAAGGTTGCCTGAAAATTACAATACTCTATTAAAAATATCAACTTTAAGTGTTGAAAATAGCTTAAACCCAAATAAACTACCATTGACAGAGCTACTTGAATTTTTTGGAAAAACTAAGTTAATCGATGTGATAGAAACTCAATGGTCTCAACTGCATCTCATAAAATGGACACAAACATTGAACACCAATAAATTTTGGTATGAGGTATTCAGTTACACAAATGCTGGAAATGAAAGACCTTTTTCTGAATTAGCAGAATTTGCATTATCAGTATTGGTTGTACCTCATTCAAATGCTGATGTGGAAAGGCATTTCAGTCAGTTAAATATGATCAAGTCTAAATTAAGAAATAGAATCTTACCAAAACTTGTTTCCTCAATCATGGCCATTAAGTCAGGCCTTAAATGCAGAGGCAATTGTTGCAATAGCCATGGACACCTGATCATGTAGTAAACCTTCTGTGACTCACACGGGGTGCTGTGGACACCCCAGCCTACGTTGTGAGGCGGCATTCTTTTTAGTTTAGGTTTTATGACCCTTACCCTTCGGTAGCTGGAGTGAAAGATGTTCTGAACCTTTCCCGTGCAAATCTTTAGTTATACCCGGCTTTCCTCTGAGTTCGGATGCTTTTTTTCTGACAGTGCACTCTTGTGTGTGACAGAAGTAACAAAGCTTTCGTTTGTGCATTCGCGGATGACGGAATTATGCGAAGCTTTTTGTTTACTTAGTGTATTTGTATTGCGGAGTGTCTTCTGAAAATCTTCTAGTACTTTGGTCATCATATTACATTAGATAAGGTTCGTAAATATACTTTTATTTTATTTTTCCAAAAATGTATTTCTAGTTTGAAGCAGATTTCATTTTATATATTTGAATTGGTTCAATAATTTTCACTAATTTATACATCTCATAGATGTCTGAATTGCATTCTGAGACATACAGGGAAACTATTGCTCTGCTTATTGGTGAATCTTCTGAAGAAGAAGTACGGGATTCTGACGATGGGTCTTCCGAAGACTTACTCCATGAATCAGAACATAAAACAAGCAGTGAGCAAGATGTTAGTGATCTGGATGATGAAACTGCATGTCGTACGGAAGAATGCATCCTTATTGGTAAAGACAACGTTACGAAGTGGAGTTTGGGGCAACCCCGACGTAATGTTAGAACACCCACACATAATATCATGTCTCAAGCTCCTGGTTTCAATGGAAGCAAGGAAGATATAAAAATCCCTGTGGACTGCTTCAGAATTACGTTTGATCAGGAAATTTTAGAGATTATTGTTAATTGTACGAATATACAAATTTCAAAAGTTGCAGTAAAATTTTCACTCGAAAGGGATGCAAAGCAAACAGATGAAATGGAGATAACTTGTCTTAAAGGACTTCTTTTTTATTTGGACGCAAATAGATCTGGTTGCCAAAATATAAAAATTTATGGGATCGGAACGGATTAGGTGTGGAAATATTTCATGCATCCTTGAGTTATCAACGTTTTAAATTTTTATTGGCTGTGTCGAAATCTCGAATTTGTCGAATCTTGAATTGTCGAATCTCGAGAGTCACCTGTATTTGTCTTCACCAGCTTTTCTTTACAAATTACAAAACAGAAAATATTTCAAATAATTATATCATGCCATTCTGGTTAAATTTATTTGCTATTAACCAATCTTATTGCTTAAAATATGGCATCTGTTATGCTAGATAAATTAGCTAAAAACTTTCATCCTATCAAAATTAATTTTTTGGCTCAACATAAGTTCTATGCTTGTTAATCTTCAAATGCTTTAACACTTATAATATTTACCTATGCCATCCTTCTGTCTAACAAAAATATTTCCTGGAATTAAATTGGCGGAAAAACTCATTACTTCACATTTAAATGGACCAAAAAACACCAACATTGAATTAAGTAGGTTTGAAATATCCAAACTTTCAAAATAATATTCACCTTGCTTACAGACTGCTATTTAAATTGTAATGGAAAACTGCTATATCTAATCTATTTGAGCTGTTAAAAATGTATCCACCTTACCTAGGATTGGCTATTCATACTGTAAATGTATAGTTAACTCTTATGTGACCAAACTGCCCAAAACAGCCCATGATATTAACTACCTCCCAAAACCTCCCACAAAAAGGGGTGCTTTTAACATAGGTGCAATCAGTGCAGCACATTGACAGGCCCCTTTTATTGCAGACCCCAAAGTAATGCAAAGTAATTCATGGATTGCATGTCAATTCATGCTCAGAAACTTACCTTTTTGATTGTTAATATTGGAGTCTATGCAAATAAATAATTCATCTTCTATTTGCACATTTGGTATTTTATGTTAAATTAAATTAATTACATAAATTAAAATTTATAAATTTTGAAAATTAAAATTTGAATTTTTATAGCTGATCAGTACAAACAGGCCTCATTTTTATGGAAAATTTGAAAAACAGCTTAGGACAAGGAAGCACTGGAAATCTTGGGCTTAGGGGTGTATCTGGCTATAGTTCAGAGATTTTATTAGGAAGAGTGATTGGATCATGATTATTTTGACTGATGACACATTGACACATTCAGTGTGTGATTTTCCAGATAAATATTAGAAAGAAAATGTTTCAAAGAAATTATTTTTTATATGACTCTATGCAGGTCATAGATGTCACATTATTGTATAAATAAATTACTGATAACATTACCTAGGTTCTTATCAGATATGGATGGGTTCACTAAGTCCTGCTGGGAAAGAACAAGTGATGTTGAATTGGTGCGCGGTTCAAAATTTATGGTTTGCTGCCTCAATTTTTTTGAAAGGAGCTGTTGACACCACTGGTTTTCCCTAGCAAGCTCACGTTGGCTTTCGAGGTTTTCAACTTCCATCTGAGCTTGCCTCAGTTGTGCTTGGAGACTGAAATGTAATGGCTTATGGAAAATGGGTTTCTTTTATGAAACAAATTTAAATCCTGTTTGGGTTACTCAAACTGATTTAAGATTATGATTGCTCCCTCTTATTCCTTTCAACAATTAGTTGTTACTTTTTCGCAAGATTAACTTAATTTTAGAACATTTTCAGATTCAAGATGAGGCTACAAGAACAAATATTGCAAAATTATATCTTAAGTCTTGAAACGATTCTCATCTTTAGTGATACGTAATGGCGATATATTTTTTATAATCAGTAAACAAAAATATAGTACTATATCTAAACTAACTGAATGAATTCTTCCCCACATTCAGGATCACTGCTTAATTGCTCCTTCCTGAATTGCATATTCTTCAGGTTTTGCTCTGCTCCAAATAGTTGTTTTTTGGCATCAATAATATCTGCTTCTAGCTTCTTTACATCTTGGTCCAACAAGTACTCTTCACCTTTTAGTTCTAAAATAGAAGCATTTATTTATAGCAGATGAAAATGCAATTTTAGGAGTTTCTACATCTAAGGCAGCAAATTATTAATTAATGAGAGCTATATTGTTGATAATCTTCATCAGTATTGGAGATTAATTCCCATCGTTACTAAGAAAAGAAGCTAACTAATTCCTTTAAAAACAGTTTAAAGAGAACTATGTCACATGAGGACTCTGATGTATTTCCACAGTTATGAAATACAACAGGGAAGCATTTAATTACTTGGAAGTCCATTCCCTTCAGCTATTTATAAAAACACTATGGCCAATGCTGTTGGAAACTCCATTTTATTACAGCAATGACTTCTGTTAACAAAATAATGATAATTGGGTATTCTTAATTGTGTATAAATGCCTCTGTCAAGGAAGAAGCAGAAAAATAGCCTCTTAAAAATTATGCAAGGTAAAGAAATTGCCACAATCATGCTACAGGGTGATATGTTTGGGTATGGATAAAATAAAAATATGAAAATTAAGCAAGAAATGGTACAGCACCAGGCACACACCCAGGATTTTCTCTGGGGGGGAGCTCAACTATAGGATTATTCCAACCTAACCCAACCCAACCCTACCCTACCCCCACCTCCTGGCAGCGGTTCCGAATGCAGCCGAAATTTCACTCACCAAGTCATTTGAAAACGAGCATAATCCTCAAAAATTCTTTCTTTCCTCAAAAGGGCTTTTAAATTTCTTAGAATTATCTTTCCTCAAAATTCCCTCTTCGCGTCGTTCCCAGGATATTTGTCCCCTCCATTTGGAAACTATTATGGATCCAAGATTTCTTTGTTTTATCCCTTAACATGGAGAACAAAGGAAGACTGAAGTGACCTTTTACTTATTCAGTGCAGGGTGCCTTCCGGTCACTATTCCGTTGGTTTACGGGACGACTGTAGTGAAGTGAGAATAAGGGGAGTGCAAGGAGAGAAAATAAAAAGACAAAAAAGTCACACTTCGACAATATGCAAAAGGAAAACGGATGAAAAACATTTACTCGATCACCAGCATTTATGACCGCCTTTCTGCTGTGACTCTCACAAACGCGCTTGCAGTGCCCACAACGAATTGGTCCCACGGAATCGGTGGCCTTTGTTGAGCTCACTGTGGGCTTCTAAAATACATGGGGAGATCGCTTGTTGCTAGAGCCAGCCTTGATTCTCGTGAAGTAAACGCGTGCAATTCAAGAAATATCTTTATAATGGTTATAAAGTATTTACTGAGAGAAATAGTAGAAAATTTACGAAATAAAAAAGCATATTTGCTGAGTACCAAGGCATTTGGTTAATACACACTCCCGAGATTAAGGTTCTTATGGAAGAACCTGTAGAGCTTTGGAGGGGCTAAAGCCTGTCAGCCCCCCGCCTGGATGCACGCCTGTACAGATCTCATATGTTAAAAGCTTGGTATTAGTGAAAAATTTTAAATTATAAAGAAATAGGGGTATGATGTTTCAATCACTAGTTTTGCTGCTGAGTATGATATTGGTTGCCACCATCAAAGATCTTAAGAAATGCAAAGAAATGATAAAGAAATTTTCTTTCAAATTCAAATGTTCTTAAAAAAAAGTAGAATGTCATCTTGTAAAACTTTGAAATTACCAACAGATGTGATCTCTTTTATTTCCATTTTCTCTATTGTTATTATTTCCAATCTTTTTGTCCAAATTTTATATTAACTGTGTATAACCATGAGCTTCTCCCCTTGCGTATCTGACATTCCAACATATTCGACCCACCCTACCTTACATGTAAGGTGTGAGAGAGTTCCAGAGGGGGCACAAGGCCATGAGAAAAAAATCAATTTTTAATGTCAAATTCAGCTGAAATAGTTTAAATGTATTTTTCAATCTTCCCAGTATGTACCAGATACATTGGTAAAATAATTATGAGTTACCGTATATTCCGGCGTATAAGTCGACCCCCACTTTTTCACTTAAAAATACTTCTCATGAAATCCTTTTCAGACAAAATCAAAGTCATGTACAATCCAAGTTTTAACAAATCAGAAATAAACAATAATAAAAATATATATAAACATTGTTTAGAGTCCGTAGTATTCTTCTTGAACATTCCATATGACAAATGTTTTAATTTCAACCACTAAGAAACTTATTTTTGGAGAGTTTGACCCATTAAATAAAGTTTCCTATAATTCGATTGATGTCAGTTGCTAATGATACTATGGAAATGAACTATACCTAGTGATCGTGATTGATCTCTACGGTGATGAAATTCAATAAAATATCGCAAATGTGTACCCCGTGCACCTTTTTCCCCATAATGTCGGTCGGTGGCGTATCCAGGAATTTGTCAGGGAGGAGGTGGGGTTATGACCCCCAAAATCCCCTCCTGGATACGCCACTGATGTCGGTAAAAAAAAGAGACATACATGAAGATTTCTGACCTAGTTTTAAAATTGCGAGTAAAATGCGACTAAATTTACTGCAACACACGTCTATGTTTATACTCGCAAAAGACGAAGAATTCGACAAGGTTTACGCATATCTACATGACCAAGAAACGTTTAGGGTTAAAATGTGCGGTTTATAATGCTGTTAGTGCATCTTCAACATCAAGATGATGTAATATTTTTATAATATTAAAGCTATACCTTTTATTGAGTTTTAAGTTTATTATTGTTACTCTAAAAAACAGTTCTGTCATTAAAAATTTACTATTAGTTTCTGCCTACACTTTTTGCTGGAATAAGTTAGCATCTGGCATCTGTATTCGCTGAATTCATCGTGAGCTGCTGACACTTCTTTAACCCAGGAGAGAACCATAGTTCCCTCTAATTTTTTTTCATCCATGGGCAGAATGAATATTGCTATGCGCACCTACATGATGATAATGCGCAAATGTGCCCTGTCTAAGATACACACAATTGTGCATGCCTGAAAATTTAATGCACGGCACTTCAAAAACTGCTGTGCGGCCACGCAGTCGTTCAGCTTTGAGGGAACCATGGAGAGAACACTCCTACGGGGAATCCCCACACTTTTTTGATTTTTTTCTAATTGACATCAACTTATTAAAGCACTACTTTATTTTTTTCTCCTCAAACGTCCAAAAATAGGGGTGCACATGGTACATGAGGATGTGGCTTACGTGCGTAAATACAGTATTAAAATTAATTATTATAAATATTCTAAAATAAATGTCATAAAATGTAAACACTGGAACAGCTGATTCAAAATAGCAATCACCTCCACCGAAAGATCAACGGTCTTCGTAAATATTGATAATATTCATCTATAATGTAAAGTTCACGTTTTATGTTCGGCGTATGAGTTGACTCTTAAGTTTTAGGAGAAAAATTTTAGGCTTCAAAGGTCGACTTATACACCAGAATATACGGTAGTTGATCATGAATAATGCTGTAAATATGAGTGCAAAGGGTTGCATTTATTTCAATTGAAAACATGGTGGGGCATGACGGCTTAGTGAAAACCAAAAGGGATGCGTCATGTCTAAAAGTTTGGAAACCACTGATCTAGATTATACTGTACTTTAGTAATTCATATTTTAAAATACAGTATTCAGCAGGGAGAATGAGGACTTGTAAAGGGGAGCCAGGGCCTCCCAGGTCCTCTCCTTGTTACTTACCTGTGCAACCTTTGGTGCCCCAAGCGGCTACCTGATTTGCCTGCCCTTTAAGCCAGCTCTGTACAGACACACAGACATAAAATGAAGTATAGGAGGCAAGGTAATGTAAAAGTTATTAAAAGTCAAAATATTTTCTGGCTTCAAAATATATCCAGTTAAAACCAAGAAGGAATGAGAATGATATAGATAGAGCACAAAGAGAAGACAATGAGGAATTACATTTTTAAGTGTCTGCTAACACAAAGTAATAAGGAAGAATGAGATGAATATATGTATACATGTTTTAAATGGAGGCTGATTCATTCTTGAAGATAAGTAATCAAAAAGATGAATGAAGATGTACTGCACTTCTTGAAAGGAAGGCATTATGAATGTTCAATAAATCACCATGGCTTTGGCTGCCAAGTTCAGAGTGTCCCAATGGTAGGAAAGGTTGAAAACACCATTATGATAGAAGGAAACTACAGAATTACAGCATTTCAATCTACTCTATCAAAGAATAAACTAATAACTCAAGTGTAAAATGAACAAGAATGGCTTTTTATATGGCAGCCAAAGGGTTAAAATAAGAAAGTATGACTGAATTAAAATTTACATTGTATTAAATTTGAAATACAATGCATATGAGTGATGGCTTTAAAATAGCAAAGTTCACAGTCCAAAAAATCGGCAACCTTAGGACTTCAATGTCACCAGTTTTTTGGTTTCCAGGTTAGACTGGTAGGTAGTGTGCCTGCCTTCTAACACGAAGGTCGTGAGTTCGAATCCAGTTTTGGGCATGGATGTTGTGATTCGTCTTGGGGTTTTTCCCCTACCTGCAGACAAGCCTAAAATTGGCTTTGCAGGGAAGGCATCATTAAAAAAAAAATATTTATGTACATAGAAAATAATGAATAATCAAATAAAGTTCATACAGAGCAAGAGAATAAATGAAAAATATAGAATAATTTTGTTTTATTTCCTTACCAGAACTTACAAAGTAATATATGTATGCAAAGGCTGTGTGATCATAATGTACTTCTTGTCATCAGGGATTGAACTTATTTTGATTAGATTTTCATTAGAGGAAGATCTTTTTGTGCTATTTTTATAATATTTTTTAAAATTTTGTGTAATTTCAGTTGTTTCCCATACTTGGGCGTTTCTCAAATGTTTTCCTTGATTTTTTTTAAATGTCTGTATTTCAGATAATTCTGGTTTTTGGACATCTGTACTGAGCATAATAAATTCCTGTTTATACACAAATCAGTATTTATTCACAAACTTAACCCTACAAGTATGTGCAACCAAAAGAACTACATTTGATTTTCTTTCTGAGGTCATTTGTTCTAAATAAGCCTAAGCAATTTTTATAAACAAAAAACCTGCACTGTTAGAACTTAAACAATGAGAATGCCACATTTAATCTCAGAAGTTAAGTAGCTCATTATAATTTGCATTATTAAAAACATTTAGAATGATATTTACTGATTTGAGAGGATGCTGGTATGCATTAAACCGTGAAAATAACACATCACATGTCTAGATTACATTTTTACTTTAATTTATGTACAGTTGAAGGAAATCATTACCTGGTTGGAATTTAATTTTTTCTAGTCGAGAATTTTCAGCCTCTCTTAACCAAGAAGTTCCCAGAGGTCCCCATTCTTCAGAAAATAGGCGAAGTTGATCACAAAAGTATTTCCTTTCAATCCAAACTTGTTGCTGTTTTTCATTCTGCTCAGTATATTGGTAATCAGTAGAAAGTCAGAGTATTTAGATGACTATAAAATATGAGTTAAGTAACTAAACATTTATGTACATAAGCTTTCTTAATCTTAGTTACCAAAATTTTACTTTCATTTTCATACAATTCTTTCATCTCTCTCTGGATATCTGTAAGAATTTTAATTTCTTTTTCAAGGCTCAGAAGCAAAGCTTCCTTTGCATTCAAATCTGATGTTATTCCTTCAATTTCAACAGTGTTTTTTTGCTTTTCATTCCTCATTGATGTTATTTCATCTTTTATTTCTGCTATCTCATTTTCCACTGAAATCATAACATGCATGTAATAGGCTAACTTAATTAATGAACTATCTACAGAACTCCTTGCTACTCCAGCATGCATTACTTCAATTAAATTCCCAGTAAATTATACATGGCCTTCCCTAAACTATCACGGGACGTTATTTTATGAAATTTTGTTTGATGTGATATTGATCAACTAAGATTTAAATACAAATAAAAGAACAGGATTCTAATGCTTCCATTTAACATTGTTCCAAACCATACTTTAATGAAATTTGAATTATCAAAGATGTTTGAGATGGAAATTTTATAAACAACTTATTTTGATAGATAAGGATCTAATTTATTCGACCAAATGATATCATAATAATCGTGGCACAAACAATTGAAATATAGGGCAAAAATATACTTTTAATTATAGCAAAACTAATAACTTACTATTGTGAAGTTGTTTTCTTTGGCTTTCTGCATAGTGTTCCGAAACTTGTATGTTCTCAATTAATGCGTCAATGCTGTCATTTAGAGAACTCATATCTATTTAAAAGCCTTTTTGGAATACTATAAAACGTCAATGCCAACAAGTAAAACGACGCTTACTCTGAAAGTACAGAAAAAATAATTCTTTAAACACCGCTTTGACAGTTGAAATACTACAAAATACTAAGAGCAACTATTAAGAAGTGTTTCGATATTTTTTCTCCATGAATTTGTTTTTATACTACCTGCAATGGTAGCATGTTTGGCGGTCAACAAATTAAACAAGAAGTACCAACCCAATATCTTGTAAGTCAACTCAACGGGAAGTGCAAGCTGATAATGATGAAAATTTTGACGTTGGCAGAAAAACTAAACAGTCGAAAAAGGTGAAATAAAATGGATTTATAACATGAAACAGTAATGAACGGAACATTTAAGTGACTAATTAGTGAAAAGAACGTGAGAGAAGAATTTATGAGCAGGGATTGTGATAGCAGCATAAAGTAAGTACTAATAAAAGCTGGTGATATTAAAGCAAGTGTGTGCCGGTTTCCCCAGCATTGGAACAATGAGATAGTTCGTCTCATTAATAGAGTTCACACCAATATCCAAGTAAGTTTTGTGTTGGTTCTATTCTTTTAACTCCCGTATTCGTAACTTCGTCGTTCGTAATATTCGCCTCTTTCTGTTGTTCCTTTGAATTATCCTCATAATGTAAGCAGGTACTGTTTATTGGTGGGTGTCAATAAGAATAACCATTCTTATTTGAATTAAACACATTATTTGATTAATTATCAAACTACATTGTGAAATTAACTGGGTCACAAATCGCCATTGCTCTATCGCGGCATAGTTCTCCCCAGGGTCACCAATCCACAAAGTTTAAAGAAATTGATGGGAAAGGAGGGACCAGCCCCTGGCAATTCAACGGTTTTCAGAGTTTCAAGTTACGCTCATCTTTGTTGATAGGTGTCACTGGGTGCGCTTCAAAATGAAAGTGGGGGAGGGGATGGGTCTGGGTGTAATTCTACGTCCAGGAAGAGTAGGGTGGAGTAGGGTCGTGAACGGGTAAGTAACTTTCCGTTCGTAATTCGCAAGAGATTTACGTCGACCTCGTGTTACTGTGATTGATTGTCGGTTTTAAATGCTTTAGTTAGAATTAAGCGAAAATTTAATTGTCGGAACGCCGCATCGGGGTAGCATCATCGCATTAATATTACCGTTCAATTTTGTCTCAAGGTCATTATTTCTTCTGATCCTTAGTTCATAGCTTTTGTGAAATTATTTCTTAATTAAACGAAATGGTTGATCTCTTCACTGAATTTTATGTCGGCATAATCTTTACATTAATTAGGAGAGACCTTTACATAAGATATATGTGGATCTATGCAATTATTTTCCTTGGTGAAAGTTAATCACGTGTATTTTGGGTGAACTGAGTCAAGTTGAGACATGAATATGGTTATTAATTTGTCGAGTGGTTGTGTAAGCGTATAGTTTGAAGGTAAAGGTTCGTTTTCTATCAACTTTGATTTTTAGAAATGATATATGTATACGGTGTTAGCCTATGATCAGATTGGCCAACGGTGGGAGTTTGATATGAGTTTCTGAGGTAATCCATCTCATTTTCGTGTATTTTAATCTCGTTAAAGCGTATGTTTGATAAAATAATAATATTTTAATGCGCAACTGAAAATATATTGATAAGGTTTTCTCCTAATTATTCAGTTTTCAGACAGAATTCTCCGTGTGCAGGTGTATTTGATTTTGGCAACCATTATCGAGAAATTCATTCAAAGCAATGCTGTATTTCGTTTATTGAAATGATATTAATTACGTAATCAATACATACTAGTGTCATGGTTTTGAAATAAGTATTAAGCTTAACTTAGCAACTTAAGGAATATAAGTCTTATATTTTACAAATCTTGGAATTTGAGTTACAATACAATATTTTCGAATATTATCGGAGTGATTTAGCACGAGAGACACTACATAATGTAATCAGGTTATCAGAAATAATATTCAGAATTAAAATACAGTAGGTACATATTTTAAGATTTCATTCTCTTGTTTCAGAGGAATGTTTGCAGAGGACGTCACAGAACAGCTGTCATGTTCCCTTGTGTGATATCAAGAAATACATATTAACGGTGAGTACAATCTTTTAAGTAGTTTGCCAATTGCATTTGTATTGGTTGTTACTTGAAGTTTCCAGTGAGAATTATCGACGTATTTTACTGAATAGAAAGGATAAATTTAGTCGTGTAACCACGCATGTGTTTTAATTGCGTCTATATATGTGCAGTACTTATTGTACTAATTTTTCCATCTATTAATGGTGAAAGTGTAGTAACTTAAGCTTACATTGGAAAGTGATAAATCTCAATTTATTTTAAGTGAATATTTCATTGAGAGAATAAAATTGATTTTATAATTTCGACTTTGAAAGGTTTGTTAATTATCGTTAACATAAGTGTTATCAATGCTTCAATTTTTGGCATATTTTATGAAATACTTTGTACCTGGGAAATTTTACTTTTCAATCTACTGACATCCATTTCAGCATAAATCAATTAAGTATGCTCTATAAACACGAGATGATTTCATAGAAACAAAATTATTACTTTGTAGTGACAGTGTAACGTGAAATGTTCATTGACTTTTAACTCTTTGGTGAGGTGTAAACTAATGTTGAAATTATGGAGACATTTTGAGGAAAGTAATTAAAATATTTTGCTTGGAAAAGGCTATCTATATGGAAATTGCTAAAGCAATCAATGAAATATTTTGAGGAAAGGGATTTCTTAGTCAAAGTTAGTCGAATTCTTGGAATACATGCAAATTTTTGAAAAGTTGCTATGCTAATGGAAGTTTATCGTGACAGTTGGTTTTTATTATGCTTATTTCCATCGGTGGTTGGCTAATCATCAGTTGAGCATCAAAAAATTGTAAAAAATTTATTCAAATACTATTTTAGTGCATTTTATTTTATAAATGTTCAATCAATCAAATCAAAACAGAAATTTAACTGTAAGAGATAGAAGGCTGATGTTTGCGGGGTGTATGTCATGTGTTATGCCATTTATTACTATGACAGAGGATTTTATTTTTGGTGGAACTGGTGTGCGACAAGAGGTCCAATGCTTTTTAAAATGTGAAACATATTTCATAGCATTAACATAACGATTTTTATCTTATTAGCCTGTTATTTACAAAGTATTAAAGACAATGAATAAAGAAGTGAGATCAAGTCAGAAGCGATAATGTCAGTTTTTACCTCTTTAAGTGCAGTCTTGTCACAATGCAAGCTTTAGGAAGATTAGAAATATTTTCTTACTATTCTTTGGCTTAAAATTCAATTCTGAATTCATGTTCTTTGATCGTTTTTAAAGGTAAAAACAAACTGTAATTTTATCCAATATGACAATGGTTTTAGGTTGTATTATAGATATAGACATTATAATAAATGCTGTGATTTGTCGATAATTTCCAATTAAGAGTACATGGAATGATTTTTATAAAGTTAATTGATCAATTTAGTTGATTTTATAGCATAAATTAAAATGAATATTGCTGTTACTACTTGAAATTATTAACAGATAATATTTAATACTTGTCAGTAGTTAAACCTCTGTATTAATTTCCATATTTCCTACCTGTTATCACTAGTCTATTTATCATTTTCTGGAGTACTTGATCGTCCTCGTATTTCACTGTTCTTATAATCCTTCCTCTGATTTAGAAATCTCCCATGCCTTCTAACGGTTCCTGCATTAGCCTCTCTCCATATATATTGAATAGAATCGGCGATAGACAGCAGCCCTGTCTTACTTCTCTACCGATATGTACTCCGCTGGTATCCGCATTCTCCAACCTGACTTTTACCAGTTGATTTACGTATAGATTCCCGATCAGTCTCCTGTCTTTCCAGTCTACACCTATATCCTTTAATATCCTCATCAGCAGTACCCAATTTACTCTTATCAAAGGCCTTCTGCCAGTCGAGGAAAAACACAGCAATCTTGACTGTATTCTATTGCCCTTTCTGATATGATTCTCACTACACCGATAGCATCTCTGGTTCCTCGTCCTTTTCTGAAGCCGAATTGATCTTCCCCTAGCATTTCTTCGGCATTTTTCTCTAGTCTTTTATTAAGAATCCTCGTGATGATCTTCGAAGTGTGTGACAGTAGGGATATCGTTCTGTAGTCCTTACACTGCATTGCCTTTGGCTTCTTCTTTAGAGGGATCATTGTCACATCTAAGAAATCCTGAGGCCTCTTTCCCGAGTTGTAAAGCTTGTTAATTAGTTTCGTAATCACTTTTAGTCCTTCCGATCCCATGACTTTAAGTACCTCTGCCTGTATTCCATCGCTGCCTGTAGCTTTCCCTTTATCCAGTTCCAGAATTGCCTTTTGTACTTCGCTTTCCATATTACTTGTTCCCAAGTTTGTCTTCTTCAGTGTTATCCTCTTCTTCCGTTCTATTTGTGCTGATCCTGCCTGCTTGCTGTATAGTTCCTTAATGTATACTTCTCATACCTGTGCTACATCCTTTGGTTCTGCGACTATTTTTCCATCTGCGTTCATAATTGCTTTACCACAAATCCCATTAGACTTCTAATCTTCTAACTCCAGTGCCCTAGCATACATCATATCATACCGTCCTAACTTCTCAGTTGTATTTCCTCACATTTTCCTTTTATTCAAATTTCCCTAGCTTTATCTGTTACCCTTCTCGACTCATTGTTTGTGCATCTATAGTTGGCTCTACCTTCTTCACTGTTAACATTTTTTTCCATTTTTTTCTCTCATCCATTATCTCCAGCATTTCCTTAGTGATCCATGGGTTTCTGATTTTCTTCTCTTGTTTCCCAATCTCTTTATTCAAGGTGTCTTTGATGCTGGCTTTAATTTCTTCCCATTCTGTATTCACGGTCTCTGGTTTGTTTTCCAAATTTCTAAGGCGACCTTCCGACTTCATGCTGAAAGCATTCTGCATTTCTTTCAGTTTTTTTAGGTCCCAAGTCTGTCTTTCTCTTCTCGTTTTCCTTATTTGTTTCAGCTTTGTGGTTACATCGAGTATTAGAAGGATGTGATCTGAATCAATGTTTGCTCCTGGTAATGTCTTAGTATTTTTTATGCTGTTCCTGAATCTTTGTTTTACTAGGATGTAATCTATTTGGCATCTCATTTTATCTCCTGGGCTTTTCCAACTGTGTTGTTCCAATCTCCCATTATTGTGCAGTTCTACTTCATAAATGTCATTCTTTTGCTCATACATCTCCCTGATTTATTCTTCTTCAATAGCAGTTGTTGGCATATATACCTGGATTATCAACATGTTAACTGGGACAACTTTTAGCTTTATTGCCATCAACCTATCGTTCGTTGCTGTTATTTTTGTCACGCTATTCATCATATCTTTTAAGTACCAGAGCTACTCCCCTTGGCTCACTATTTCCTCCGGTGTAAACTACCGTGAATTCTTCCGAGCGGATCTGCCCTTCTCCTTCCCATCTGACTTCGCTCAGCCCTATGACGTCAATCCTATTTCATTTTTCAGGTTCTCTAGCTTTTCTGCCTTCCTCGTGGTTTTTAAATTCCAAGTATCTTTGCATAAGTTACCTTCGACAGTTGCTTTCCTCAAGGCAGTCCATGCCCGGAGATCTGATTGGGGGACTATTTTACCTCCGGAATATTATATAATATAATCATTATTAGGGAAATGTAATGTGGTAGTTTCCCTCTTGCTTTCCACATCGCAGTACTGTAGCCGATCAAATCATGCCTACTGTTCTATTGAATATATACCCAACCAACATCATTTGTTTTCATCTCTATACCGTACCGACAGTACTGCTGCCTACTGCCAGACACCAATGATAGTTTTTTATTATTAATTAAGTAATTAATTTTTTTGTGAAAAAAACCTCCATTTGCGGGGATCGCACCCCGCAGCTTTGTAATGGGAAGCTGACACGCTAAGCACTACACCTTATGGAAGGTTAAAATTTTAAAACTAATTGTCAAACGAATCTTTCACATAATAATTTGAATAAACTCTTAAAGAATTTAAAATTTTAAGATTCTAAATAGACCTTGATAAGTGAATGTGCTCTTTCATGTTGTTTAAGCAAATTAATCTTTTATATTTAGATTTTTTAGTTAATATTTCTTTATTGAATTCACCACAACCATTTTTCCTCTTCATTGTAGGCATTCACAGTTGATGCTGAGTGAAAATGCGATGGTTTGAGGCGTCGAGGAACCATGAATCGAAGAGTACTGCTTTGCTGAGACGACAATTGATACACCTGGGTGCGAGAGTATAGAGGAATCTGAGCTGGAGGCTATACATATGGGATGAGAGAAGGTTTTTATACCTATATGTTGCTATATTCTGGTTTGTTCAATATGTCAGGCGATAAATATCTTGTATAATATGTAGCTGCATCTTACGGAGGATGTAGGAGAGATTGTAAATTATAAGTCCCTTTCAGATGAGCTAAACGCTTCAAATTTGGCATTATTATAGCTTTATGCTCACAACCAATGAAAATAAATACAATACAATAAGAATTCCAATTTTTAGGAGGTTTTTCTCCTGTCATTCAGAATGAGCAGAAATTTACGATAGGATTAAACGATTCCCCAAGAATTTGATTTCTTTTAAAAATATTGTTTAATCAACTTACACTAAAAGTAAGTAAATGGAAAATATAGTGCTACGTCTGAAAAAAAAGTTTTATCTGATATCGTCCGTAAGAGTTTTTTATTTCTGAGAATGTAGGGCATCAATTTTCTGTTTGAACTTAAAAACTTTCTGATAACTCAACTTTTTTATAAAATGCATTTAATTTTTTATTATAAATTTACAAGAATATAAGGTGTTGGTTTTCAGTTTGAACTCTGAAAACTTTCTTTAATTTGATTTTATAAAGAATATTCCATTTTGTTTGTAAAGGTTTATTAGCGTACTTCTATAAATTTTAAATTTTTGTTAAATTCACTTCCGTTAATAAGAATCAAATGTAGTAACAAGTTATTTACGAATTTCCGAAGATGTTGAATTTAAAAACTTTAGAAAACTTATAAAATGCCAAGTTTTCGTATTGACTTCTGAGACAGCACTGTATTTGCTCATGTTTGCAGACTTGTCATGTGAATATCGTTCCGCAAATTGGATGTTGGAAAGTAATTAATTAAATTTAATCTTAAAATAGGAGCAGCCATTAAAAAAGATTATTTGTATCGGGATTTTTGGTGTTCTACATTTAATATTTTACCAAGAGGGTTTGTCGTGGTTAAATAATTCCAGATTTAATTTAATAATTTAAAGAAATTTGGAGATATAGGATCTGCTTGAATTAATTCAGAAAATATTCTTTGGGGTTTTTATTGTTGTTTATTCAAGGCAGAAAAAATTCTGAGGCAATACAAATTCAGTTCATTATTCAAGTTATCAAAATCAGATGAAGAGATAAAATGCAAATGAAATTTCAGTTAGTTTTGAGAGTTTTGATTGAAAATCCAGACTATGTAAAGTATTTTCATTGTGAAAAGTTTATATTCTCCAATTATTAAGCCATGCATCGGAAATGGTAGTTTAATTGTTCTTGATTCTAGACGATATTTAGAAAAAGATTTAACTTTGTGGAGAGTTAAATTTCTTAATTAAGAAAAATTGTGCAGGTTATTTTATTCTTAATTAAAGTCAATGTCCAGAAAAAAGTTCTTTTAATAATTCCATCAATATCCAATTTGCTAGATGTTATTTATTTGTAAATACGTTTCCAAAGTGTTGTGTTATTTATATATTATTCAGAACAATTGCAAATTCTTTTGTCTAAATGTATATAAGCTATTGCTTTTCCATTCTGTATAATTATTGCCATTTTTTTAAATCTGAACAAACCAGAATTAGCAGCGCTTTTGGGTATATATTTATCGTCTCTCATTTCATATTTTTTTCTAAGCCATGCTATTTTTCCTCTCTACTTTCTCACCAATAGAAATGATTAAAGAAATAGTACTTTGTAAAAATGTCCAACTTTTATTCTAGTGCTTGTTATATTTAAAAAATTTTCTGCAGTTCATGAATATTTTTAAATGGCAATTTTGATTTGTGCTAATATTCAGATCTTTTTAAGTCCAGAAATTTTTTAAGTCAGATATTATTCTAAGTCCAAAATGTAAACAAATTAATTTTTTTCAAGTTCTAATTTCAGAAATCTTTCAAGTCTAGCGTTAAAAATTATTGTCCAGATTGTAAACAAATTACTTTACAAATTGGACAATAGCTTTTAACTCTTAGACTTGAAAGATTTCTGGAATTGGGACTTTTTCAAAAGTTTTTCTAAGTACAAATTGTAAACAAATCAATTTTTTTTCTCAAGTCAAAAATTCTTTTAAGTCCAGTATAATTTTTATTTTCAGGTGCAGGATAAAATAAGTAGACAAAATGTATTATTTCAGATTGTAAAATTTTTATTGAACTTGTATGTATACACTGTACATTTTAATTGCAATAAAGACATTTTAAAAAACCTGTTGACTCCTTTTAGATAGGAATAATTTCTTTTTCTCGGAGCCTCTTTTAGGTATCGTTGGACTTAAGGGGTTTTTTAGGTGTATTTTTGCTAAATTTAGCACAATTTTAACCTAAAAATGACATTTTTTGACCATCAATTCAGCCAAATTTTGCTGATTATTGAACAAATTATTCAACATTATGACAATTTATCTGCATTTCAACTATTCAACAACTGACATATTACATATAACACAATATTTTCAACTGTTGTTCAACAGCTGACATAAATACATATATAACATGAAAAAATAAACCATCAAACACATTTTGCAGCTGAAATAAATTATTGAACAAGCACTTGAAGAAGTTACTTGCCTCTGATAAAAATAACTGCGACTGAGCTGTGGAAAAATTAATACAAGCATTTAGACTACAGAACAGCCGTCATCAGTGGCAAAATGCCACTGATGACAACTGCTCTGAAGTCGAAATGCATGTATTAATTTTTTCACTACTCTGTCGCAGCTATTTTTATCTGAGGCAAGCAATCTTTCAAAGTACTTGTTCTGGAAACACTTAAAAAAGAAACATTTCACATTATCAATGACCTTAATTACAATTAACAATGTCTCTTATTGGTCAAGAAATACGTAAAATTGAATGCACGCAACTGATTCCAAATGGGAGCAATGTTTGCATAAATGACGAAAAAATAATGAATCTCGCAAAGCAATGCTTAATTGGAATTACTTAAATGCCAGGATAACATTTTTATAAACTATTCCAAGTCAGAAATAAACTTCAAAAATGCAATATTAAAATTTCATGTCATACCTATTTCAAATGTTAATAAAATTAAACCTTTATATTTGCCAAATTAATTATTGTATAAATGCACAAATTATATTACCTCAATTAGACGTATTACTGTTTTTTGAAAAAGATTAATAGCATAATATAAACAAAGATCTACTTCTGATAGCAATTTAATTTTTATAACAGCAAAGATTGAACTAAATACATTTTGTCTTTAAAAATATAACTGATTAATCAAGGTGAGATTATATTTACAACATCAAAAACATATTTGTTCTAATGTAAAGTTCAGATTCAAAGCTATTATGCAAAATATAACTGATTTAATCAAAGCAAACACCCTATTTATGAAAAAATATAGCATATTCTCAAAGTTTGTCTTATATTTCCAGGTAATGTACAGTAAGTGCGTAAAAGGTTAATTTACTTTAAATTTAAGTAGTAATTGCATTGCGTGACTCAACTCACTATCGTTAACAAATCACAGTGCTCCTTATCGATAGCTTAACACTTTCATGGCCAATTTGTCAAATTTAAAAGGAAAATCAGCAAATCAAATCATTAAAAATTTATCAATAATTATATTTTTTAACATTATAAATGTGCAAATTGTAAGTAGCAATACATTATCATTACAAAACATTTATTTAAAAACTTATATTTGAAGAATTTTCAGATTGTAATTTATGAAAGTATTGAGTGCACGAAAAACTAAAGTATTTCATTAAATATTTGTATACAATTGAGTTATTTATGTTAATAAATTTAAAGAATTCCTTTTCAGTAACGCTTATGTTAGAATAAGTCAAAATCTCATATGGAGTTTACCAAAATTATCGTTACGATAACTTAATGAAGATATTTTAAACAACAGCCATGAAATTGTTAAGTAATCTAAAATATAACTCAACCAACAAGAGACAACGTTAATATTTACATAGAGACCAACCTGAGAATCAAAAGAATAACTACAAAATTGAGAAACAAAATAAATATCCTATAATTATTATACCAAATAGAACTGAATGAGCTTCCCACAATCTATACATATTTGCAAAAGTTTGTTTGCGTGTCTCATTATGCATGCCATAAACTATAAGACACGAATAACTAAAATTTGGTACAATTATTATTAACATCTTAACTTGATGAATGTATAAAAGGTTTGGTCAATTGGTTAATTATAGTCAGTGCTATAATAATAATAATATAGGGGAATATAACATTTTACAATTCCACTAGAGATGCCTGCATTTCAAATTTGAAATGTTGACAGAATTTTTTACAATAAACAAAGAAGTTTATTGTATATTAGGATTAGCTATGATGCTGGTCAACACAGACATCCATGACATTTGACGGTGCGATGAGACACTATTACAACGCCAACCTTCATAACAGCCTACTTAGTTAGACAACAAACCCATACAGCGGCCGGGTTACGCAATCTTACTTTCGATACTACACAATTTATACAAGTGAAAACATTTACCACTTACTTTATTTGCTCACATTACACTGTGTTGGATGTGGTTTGGTTAATACAACACGACAAACAACAGATGAACAAACAAAAAGAATTAATGCAACAAAAAACAAAAACAGTAGAAAAGAGAATTAAAATCACACAGGAATTCAATGCTCTGACTCTTAGAACGATTCTCTAAGCAAAGAGTTTTGTTAAAATAAATTTATGTCAAGTGAATAATACTTTGTTACAATAAGTGGGCAATACCTTTGTTAACACGTTACAAATTGTACTCGACAATGCCTTATCCCCCTCCCTCCCTCTGCTGTTCCCCCCTTATCCCTCGCTAGGCAATGATATGAATCTCGAGTCTCAACAATGACATTCGTTGTCCAGGAAACTTATCGATAAAAGTCAAAATCTGTCACATATTCGTTAAATGTGAGTAATTTCAAAACATGTGGTGCATTACTTTCTGGGAAACCCTCGTACAATGTTGTGTGAGACAGACGCTCCTTTCTAGGAACCTGGTATTATCTGAATTTTTAAAGAATGTTTATTTTGAACTCCTGAGCATCCCGCATATAACTGTCCATGCGTAAAGCAAAGCTACCGTATGGTAACTGACTTAAGAAGTCACCTCTCTACTCTGCGTGCAAGGGGATTTCCCTTCTAGGAAGCGCGCTCACCTTCAATGCCCCTCTATTCTAATGGAATTCGTTCCCCTCCACTCTACATATTACCTCCGATCACTGGGGCGTAAGGTAACTTCTAGTAATTTTCAATTGCTACATTAGGCGGAACTACCTGTACTCTACATGCACGTTCTCTACCGGAAGCTTAGAGAACGAACTCCACCTGGCAAAAAGCATCACCTCACAAAATGAATCGACTGCGTTGATTGTCAATTTTAATTACGAATCCTCAAAATATTTTCCAACTCTTTCATTTATATCAATTAAAATATGAAAAAATTTCCCAAATAAAACTTAATTCAAGCATAGATATAATTTTTTGTTCATAATTATTGCCATAATTTGAAGTCACGATGATTTAAAACATAACCTGAGCAACGCTGGGTAAATTTGCTAGTTATTTATAAGCAAAGAACTTTGCAATACCATTTTAATTTAATTTATTCACCAGAGAACTATATAAAGATGTTTGTGTAGCATTGTAAAATAAATTCCAATAATTACTCCAAGATTTGATGCACAAAAACGATTACAGTGTAATTTTCCTAATAAACGTTTAATGTGACTAAATCTTAGAAGGATATTTTGTAGTTTAATTTACATTCTTCGTTAGAAATAATTTTATGAACTCTGTATTTATCTCAGAATCACTACAAATATGCTGTCAACAATTTGTTGTTAACATACATTAAAGTTATGGTAATTTAATGTTGTGCTTACGCAAACTGTATAATTATAAAATATCAGTTGATTACTTCGTTTAAAAATTAGTACAAGAGTTTAAAATAACACTAATATTTATAATGAGATTTTAAGATATAAACAAGTTAGGAAAGTGTACAACGTAACACAAATGGGTGCGTTTTGTGCATTGGAGTATTTGAAAGAAATTATTTACGTGTTTGGAAGGGAAATAGCATTATAAAGTCCTTTTCTTCATCATAAATAATCCATTTTCTTCCCATTTAAAAATATTACATGCATATGTAAGGAAATTAAACATATTTCCGTGAGATTGTTTACGTTAGCAACAATGAAGAAGTAACCATGCTAGAAAATTTCAAAGTTCAACTCAAATTACGACTCTTGTTCGATTTTCTCGCAAACGGCGACTCCTACGATAAAAATGTAGAGGAAAAGAAATACCCTGCTTTATTAGTTGCACAAGTTTTACTTGATAAATATTTTGATATGACCGACACTTTACGAGATATGAGGGAAAGTTCATATTTTATCACCAGTAAAGTGGTACCCCTGATTGGCTTACGTGACTCATTTATGTGATTTTCTTATTATCTTTGACCGTAAGTCCTTAATATCAAATTTCATGAAAATCTGCTTGGTAGAAGCAGATAACGAACATGCGGACAGACCAGATGGAGACTAATACTAATAGGCGCTTATGCTGGAAGCTGACAAATAACCTTGCATGTAATTACATTTACAGATACACATACATTACTAAAAATTGTCTTTAATGACAAGAATGATATGTTACTTATTTGTTCAATATACAAGTAGAAGGTACTTGCATTCTGTAAGCGTTTCAAGTCATTATTTATGGCTTTTGCAAAGTAAAAATTATAAACTAGTTAAATAAATAAAACAACTTCAAGTACTCATTAGAATAAACTTCATTAGACCACTGATTCCCAATGAAAAGACAAAACTGATAATGGTTTGATTCCGATGCAAATGAATTGGAATATTTCGAGGCGGTGCTTACTGTAAAAGAGAGACTGACTGATATTATTCACTTCTTTCGGTAAATTGTGATGAGATTAGCCATGAGGAAGTGTATCATCCGAAACAAAAGTACCACGAAGCCAATGAAAAGGAAGAAATCCACAGTACATTGAACCCTCTGCATACTGGACCTTGATGGAACGTACTTAGGATATAACGGACAGAATGTCCGGCGATGCAAAACAGTTAAATGACGCCACTACTACATTGTGTCTCATGCGGACCTATCACATGTGCGTTATTTGGAAGGCCTAATGAATACATCGCAACATTATAACTAACGTATATCACGGCGTATAAGTCGACCTTTGAAGCTTAAAAAAATTTTCCTAAAACTTAAAGTCGACTTATACGACAAATATAAAATTGTGAACCTTAAATTACAGATGAATAACATCGATATTTACCAACAAGGGGAGGCCATAACATTAATATTGAAATTCGTAATACCCTTTTAGGAGGTGAAACTAGAACTAAAACATCACCTATATCTCTCTGCGTTTTTGCCAATGGGCCCTTGTTTAAAAGATCTTAACAATTTAAATTCAGGTGTAAGCACGGATGCAACATATACCATTAACCTTAAGGTTACAAACAGAAGCAGCGATAGCTGAATGGGTAGAATGAATGTCTAGTATCGGATGGGCTGGGGTTCGCTCCCAGCAGCCAGCATTTTTTTCTTTCAGAAGTGGTCTGTACATATATTTTAACTAGTAAAATTGTATTATTATTATGTCTTTTTTGTATTTTTGTTTTTTTCCTCAATTTTTTGTGATTATTTTTTTTGTCTTTTTCACGTACCTTTTTGTACTTAATTTATTTGCACCTTCCACATATAATTATGATATTATAATTATAAATAAATAATAAAATTTAGAATGTTATAATCATTACTTGATTGTTTATTAAAATATCAATTCTTTAATACGACATTTATGAAATGTTTATTACGGACAATTACCTTGTTTTTTTAATTGTATCATCCAAAGTATTGTAATGCTGTAGAAGTAAGTGAGATAGAAGAGGTACACTTCGATCGGAATTAACCATACTAATTGCAAGTTATAATTATATGTGGAATATGCAAATAAATCAAGTACAAAAAAGTACATGAAAGAAGACAAAAAAAATAATCAAAAAATATGCGGAAAAAACATTTCCTTTTTTGAAAAGGGGAATAATGTAATTATCAGAACCATCCTCACGCCTGCCAACATGCGATACTTTATTGAATTTCACCACCGTAGATATTGATTGCGATAACTAGGTGCAGTTAATTTTGATAGCATCATTAACAGCCGACATCAATCAAATCATAGGAACCATTATTTAGTTGGTCAAGCTCTCTGAGAATAGCAGTTTCTTATTGGTTGAAATTAAAACACCTGTCAAATGGAAGGCTCAAGAAGAATAGCACGGACTCGAAAAAATATTCCTATATTTTTTTATTACTATGTTTATTTCTGTATCTTGTTAAAACTTGGATCGTACAGGACCTTGATTTTGCCTGGCAACGATTTCATGAGAAGTATTTTTAAGTGAAACAAAGGGGGTCGACTTATACTGCGAACATATACCTAATCTAGTATTTTCAAGTTGAAAATTCAAGGTCGACTTATACATCGCAATATATGGATATATATATATACATATTATAATGTATATAATTACTGTATATACTCGTGTATGATGCGTCCCAGTGTATTACTGCCGTGTATAATGCGCACTCGTACTTTATTCCAAAAAATCCCGACTTTTTCTGATACCACGTGTATGACACACATCCTTGATTTTTGGGAGGTATATGAATTTTAAAACGTTTGGACTTGTCCATAAGTGTATTAAGTTCAATAAGCTCCATATTATGTCTAAGAGAGACATCGTCAATAATTAAAGCGACTGAGTTGAGATGGCAGCAACCTCACATGGTAAGTTGGGCAAAGTGATGCCGTGTAGAAAACTGCAGCGCCACTGTTGCCAATCCTTTTAAATCAGACAAAAAGGGATCTATAAATTAGTTTTGATTTAAAGTGGACGTTGGTTCTCTCTTTCCTATCTCATTCTAAAACTGTTTAAGAGAAGGAATAACGTAAAAATTTAACAAACAAATCTGGAAACAGGAAACGCGACAGGTATGATTAAGTTCACACACGAGATTCTATGGGTTTTAAATTACTTATGTTGTCAATCGTAGACACTAGAATCATTTACTAAATAAAATTATTTCAATTTGCTTATTCTATGTTTTTTTTGTTTTTGATGTGTGTTTTGCGGGAAGACTATCTTGTGATTTTGCAAAAATTACAGCAATCAGCTGATGAGCTAGTGAAATGCGGAATAATTAGAGAGGATGGAATTATAAATGTATAGAAGTAATTAGGTGTTCTATACATATAATTATGTATGTATAACCTGGAGTATCAATAATTATTGTGCTTTTCCCATTAATTAACCCAAAAAGCGTGAATCTGGTGCGAGGTAGGTTCCCATTTTAAGTGCAGAGAAGTGTTACCTGTGTATAACGTGCACCCTACTTTATGACCTGAAAATTTGGTCTTCAAACAGCGCGTTATACACGACTATATATGGTAGATACAATGTATAATTTATTGGTGTAGCAAATCCGCAAAAATTAATTGTTCCTCCGTTTGACCTTTGTGACTGGTTGAAATTGACTGACTTGCATTACTTGTGGGGTTTGTTTGTCTTAAAACATTCTTTGTATTCATTGTTACTTTCTGCCAATTTCCACCAGGGTCCGGAAAAATCTAAAATCTCGAAAAAGTATCCCAAGTTCCATTCCTAAGAATAATTCCGTTTCAAATAAGAACGCAAGGGAAAATCAATTTTTCTTATGGTCACTATAATTTATTTCATTCTTAATTATGTTCTTATAAAAGTATGCTCCTGCTAGCACACTGCAAGCACCTTTTACTAGTAAAATATAAAAATTAATACGATTCCTATTTTCCTAAATTAATTAGAAAACTCTGTGCTATTATTTCATGCGCTCTTAACAATTTGTATAAATATATAGCAGAGTAAAACACTGTCTTTCATAACATGCGCATTTTAACAATTTAAGGCAACACATACGTTTCCTTCGGATGTTTCGGATATAACAGACAGGCCTTCCCCTCCTTTTAGTCCAATATATCGAGGCTTCACTGTACGTATGTAAAGAATGCGATGTCGGACTGTGTACAATACCACGTTTTGGAATATACCATACACGAAAACGTATCAAGTATATAATCGCAAGCTCTGGAATAATAAAAATTAAAATAGTTATAACGAATCCAACGTATATTTTCAATCCTTTCAAACTTTTACAAACCTATGCCAACAGGTGCTTATAATGGAATCTTAACTTAGTACTTAAAAAGAGTTAAAAATGAAACAATCTTTTGTTATTCTAAAAGCTCCCAATTGCAAGCGCTATATGAGTTTATATAAACATTTCAAATACAGTTGGACCTCTATAAACATCACCATTGATAATCGTTGTTTTGATCAACCCTCATTTGTCGCCAAATGGTACAAAAAAATTAAAAAGTTCCGATGCCAGTTTTGAATGAAGCAGACAAATGAATGATGATTGCACTGTGACCGAGAGAGAAAGATTCCTGGCATTGCCTCCAATTCAATTAGTGCCAATTAAACCTTCAAATAAGTGAAAGAATAGTGTTATTCGCTTCACACTTTAAGCATCGAAATTAATGCTGTAGCAATGTCAAACTTTATAGATAGCAACACAAATATTTACGGATAATTATCCAGTTAATAACTGTGTATGGGAAGCATTTCTAGCAATTTAATCAAAGCAATTGATCTTATTTAAAATCATTCGGATGCTGGAATCTTACTTTTTCAGTAAGTAAAACTATTAAACATCTATAATGCTTATTAAGGCAAATTGTCTCATGCGTAAATTTAAAATCAGATGAGAATAGGGACGTACATTATTTTTTAACAAATTGAAAGTTATATGGTTATGTCACCTTCGTAGATAATCTAAATGACAAAGAATGTTAGGCGACGGGCTACGTTTATTCAGGAGCAGCATGAAAACATTTCTTTTAGATTGATAACCTAGAACTCGCCGAAACTTATCTTCTCTTCATTGTTAATCTAAATAAACGGTTGCATTGATTGATATATGAAAAAAAGGACGTATACTTCAATAAAAAGAAACAAAGAAAATTAAAAACATAAAAGTTTGCAATCAATTACTGTGTAGCATTAATTTCCTCTCTAATTTGACTTTTAAAATACAGATTTCTTACTGACTTTGCATAATTAATTGTCAATATGCACACACAGCCTCGCCCTCAGCGAGATTTCTACCCGCTAACCTTACCTATACTGGGGAAATGCATTATCAGAGTTAAATGCGAATTATTGAGTTAAACGTGAAATATTGAGATCAACTTATTCTACACAATTCTTAATTTTTTATAAATTAATTGAAAAACAGTGAAAACACTGTGTGGGTACAGCTAGTACTCCGTTAATTCATCAAATAGAACTTATAATTTTGTTTGTTTAGTTTACATAACAACGCTTTTACTCATTATTACCTCTGACGGTAAAGCACTATCAATTGCAATTTCCCAGGTTGTTGTTACTATCAGCATTTTAATTACTACAAATATAACTTTTAATTAAAGTTTAAGGCAATAATAGCCCATTAATTCATCAAATGGAAGAAAGAAGAAGATAACGAGGCCTTTGAATCTGTGTAATTTTTACTTATGTACCAATGACGTGAATCTAAATTGATTCTTTCGAAAATTTTAATGTAAATCTGATTCAAACGTACTTTATTGTGTCATTTTATGTTACTTGTCGCCACCTGGCACATCCA
Organism: Uropetala carovei; assembly: GCA_036926305.1. Lineage (NCBI taxonomy): Eukaryota > Metazoa > Arthropoda > Insecta > Odonata > Petaluridae > Uropetala > Uropetala carovei. The sequence continues at coordinate 7,053,538 of JAXCHB010000060.1, forward strand.
GCCACCATGTGACTAAATGAATAAATAAATAAATATTATAGAGACAGAAGAAGATAAAGAAGAACGACGTAGAAGAGAAAGAGTGAGAAGATAAAATACGGACAGATGAGCAAAGGCAAACAGCAAGAGAGACCATAAACGAAATCAGGTAACAAAGAAGAAACGAACAAACTGAAGAAGGGAGTAATATAAGAAGAAGCCAAAACAGAATCGATGCAGCCAACGGCGGAAGACGAAGAAACGACACAAATTTAAACTCAGCAATAGGAAACGGATTAGCTACTCGACGAGATGATTCACATTTAGGAAAAATTAATAAAGAATGTCAATATCGTAGAGCTTTGTTTTTTAATAACTGAGAAAAGCATAACAGATGCTGGTACGAGAAGAGCACTTCCGCAGCTTCCAGATATATTAAAACTGCCGTAGAGAGAAAATACCCCTATGTGTAAAAATACGTAAGACTAATGTAGTTTCTGCACATGCCAGGACATGAAATATATATATTTAAAGCGGGAAGCTCATTAGTTCTAATTTGAAATGCAAAATCAATCACACTCACCCATCTTCTTTCTTGACATCGCAAAGCAGAGCTGGCCTGTGGAAGATCTACCATGCTGGCTGCGTTTTCAGACTTCATTCTTCGGAGGCTCGCATCTGAAACAACGACAGAACCAACTCAGAAATCTCGCACCCAAAGGATAAAAATTCTACAAAACCTTAACAATAACTTTTGATTTGAAGTTTATAAAGTAATGGAAACCGGCTAATAATGTATTATTCATACGTTTTTAAAAACACAGATTCTCATTTTATGAGGTAAACTATAATTTTTACGTTCAAAACACAATATATATTGATAACAAACCCTTAATTAATCCTACGTTAAGAGTGTAACGCCATATCTTGGCTATATTTGCCCATAAACAAATCCGTCCTTGCAAAAAATTTTACCAACTCTTCACAGAAAATGATACTTTACAACGATAAAATCACTCATTAAACATGTTATGCAGTAACAAAATGTTATACATAAGGACTAATTTATAAAAATAATTACTCCATTATACATAAATATAACATTTCCTATATACATATATATACGGTAAAGATATTTCAACTATAAATCAAAGATGAACAGAGAAGTTATTTAAGATTTCCTTACCTTTGTAGATATAAATCCTCGAGGAGATTGACCAGGACAGCTGTATCACACAATAATAACAGTACATTTATTTTCCAGAAGATCAAAGTTACATGGCAAATCAATAAGACAAACTCAATCACAAAAGAAAATACAAAGTAAAACAATATAACAGCACGAGTGGACTAACGAAAAACAATAATACATCAAAACATCACCATAAATTACAATTAAGTGGCAAAGCAGGGCATACTGAATAATTACATATACAAATTCACATATCATTGTATTATAAAATAAGAAATAGTACTATTAAGAGAAGTTAATTAATGTCCAGTAAGCAATGTGAAGATTACACACATTGAAACTATAAAAAACTTTAGATAATACTTCACTTCGCTTAAAGTGTCTTAAAACGTACACAAATCAAACTAAAAGTACATAATTAAAAACTGCTGTCAAATAGCGTCACATGCACCACTGTTTTCGAAGAATAAACGGCCAAAATTTTGTCAAGATCAAAACTATCGACATTAAATTTCGAATACAATAAAAAGGATTAGTTTTTTACTTGTAAAAAGTTCTGGTGTAAACACATAAAATAACCAAAAGTATTAAAACTCTGCTGTCAAAATGATTATCACGTGGACCAGTTTTCGAAGAACACACGGCCAAACATATATCACGATCATAACCATCAACATTAAATTTCGAATACAATAAAAAGGTCTAGTTTTTTCCTTCTAAAAAGGTCTGATGGAAACAAAATAAATTTCGAACTGTATTACGCACATAACAGACAACCCCGTCAGCCATTTTAAAATTTCTACGAAGTAACCAGAAGTAACGCGCAGGCGCGCAGGCTAACCAACATTTCCCCTTATAAACCTGGATATTTACAATTTCGACAAAAAATAAACAATTCCTTTTTATATCTTGATTTCTCATTTTAGTAGGAACACAATTATAACTTATTGTAGCATCGATAAAATTTGCTTAAATGTTATAAATTACTTGCAGTAAATCAAATTTATTGGCATTAAACTTTTGCTTTGCAAACCTAAATTTGGATTCGTCATGGAGAGGGGTAAAAATAAGGCATTAAAATATATTTTCAGATTGCTTAATAACCGACAATGTAATTAATTAATTAATAACGAATTTTTGGTCCAAATACGTATGCGTTTTTTTGTAACATTTATTTTTCTGTAGGACGTCTTCCTAAACAATTACATGGGTAGTTTCGGCGGCATTTACAAATTATGCGGAAACAATTATTAGTTATTAAAAACTATTCACGAGTGTAATTATAAGAATAGCAATTATACTCCGGAAAATACTTTCAGGTTTTTATCTTATCCATGTACTTTGGAAACCTGTGGTATATTCAATTGATACCGATAAAATATTCGTATAAATTTGAAATGTAGGTACCTACGGTGGCAACAAAGATAAAATGTCAAAAGATTTTAAAGTGAGAAGGAAGGTGTGTTCCGTGAGTGGGTGTGAGGGACGCAGCGATGGGACAAGAAAATTTTTTAATTTCCCGAGGACGGAAAAAGTGTAAGTTAATTTATATTAATGAATATTTTTCTTGTGAATGCTGAAGTGTTTCTGCAAGTTATAAGTGTAGTTTATAAATAGATACAACGGTTGTTTTCAGTGCGAAATTGTCATTTATAAGCGAAATTTAGAATTTTATTTATTCACTCCGCTTTGAGGAAGTACGTTTAACTAAATGAAGGGATTTGTAAGGCGAACATATATGTGTCATTGGCCTCTCCATTTGTTAAATATGTATAGGTGGTTTGTTTGAAATATACATGAGTTTCGTCAATTAAATCTAGTGGAAAAGTTGCTGCCTAAATTATTACGTTTTGTAAATTATAAATTACATGATTTCAGCTTCAATGTGAATTATTGTATGCTTTTGGAGATTCGTTCCTTACATACTCTTTAGGACGTAGGAATTAAATCATTCTTTCCGTATTTGTTTTTAAAAAACTATGTCGATTCTTCTAGTCTTTTGTGAGAACTGTGAGAAACTATCTTTAATTTAATAGAAACTTTTACAGCATATGATAGAATACAAAGGGCAGGTAATGTGTATATTGACATTTGCAACATTCTTATATGAGATAAAAGGAAACTGAAAATTTCATGTACAAACAAATGTGGTATGTTTCAAAGCATTAATTTAACTCCAAATATGACAGCAATTCCTAAAATGCATTTATTCCTGCTAATTGTCGTAATGTGATTAATTTGCATTTATAATTTCCAGTGTGAAATATTTTTGTATTATTATTCCTTGACCTTTTATAAAGAAATTAATAAAATGTTCGTGATTACCTTTTATATAAAACCGAGTGCACCTTTGCAATTATGTTAAGAATAACTAACTTAATGTGGGGGTATAATGGCACTATTTGTTCGATGGTACAATTTCCAATGCTTCTTAAATGAGACGGTTTTCCAATTCTTTAAGAAATTTTGTGAACCTTGCAGGTTTTTTTATCTTTCTGGTAATCTATGATTATTCATACCGATTAATGTCTTTATGTGCAGGTGCTTGGAATGGCTTTCATTTTGCCAAAACTAAACTAGCAGGTTCGTGACATGTATGAGCGTGGGGGTGTGCGAGCGGTGGTCCACAAGATGGTTTAAAATTTTGTAATTTTTTTATTTTAGGGTATAATTTTCACATCTTAGTAAATATATTTTATTTTAGTGTATAGGTTTCACATTTCTTTGTCACTGTTTTATTTTAGGGTATAGGTTTTACATTTCTTTGTCAATGTTTTATTTTAGGGTATAGGTTTTACATTTCTTTGTTAATATATGTTATTGTAGGGTATAGGCTTTAAATTTTGTAAATATATATATATGTACATATTCATTATTCAATCTTTTAATTTCTATATGCTTTTTGTTGGGGAAATTAACATAATTCAGATATTGTGCGACCTTTTATGTTGCAGTATGTACACATTTTCACTTCTTATGATTTAAAATTATCTGCCTAATATCATTGCCCTCATTAGGTTTGGGAACAGGTATTACATCATGCCTCTTAATGTTAGAGTACATATTTGGATGGTTTCTGTGTGTTGTATGCACTGCTTAGTGTATATATGTTCATTTTTATACTGTTTATTTGGTTACCTTGATATGATATTATGAACTTGTATATATGTCATGTGAAGGGTGTCACTGTTTATATGCTTGCATGAATTAACACATTTGAGATGTTGCAGTATGTACATACTTTTACCTTCCTGTGATTTCAAATTATCTAATATCAATGCTCTCATTAGCTTTGAGAGAAAGTATGATTTTATATGCATTTTGTGGCATGAACTAGCGCAATGCAGATAATTTGCAACCTTTTATTATTTAGTATGTACCTGCATACATCTTTTTTGTTAATTCATTGTTCATTATGTTCATATTACATTTTTTGTCTATGTTCAATTGCATATTTTCATGGTTTACAGTATTGTCTATAGTACTTCGTGTATGTTAAGATTTTCTTATACTTAGTCTCACTTTTTTCTGTTTGTGTAATACCAGTTGAGGATACATTTCCACATATTTTGTACTTTTCCATGTGTGATCTCTGTTGAATTGCTAATGTTTGAATTGAGATTTGGCAACTGTTTGTTTTCATCTGGTACTACTTTGTAATGTAACTGTGCCATCTTTCTGAGTGTATATCGCAAATAATTTGTGATGTTTGCAAAAACCTGTTTGCAATCTCAGCTGAAATGCTACAGAATTGTTTCTCACTTAAAATACGGCATGTACTTGTTATGTGTACATCTAACGAAGCTTAAATAAAGCAATATCAATAACGTACAATAATTTTGTTGTTTTTTCAATTTTATATTTCTATTTAAAATTTTGCGATCATATATATTAAGCATTTTACGAGGAATAAATAACCTGATATTTTAAACGCGCGCGCTTGGTGCGACGGTGGTGCCATCTATGAACAAATGTAGTCGTAACTTGAACCTATTTCCCACAAGAGTAAGATGCACAGGGCTGGGAGGGACAGATGTGGCCCGCGATCCGTAGTTTTTGAGACCCCTGGTTTATGTCAGTCCCCCGGAAGGTTACGTTAGAGAAGGTTCTAATCTCCAAACATAACCGAAGGAAAGACTTGATTATTTGTAAGCAGTGCCGTAAAGAGTAATGGGCTAGCGTGGCCGGAGCGAACCGAGCGTCCGCCTCGGGCACAAACGAAGAAGGATGGGGTTAAGATTTAAGCCGTGAGCACATATCCCATCTTCATAATATTTCAAAAACTATCGTTTTTGAATGGAAGTTGTAGAGTAATATTTGCCATACTTATGTCATTTTGCAATAAATTTACATTATTATGTTTGTATAATGATGTATGTTTATGGTAGATATTTTTCGGTCTTGCCCCATGATTCCTGTAACTCCGGTTACTGAAGTACACATGCAAATAATCTCCAAACATAACCGAAGGAACGACATGATTCTTCGTAAGCAGTGCCGGAACGAGAAATGGGCTAGCGTGGCCGGGACGAGTCGAGCGTTCGCTCCGGGCACAAATGAAGAAGGGTCGGTTTAAGATTTAAACCGTGAGCACATATCCCATCGTCATAATATTTCAAAAAGTATCGTTTTTGAGTGGAAGTTGTGGAGTAATATTTGCCATACTTATATTATTTTGCAATAAATTTAGTTTAATACTTCATAAATTAGGTTGGCTTTGTCTTTAAACTTGAAAACGTCTTTAACTCCTCTCATTATTTTACCAAATTAAAACTCATCAGACCCCAGTACACATACCCCAAATTTTTTCCTATAAAATCTACATACAATACTCAATCCTACATCACAGGACCAAGACCTACGATAAATCTATTCACGTTACATGTAGACTGTGGAACTCACTAACATCCGACCTGAAAAATGCATCATCTCTCCATATCATTAAACTTAAATATTTCAATTCACTGCTATCCAAAATTAATTTTAATTTCAGCTCTAACTTCCCTTCCTCCTTCCTTAACTCCCCCTTCTTTAATTAACGTTAAGAAATTCATAACAGGTTATCGAGCATCTCTCAATGTATCTAATTGTGGACTTGTTACTTTTTATTGTATATATTTGCAATTGTGTTACATTTTTATTTTATGCATGTCCTTATGTACTGGCGTTTGCAATTTCACCATTGATTGTATAAACACTGCTGTACCTACAATTTTTCACACTGAATTCTATTTATTCCTGTATATTGTGTTATATTTCCAATATCATATAATACAATCTAGGGTTTTCTGAGGTTTTCAACACCTCCCATCCTTGTGGGCATTTTCCTACATGGGTTTTAGTAGTGAGATCTAGCCTGTTCTTACCAAGGTTTTTCCGAGAAATATAAATCTATCTTACAATATTTTTATTGTTTTTATGTAATGTTTATCATTACTGTTATACATATCATTGATGAAGGGTTAAATGCAAGAGTAGACCTTATGGTCTAAAGCAGGGATCACCAATTGGTGGACCAAGGTCAGCATCTGAACCGCCAACGAATTTTCACGGACTGCAAATGATCTGAACCTAAGTCAATAATTTGTACATAAAGTAATTATTTTAGTTTTCCAATTTTGTAAGTTTCCTTAATTTGACGTGAAATTTAAAAAATTGATCATACGTTATATTGAATGCACCAGATTTTTCTTTGATCTTTCTCTCAGAAATCTGTGAATAATAAAATACTTCATATCAAATCAAATTAATTTTTTCAAAAATTGTACCATAGGCAGATAGAAGACATCAAATATAAATAATATGAAATATAAGTATAAGATACACAAAGTAAACAAAAAAAAACAACAAAAATCAATTATGCATCATTTAGGAACTCAGAAACACTACACAGTGAAACTTTGATTTCAAGTTTGTTCTGAAGATCAGAGTCTAGGCTATTGTCTCAGCCAAAGTTCTCAGAAGGAAGACCACCACTTACTTTGACTGTTCGTGTCCTTGTTACAACTAGGATGCATACTTTTCAGAAGGCAGTTTGACAGATAATCACTTGTTGGAACAAAGGAAAGTAAGCACTTAGCACTCTTGTCTGACTTCTTACAAAGATGGAAACTCAACAACATATTTCATTAAGGATACAGAAAAGTTTACTGCCCAACCTTGCCTTAGATTTAAAATAAGAGCAGATTGCATGATAATGGATATAATAACCAAAGAAATTCATGAGAAAGAGATAGAGAGAAAGAGAGAGAGATAGAGAAAAAAGAGGATGAGAGAGGTAGAGATAAAGGAAGAATGAAAGAAGACAGAGGGAGGAAGAGAGAGAAGGGAAGATGAAGATAAATAGGAAGAGAGAAAGGAAGAAAGAGAGAAGATAAAGAGTAAGAGATAGGGAGGAAGAGAGAGAAGGGAAGATGAAGATAAATAAGAGAGAAAGGAAGACAGAGAGATCAAGAGTAAGAGATAGAGAGGAATAGGGAGAGGAAGAGAGAGAAGGGGAGAGGAATAGGATGATAAAGAGAGGAAGAGATAAAGAAGAGATCAATGAAGAACATGAGAAGAGAGAGGAATAGGAAGATAAAGGAATAAAGAGAGGAATAGAGAGAGGAAGATAAAGAGATAAATGAAGAACGTGAGAAGGGAAAGGGGCAGGAAGAGAGATAAGGGGAGAGGAAGATAAAGAGGAAGAGAGAATAGTGGAAGAGAGGAATAGAGAGAGGAAGAATGAGAGGAAGACAGAAAGGAAGAAAGAGAAGAGAGAAAGATAGATATAGATAGATGTGTTTATTATCAGGGCAAAAGGGAGAATAAAAGAGGGAGTAAGAGGGGAAGATAGGGAGGACAATAGTGGAGAGAGGGGAAGAGATCTGTAGTTCTAAGATTGGGAGAGAGAGGAATAGAGGGAGAGAAGGTAGAGAGATTGACAAAGTACTTTATTACCATAATTTTCCGATTATAATATGCATCCATGTTTTCACGAGTGAAATGTGAAAATTCTCTTATCACTATGTATAATATTTTTTTGTAAAAGATCAATGTAATTTTACTTGACTATGTGTAGTAGCAGGACAGTTCTTGCCTTGCTGCTAAATGAGATACGTGTGAGAGAGTTTACAAGAATATCACGTTATGTTCTGACTCTCCCATTAAAGATCGCTATGCTGTATAAAAACATTTTGTCTTAATGTTGCCTTTTGTACAGTAAAACCTCACATAGCACAAATTCACAAGACACGATTTCGCTAAGATGTGGTTTACATTTCACTACCAACCCTCACAAGACGCGGTGGTTCTCCTCGCTAAGACGCGGTTTGAAAAGTCAAAGCTAAAATCATTCTTCAAATTTCCCGTATCCTACAAATGATAAAAACTTCAAATTAAAACATTTTAAAGAATAAACACCGACAAAGTGATTCATGTAATCATTTTACAGAAATGTTACGTCGAGAGATTCATATGCATGCTTCTCAATACATTGTGGCCGAATTTGTTACACTGTTTCACTTGAAGTTCCAACAATGTTACTTCTTCCCCTGCCGTTTTGTCTACCAATGTTGTGTTACAGTCTCGATCTATTGCATGGCACTCAATAATTTCCAAGCTGAAAGAATTTCGGGGAGTAACCCGGTAGTAACCTCGTGTTCGTATTGTTCGTTCAATCAGCAGGCTCTCTGTGCATCTTATCATAAGTGGTTGTCTTAACCTTGCCTCCTGCGATTTAAAATAATATTCTTATGCTTAATATTTATCTTTCTTATTGAAAATGGAACGTAAACAAAAAAGTGATTTTTCAAGCGAGAAGAAAAAAGTTCAGCACACAGCAATTACCTTAGGTCAAAAAATTAAAATTTTAGATAAACTTAAATCAGGACACGGAAGCACAGTGCTAGGGTGGGATTATGGGGTACCATACGAGAAAATGAAGAAAAAATGAGAGCCAGTGTAAGTGCAGCAACTTCTGCAGATGAAAAAATTAAAAGAATGCCAAAACGAAATGTGCACTTAAACAGTGGAAAAATTACTGTGTGTGTGGAATGAAGACCAAAACCAGAAGAGGGCACCACTGAGTGGCTCGATCATACGTGATAAAGCATTGTGTCTTTATAAAACAGTAAGCGAACAAAATGCTGAATCATCCACTAACATTCCGTTTAGTGCAGAGCTGCAAACCACTTCAAAATTTGGAGTGGTTCGGTTCTAAATTTTTGGAAGTGGTTCGGTTCAGACGAGAATTTTGACAAGCGGTTCGGTTCAACTAAATTAATCATTTGTATTACTATTCAGAAATAATTTATCCAATATAAACATTAAACATTCAGTATCAATCTGTAAGTAAATCAATCAGCAGTCATTATTATTTTAAATGAAAGAAGAATTTATTTGAAGAAAGGAAAAATTTATATTTTAAATATATTACAATACCATCATCATCTTCATTTACTTATGTTTAAAAAAATTGTTTTTTTGATCCTAACATGATTTTTATGTTCATTGTTGTTTACATATCAATTAAAAATTCTCTGAATGGATTCACTTCAAATTCATTTACCAACATACACAATCAGAAAGAAAATGCGCCTCTAGCTTAAACCGCTTTTGAGATTATCCCTCGATGGACGGACAAACCGAAAATATGAAAGTATTTTAAAGAAATCATTAAAAATCAAAGAAAATTAGTTCCTCGAGCATTTTATTTCTTTTTCTTACCTGTAATACACATTATTTAGAGGAAAAAAGATTTATAACAAGGGCCTTACTGCCCATCTCCCAATATTTAACCTCTTTAGTTCTACCACCCACACTTGCCTTTATTTTCTTATTCCCACACATATACCCATTGCCGCATTGATAATTTCCTCCCTCCTCTCTCTGGGGTTCACCCTCTCTCCATCTTCCACAAGACCCCTTTCTTTTTAGTCCTTCCCGTCTTTCCCCAAACCCTCCCGAGATGGTCTCCCCCCTCCAGCCTTTCCTTTCCCCTTCCCATTTATCCCTTTACAACCTACCTCACACAGTAACCCTCTGAGATAGGTTCCTCCTTTCCCTCCCCTCCATTCCTTTCCATCTTACAAACTACCCACCCTCCCCCGCCTCTACCCATTTCTCTGTATATACTTGCTATTCTCACCATATCTGCACCTGACGATAGCACTGTAATGTCGAAACCCGGGTCGTAAGAGAAATAAAAACAATGGAAGTTACAAAGCGTTATTCCTTTGGTTCATTTATAACAAATAAAATAAAAAATGTTCGCTATATTTATCAAGGGTCTAGGAAAATTCTTTTCCATAGCCCTTATTAAGATTTCCTTGATTGAATGATAGATTTAATTATTGAGGTAGAGAGTTTCTTGATTTCCAATGGCGATGATGCACGGTGTCTCAGTTTTTCCAACTTTCAATAATAAATTTATGTAAATAAAATATTTTAATTAGTTAATTGGTTAAATAATATGGAATAAAATATTACTCCGAATGAATTTATGATATGTAAAACTCTAATAAATTCAATTATTAATTCTTATTATTATATAATAAATTCAAAAAGACACTTTTAGCTCGATTCAAAACATATTATATATTGCTAATTTTTTTCTTTTGCCACCTTAGAAAAGTAATCAAAAAATCAATATAATAGTAAAATTACGTTACAAGAATAATTTAAAATTAATCGACAGTTAGGGGCAGATTATTCAATATACGAAGTGTGGACACTTATGGTTCAAAACAAACGACTATACAACATAGAGTGACCCTCTTTAAATAACACTAACATGTTAAATAATTTTATTTCTCTTAAATAAAGTTTACTAAAATATTAATAAAAATACACACTTTAGATAATTCAAGGAATTCTGCGGGAAATGAATGCCTCCGATCCAAGGGATCCGCCGAAGTCCTCGCCTGTTTTCGCTGGAATATAAACCACCAAGTAATGGAAATACCATAGAAGAACACCACATGAAAGTTAGAAAAGGAATGATTGAAATCTCAAGCCGTTGAGAGCTACAATTTGAATTTTTCCGAAGAAAATGATATGAGAAGAGTTATGGTGTTCTAAGAAAGACACAGCGGGGCATATTTTCTCAGGTCTGCTAATAACAATGCTGAAGGGGGTGATAGTAAGGGCATGGATTTTTCTCTCGGCACAAAAGCAGATTATGGCTCCTTTCTAGGCCATTGTAAAATGACCCTTTTGCCTGTGTTCAGATAAAGATCTTTCTATATTCAGTTGGTCGGTTTCTGCCTACAGTGGTTGACCTGGATATTGTCGCAGCTGGTGTCCCCATAACCCTCACCATAAATGTCGTCTGTGGATAACAATAGTAGCAGAGAGGAAAGAGATAGGCACTCTTTCCTTTGAAGCAAACCCGCTGGTTTTTCTAATGGAAATTCCTGGTCTTTTCGTTGGTCCATACTTTGTGGATTGAGATCGAACTGAAACCGAACCACTTTTGGAAAAAATTACGGTTCGGTTCATTGAAAAATTAATCAGTGGTTTCAGTTCGGTTCGTGGTTCAGAAAAATGACTGCGGTTCAGTTTGCAGCTCTGCTTTAGTGCAAGTGCAGGTTGGTTTGAGAAGTTCACAAACCGCTTCAACTACCACAACGTAAAATTAGTGGGCCAATCTACCTCTGCCGATCACCAGGTGGCCGAAAATTTTATTCCAGAATTTACTAGGTTAATTGAAGAAAAAGGTTATAAACCGCAACAAATTTTTAACGCAGATGAAACCGCCCTATTTTGGAAGCGAATGCCAGAGAGAACATACATTTCGAAGGAGGAGCGAACAGCACCCAGATTCAAGGTTTCTAAGGATCGTCTTATGCTACTGTTGTGTTCAAATGCGTCCAGTGATTTCAAGTGTAAACCAATGCTTGTTTACGATGCTGAAAACCCACGCACTTTGAAGGGCAAAAATAAGGCATACCTACCAATCTACTGGAAAGCAAACCGAAGGTTTACTGACTGGTTCAAATTTTGTTTTATACTGCAGGTGAGAGAATACCTCGAAAATCATAACTTGTCTTATAAGGTTCTATTGTTACTTGATAATGTCCCTGGGCACCCAGCTACGCTGCAGCATGCTGACAAAAACATAGAGGTGTTGTTTCTTCCAGCAAATACGATGTCTATCTTACATATGATATCCAAGAACCTAGGGCAGTGATGGCGAACCTTCTATTGCCTGCGTGCCAATATTAATGAAGTTGTCGAATTTTATCCGTCTCGCGTGCCACAAAAAAGTCCTTGATTTTTTTGTGCCAACAAAATTAAATTCGTGATCAAGACATAAGAGATTGAACTTTGTAACCATAAAACTAATGTTTACAATAGTTAGCTAAATAACACAAATGTGTTTGCGGAACGAAATCAATACGATAAATGCTTTGATTTGTTTTTGCCTTTTGTTGGCGTGCCAACCAAAATTGTCTTGCATGCCACTTATAGCACGCGTGCCATAGGTTCGCCATCACTGACCTAGGGTGACCACATATGTTTGACAATTTTACGGGGCAAATCCTTCAAAAAAACAGGTCTTAAAAATTTTACGGGACTTTTTTAACCTTACGGTTCTGGTACCTCAGAAGATGTTAGCGCCCGACTGTCGAACTAACAAATGTAACTCGATTTCTCAGGATACGATAATCTACAATGTTATATTTGTCTCAAATGTCATATATTTTCCTCAAAATAAGAGAAAGTATGAAGGAAATCGAATGGATCGCCAAAGGATGTAGTTTTTACAGGAAAACATTTTCACTTGTTGCTCTCCCTCACTCTCTCAGGATGTTATAATGCTCAGACGACAATGTATGAATCTTCAATGACGTTACGACAATGTATCGCATATATGTTCTCGATGGCTTGTGAAATCTAACGTGGAGTCCGAGGTGATCTTATTGTCTTCAAGGTATGTACGCATACAAAAAGATTCATTGTAACGACTTATAGAGGAATGAAATTTTTAAAAAATCGTAATGTGAGAACAAAATCAAGACTTCTTTTTCACGCCACGTATATGTTTTCTTAAATAGATAATGATTGAGTATCGATTGAATTTTCCACTGAACATATCAGAAGTCAATATATTTCTTATAATAAAAAAATACGACTAAGTGCGTCTCATATTGATTTCACATGGGATACGGGACATTTGAGGAAAAAGTGGCCGAAATACGGGACATGTGGGCACCCTACAAGAACCTAATCCCATATTTCCTATTACATAATGCTTCATATAACGTGATTTCACAAGATGCGGTGATTTCAAGGAACATAACTACCGCGTTATGTGAGGTTTTACTGTATTAATCTGGTTGGTTGGAGTAAGAGTTTGCGCTTTGCTACCAAACTAGATATGTGTGAGAGAGTTTACAAAAATATCACGTTATGTTCTGGCTCCCTTTAAAGATCGATACAATGTATAAAAATCTGATGTGGCCAACACATGACTTTCTCTATATTTGGGGTATAGATATTTAAATTATTATGAATAGCATTATAAGGCAAAATTATCATTTCGTATCATAAAAGAATACAGTCGTCCTTATTGCCATAAATTATATTTTGAATATGTTTACAGAATTCACCGCTACATGGTGGTGGCACTGTATACTGGAAATTAAGAAAAAGCAAAATATCTCAAAAATGGATGGTTCTCTAAAAATTTGTTTCAAACAAAACTTGGAAGAAATATTATTCTCTACAACTTTGATCCTCATGAAGATTACCAATAATGACATTTTTAAGGAGATATTTGATGGAAAGTGAAAAAACCGATTACCGTATCTGCCCGAATACAAGCCGATGTTTTTTGTCAAAATCTATCATGAAAAAAATCATCCCTCTGAGTAAAATTTGGGTTATGGTTAAATCTTGTAGTCACCCATAGATGGCAGCACGTCTCTCATTGCCGTCACATTCAAATGATAGTACTATATTTTTCGTAAAGTAAATATTTGACCTACGATGAATATTAATTAATAAATAATAAAGGCTAGGATATTGAATTTAGCAATACCTATGCTTTGTTACCGTTTAAGGCTGGGTTTTTCACATTATTTGCATACATTGACGATGCAGACGATTACGCAAAATGCATTGACGGCTTTGTATGCTCAGCTGTTTGAATTGCGGTAAAACTTTACATGGACTGTGTATAATTATAACAATGTAATTTCTTAAGGCAATGTAAATGCTAATTTCATTGGAAATACACTGGGATGAAAAATTATCTTGGCGAGATCGCATTCAAATGATAGTACTATATTTTTCGTAAAGTAAATATTTGACCTACGATGAATATTAATGAATAAATAATAAATGCTAGAATATTGAATTTAGCACTACCTGTGGTTTGTTACCGTTTAAGGCTGGGTTTTTCACATTATTTGAGTGATCACATTAATTGCGTGTTTTGACTATGCAGACGATTACTCAAAATGCTTTGACGGATTTGGATGCTCAACTGTTTGAATTTCGGTAAAACTTTACATGGAACATGTATAATTATAGAAATGCAATTTCTTAAGGCAATGTAAATGCTAATTTCATTGGAAATACACTTGGATGAAAAATTATCGCTATTACTATATTTCACCTTTTGTGAAAATGATGATGAATGAAATTATTGTCACTGGATGTGGAACATTATTCAACAACCCAAAATTATTAATTGGAGTAATATTTCAAAATGTCAACAACTAAATCATTTCCCACTCATTTCTTCGATCTCGAATAATGTATTCTAAGCCGTGCATGAATGCCCGGCTCACTTCAGCATAAAATCTACGAAATTTACATTTTTGCCAAAAAAACTGTAAATTTTTGGGGAGTTGGCTTAAATCCGGGGTCGGCTTCTATTCGGGCAGATACGGTATTTATAAATAATTCCTAAACAATAACTGCTATGGAAAATTGTTTCAAATGAAAGTTGTAAGAAATTACATTCTCTATAACATTTGTATAGAATTGTATATAAAATACCGTATATACTCGTGTATATGCCGGTACTCCATGTATAGTACGACCCCTGATTTTTTGGTGAACAAACCTGATTTTTTCGTATATCCCGTTTATAGTACGACCCCAGCTTTCCACATGGTTGATATATTTCATTTCGATAGCTCGATGGTTACGAGCGAGATATATCGAACAACCTCGATTTTCCACACCACCATAGAATAGACCGTAAATGTCGTAAATAATATTTCTTGCGAGTACACTAAAATTCGGATAAGTTAAGTGTCTTAATCCTAAAACATTTAATAAAAAGTGATATGAATCATGATTGCACAAGATGAAATAAAATCGTTTCAATTCTAGTACGTCTGGATTACGTTCCGCGTACGTAATGGTTCCACTTGCTCATCTATTAAATAGGTAGGGATAACGGATAAAAAGAAATTACTTTGTAATATTCTACAGCCTTAATTGTTCTTCAATCACACACCGACCGGTTTCCACTACAAAATCATTCTAATGGTGTTACTAACCGACGTAACACCTTTAGAATGACTTTGTAGTGGAAACCGATCGGTGTGTGATTGAAGAAACAATAAAGACTGTTGATTATTACAAAGTAATTTCTTTTTTCCAAGATGTCGAAATTCCAAAAAGTTACACCGTCTACGATACTTTTAGTCCAACTCGTTCCAATCCATCCCTTGTAAAAAGACGCAAACAAAGATGTACATACATAAAATTCCAGAAAGGAAGTGCCCATAAATCGTCATTTATATCAAGTATTTGTAAATTTGAAGCTGTATATATGAAAAAGATTCTACTCTTCACGAAGCAACATAACAACGATAAAGGACCTCACTGTTAAGATTAGCCTACCATTAGAATGCGTGCGGGTGGCATAACTTCACCGAAAATGTCTGTGAAGATACATGAATTTTAAATCCTCAAATACATTACTCGTGTATAGTACGATCCCCAATTTTTGCAATAAAAATTTGGTCGTAAAAACTCGTACTATACACAAGTATATACGGTAATTATGTTTTAACGGAGAAATATTGCAAAAACCAAATCCGGTTTCGAATAAACCTCAACTTCCGGTTAACCATTATTGTCCAAAAACTAATCAGTTCTTTCAGCCCATACTAAAGTGTTATATATGAAGTTTGGTAATGATATGGCAAGTACTTTTTGAGTTAAAGCGCCCACAATCACATACATGCACACACACAGACATCATTCCGAAAATAGTCTAAACGTGTTCTACAGACCTCAAAACTTGTATTTCCATTGAAATCTCAAGGTCAATCTTTTTCGTGATCACAATACTTTCCCATTACTACGTATGGAGAAAGCAAAAACCTCAGTCTCAATGTTGCCTTTTATATTAACCTGGTCATTTGGAATAAAAGTTCGTCCTTTGCTGCCCAGCGACATCATTTACGTGAACATCAAGTTCAGTTCATGCAAGTCGGTCGAGGTGTTGCAATTTATGCAGACGATGAGAGAGAAAACAAGATCACAGAGGAAGTTTGGGGACAGTGAGGGGAGTGGTAATGAATTCCTAAGCTTTAGTAATTCTGACAGCTAAAGTAAATAAATAAATATTCTTATTTTTATTTTGAAAAACAATATTTAAAGGAAAGTTATTGAAATGTACAACTTATTGGTAAAAGCATGTTCAAAAATATAAATTATTTCCATACTGAAAAAAGTTGCATGCATTTATCGCCATATATAATATGCACCCTAACTTTTTGTCAACTATTTCACGAAAAAAATGCGTATTATAATCGGAAAATTACGGTAAGTATGAAATAAACACTATACACTCCATTACATTTAAACCTTAAAAATAGAGACAGAGCCAACACAGGGGCGGAGCCAGAAACTTCTCAAGGGGGGCAATCGCTCCTTCACCTAGTGAATCCGTCTCTGCTAACTGCTCTATATTTTGAAAACCTCTACCCCTATCAGAATCCTTCTTTCCCTTGCTATACAGACCTAATCTGCGGCATATAATTGAGGATTTTTGTGCGGAATGAATTTAAGAAAGCACCCAGTGGAGTGCAATGGGGTTATCTAAGGAGGGGGCAATCGCCCCCCCCCCCCCCCCCCCCCCCCTCCCCGTGGATCTGCCCCTGAGCCAACATTATTATACAATAACTGCTTCATTTTGATTCACAGATAACATTAACAAAAATTATTTCTTATTTAATTTTAATCAAAACTGATCTACAATGAAGCAAATGACAGTCATTAGTGAATTTACTGGTCCCTATAATTTGTGCTGTGATAGGCTTCCATGAATAAGAGAAATATACCTCTAATGGACATAAAAATTTTCTACAATAACTTCAGCGTAAAAGCACAAATATGGAGGGATTACTATCCACAACATGGATTACGAACACCGCACAGTTCGCTATATTTTAAAGTTAATCAAACAAAACATGTACATATACAAATGAATATAAATGAAAATAATGTTAGACAATTAATATTAACTTTATATTAATTAACACTGCTAAAAAAAGTCACGTACAATGATATAAGACTTGCTAAATCATTGGATTATCAAAACCTCTATTGTGTGCCACCACTGCTAATGCACATAGGCGTTCATAAAGATATGCCTTGGCTGGGACTGGAATCTCTTCCCAGCAGGAGGCGAGGTTTAGTAAGAGGGTGGCCTCATGATGGTGCTGTGGTCTCTTGTGGAATTTCCCAGCCTGCAACATTCTTTGCACCTCTTTGGCCAATACCATGACATTGCTGTCTGGTGGCAAGTTCGTAAGATGAGGGTCAGTCTCCCAGAAGTCCGACCAGGAGGGAGGCGATGGCGGGTGCGAGTTCCCAGAGGTGTTATGAGTGCTGCCCTCCTGGGTTTCCATGTACACCTGCACCTGGACGCCTTCCGTAACTTCTGCATTCTTAGTGTCTTCTGAAAAGTGAGATGGAGATGTACGGCCATGATGGCAAACGCCTTCTTGGAGAACCGGAAGGCATAATGCTAGGGTTAGATGATTCCGGCGTAACGGGATTGAGCCTGGTTTTACGATGCATCAACGATGATGATGGGCTCACGCTCCCAGCTTCTGCCAATTTCCCAACTCCTCCTTCCTTTCTGATACTCCCTATTATATACCCTGCAGTCCAAGCTACCGCCAATGGCGAGCTGGTATGGCATATAGCGGGGAGTACCGTCTGGGAAGGATGATCAGAGAGATTGGCATCCATTGGAACGTAGGCTCATATCACGTCTTGTGACACATTCTTTATTATCTCAATGTTGTTTCAATACAAGTTTACAAAATAATAACCATCTACCTTTGCTTAGTGCAAAACCACAACCTAGTTGTTGCAGTACACTCACAATGCTCTGTCCGCTGATAGATGCACTGCGGCAACTGCGGCTGCCCTGAGTGCTGCCCCTGCCTCCGCGAAATAAACTGGTGTTTCTTCTGGTAAAGGCATAATTTCCATCAAGTTCCTTCCTGGCAGCACCCAGGCCAGCTGCCAGGGTGTGCTGTCCGAAAACACATGAAACTTACAATTAGATACATTATTAGCAAATTTCCTAT
This sequence comes from Uropetala carovei, assembly GCA_036926305.1. NCBI lineage: Eukaryota > Metazoa > Arthropoda > Insecta > Odonata > Petaluridae > Uropetala > Uropetala carovei. Next base: position 7,072,261 of record JAXCHB010000060.1, read on the forward strand.
GTTTATTAAAAACATCCCGTCCAAAATTCTAACAACTCATTACGACGCTGATAAACGTCATGCACAACAAACAACAATGGTAATGCCAAAATATAGCATGCCCAGGAAATACATCCAGCCACTTTTGGTATATCTAATGATTGTACTCTGGGTGCCTCTGCAATAACGTGGTGCAGATTGGCTAATGAGGGCAGTGTTAACCACAGTTCCATTAATAGGGTGTCTATTTGCACTCCTAAATACACAAGCGATTCCACTGGCTTCAACACTCTTCTTTTTATTTACTGTAATCCCTAAATCTTGAATTACAAACATAATACTAGTGATGGCTTGGGGAATCCCAAAATTACGTGCATAACTAAAGATGCATTGGGAGTGAATTTATCGAAACATTTATTTCGATTTTGAAGACCCGAATGGCAATTTTTAAGGAGGTAAAAAAGTAAAAAAAGAGGTCTTATTATCGATTAAATACGGTAACGCTTTTTGATATATTGCCCAAAAGTGTAGTCATTAAACTATGTAAATTTTTTAAAACTTCTACAAAATATAACTTACCAACTATTTCATTCTGAGAGTGTAGCAGTTCTGTCAATGAAGCCTTGGATCCTTCCTGCTAAATAATTTCTGCTTCTACCTTATCGGCTGCCAATTCACAAAACAGGTAAAAAAAGGTTGGCTTACAATCGATTAAATACGGTAATACTTTTTGATATATTGCCCAAAAGTTTAGTCATTAAACTATGTAAATCTTTTAAAACTTCTACAAAATGTAACTTACCGACTATTTCATTCTGAGAGTGCAGCAGTTCTGTCAATGGAGCCTTGGATTCTTCCTGCTCAATAATTTCTGCCCCTTACTTATTGGCTGCCAATTCACAAAACAGGTAAAAAAAAAAAAGGTTGGCTTACAATCGATTAAATACGGTAATACTTTTTGATATATTGCCCAAAATTTTAATCTGCCCCTTCCGCATCGGCTGCCAATTTTTATAATTATAAATTTTAGGGATTGTTTTGAACCCAATAATGGCCAAAAAGAAAAAAACATAAATCGCTGCAGAGGTGCAAACTTTTACGTTTAAAATTTATTTGTCGGTCTTACTCTTTATATTAAGGTGAGATAAAATGTTTGCAGAATGCAAGCACATATTACGTGTGTGTGTACACACACACACCCACTCACGCATGCATTCACATGCGCACACACACAAATATACTTCCAGTTATCTGGCACTCAAGCAACCGGCATCTCCGGCCTCTCGATATTTTTAAAATTTCATCTAGTTCGGAATGTTACCACTAATATTGGAACATTCTGCAATTTTTTACATTTATTTCAGAATGCTACCGCTAATTAAAATAAATTTGGCGTTCGCGTTGGCAGTCGCAATACGCAATTATGTATGTTTTTTGGAAGCAGCGTTTGTGTTAAATGAAATATTTTGTCCATCCTTTTTAAATGCCTCCTAAAACTGCAATATGCGCTAAAGGTGATAAAAGGAAACAGGTTGTACTAACCTTAACCCAGAAACTTAATATCATTAAACGTTTAGGGAAAGGTGAGAATCGCTATGTTTTCATGAAAGAGTTCAATGTCGGTTCTTCAACTATTTATGACATTAAGGCACAGAAATCACAGTTATTGAAATTTGTTACGTCTTCTGAGACTACTAGAGGAATTGAATATCGGCGCACTCTTCATAAGCCGAAACTCGAGCAATTGGATATTGCTGTGTATGAATGGTTTTCTATAAAGCGTTCCGAGGGAGCCCCTATTTCTGGACCAATGTTGATTGAAAAAGCAGTCAGCTTGTAAGCAAGGTGATATAAGAAATTTATTTAAGAAATCTTCAGTGGCTTGCAATGAAGCAGCAATAGCATCTACTAGTGCAGTGGATATGCTTGACGATCTTGAGTTACAAAATTAAATGTAATAAAAATGTTTTTGGGAGTAGATCATGCACTGCCAAAATTAATGTTGTGTTTTTAACCTTTTCATGTTCAGCTATTATTCTACTTGTTACTCTCTCGAGTCCAATTTTATTGTTAATAAAAAAAATAAAAGATGTAAGTTGACATTTTTTCCACATAAAGTTTACAATCTGGTTCGTAGATGGCAACACCTTATAGCAGAAAAAAGAAGTACGTAGGCATATTGTCATAGGTTTCTGTTCTTGTATCAAACCTCCTAAATAAGAATGTTTTAAGAGTGAGACAATTTTATGCATTATAGTAGTTTATTACTTTATTTTAAGGCTGCATTATTATTTTGGGCTTAGATGCAGAATCATACTCTCGTCTTGGAATTGCTTATGTATACACTACTTTACTCAAGTTCGTTATTTGTTTAATATCAATTTCTGCTAATACTTTGAGTTGTGTGAGGATAATTTCTCTCCTTACCTCGGACAAGGAAACAATTTTTGTTGTTGGAAAATTCTAATGGTTGGACTAATTGTAAGTTAATCCTTACCTCCTGTTGTTATTAAAGCAAAAGAGAAGCTACTAGCGATAGGCATATGAGAAACTGCTGGGTATAATGTAGCTAGTAATTATTAAAATATTGCTATTAAGTGTATTGAATACTTGTATATTTTAATTTCATACTTCCTTGAATGTCAAGTAATTATTTAAGAATAATTGTTAGTAGAATATTGATTCTATGGGTTAGAAATTCCAACGTATATGTATAGTTTTGCATCTGTTCCATATTTTGGTTTCCAAATGCATTATTAAGGCCTATCCAATACAACTCTCAAGCAACCGGAATATTCAGTTAACCGGAAAATCCAATTCCCCGACCATACTGGATAACAGTAAGTTTACACACACATGCACGCATGCACATGCGCACACACACATATATACACACTAGTAATATGTGCTTACATTCTGAGTACAATTAGCATAAATTTATAGTTTTCATCGGAAAAAGTGGTAATTTTTCTGGGTCATAACAACCGGCTGCATTGGCAATGTGCTCATTGCTTTCATATGGGTAAGCTTTTAATGAGAATCAGAGTCTTACATTATAATGCCATTAATATTAAACTATGACTAATGAAAGAAACCCGATATTGATATAATCCCCATTTTTGGGTCTGTTTTACCCCATTATTGTCCCATATGAGAACAAAAATTTCAAGGCAGCTCCATATGAGCTAGAGACTTGAAATTTGGTATGGTTATATGATTTTGGAAAAACTGATTGGGAAAAATTCAAAATTGTATAAATGCTAAAATTTAAAAATGCTTGCAGTAGTATATAATACATCAGGTGTAAGAAGCATTTATATATAAAAGATACAGTTAGGAAATATATTTGTTTTTAACTATTATATGAATCGGAAAGGAAATATTGCTTTTATTAATAAAATCTAAGAGTAATAAATGTACCTTAAATTCAGCGGAATTTGGCACGGTTATATGATTTTGGACAAATCGATTGGGAAAAATTTGAAATTGTAAAAGTGCTAAAATTTAAAAATGCTTGCAGAATGCACCCACTTGTGCTTTTGTGGGTTCATTCAATTAAGATGGAACCTGAGCATTTTTAAATAGGTTATAACACTCACAAGGAGAGGCTACGGAGTGTAACTCTCAGATTTGATTCATCTTCTACCAGTGGAAAGTTTAGGTCAAAAAAAAATACCATTTCAGAATTAGGGGCCAACGCCTTTTAGTTTAAGAGAAATAATTAATTAAAAAGTACAAAAATTGGCCAATCTTAATAAATCCTAGTAACTTTGCTTTTACGTTCACTGGTGACCGTAGCCTAGGGGATAATGAGTAGGACTTTCGATGCATGGTCTCGGGGTTCGAGACCAGCATTGTTCAACTTTTTTTCTCGTGTAAAATTTCATTTTTCGTACTAGTTTTTCTCCAATTTTTCGGAAAATACTTATTCACCGCAATTTTATTTTATTTTTCACGCAGGATATTTGTTTTTAATCACTAGACCACTATTTTCCCCCATTTTTCAGAAGATATTTATACACTGCTATTTACGTATTTTATTCCTAACCTACTCCCTCAAAAATCCCGGGAATTTATTATTGTAAGTTTTAATCATTTTTCCTGCGTGAAGAAGATTATTGCGAGAGCTAAAGATAAAGAATATATTTGCAGATAATAATAAAGTAACCCATCTTATTAGTTATTATTGGTACAGGCATGTAGCATCGGAAGGTATGATCGCGAAGAATAATTTCTCGAGCTCCTCGCTCTGCATCTGCCCGTCGCTGGGTTGACACCCTCCACCTTTCAAAATTAGTATGAATTTCTAGGGCATTCCTTTGGTTGATAATCTTCGAAGAAATACGGAAAACATAAATATTCTTGTCAACAGGAGCAACATATAAATGAACGCTTGCCACAGTTGCAGCGATTTCTTTTAATTTCGTCTGTGAATGAAACTTCATTTACATTAAGAAATAATCTGTGCCGCTCGCAGCTATTTATATGCTGCCCCTATTGCCATGAATATTTATATTGTTTTTTTCGATGATTACCATCCAAAGGAATGCGCGGGAAACGCAAACTAGATGTAAAGGGTGGAAGTGCAATTACGGCGGAATATCACAGCTTAAAGAATACGCCAATGTCTACAGAGAGTGTCAATGTAGTGATGGACAGACGCAGCTAATTTTCTTGAGGGAGTAGGTTGGGGATAAAATACGTAAATAGCGGTGTATAAATATTTTCTGAAAAATGGGGGAAAATAGTGGTCTAGTGATTAAAAACAAATATCCTGCGTGAAAAATAAAATAAAATTGCGGTGAATAAGTATTTTCCGAAAAATTGGAGAAAAACTAGCACGAAAAATGAAATTTTACACGAGAAAAAAAGTTGAACAATGCTGGTCTCGAACCCCGAGACCATGCATCGAAAGTCCTACTCATTATCCCCTAGGCTACGGTCACCAGTGAACGTAAAAGCAAAGTTACTAGGATTTATTAAGATTGGCCAATTTTTGTACTTTTTAATTAATTATTTCTCTTAAACTAAAAGGCGTTGGCCCCTAATTCCGAAATGGTATTTTTTTTGACCTAAACTTTCCACTGGTAGAAGATGAATCAAATTTGAGAGTTACACTCCGTAGCCTCTCCTTGTCAGACTTAGAAATTTGAAACCATACACACGTCCTCCCTCCCATGAAATTCCTTTGCTATCACTGCCTCTCAACCTCCTGGCTATCAAATAGCATGTGGAGAAGATATACGAGGTTTGATACTGTCAGTATGCACCTCTTTAAATATTGGTATATTAAAATGGATAATATGGTTTTATTTGTGAAAGCTTTTTATCTGAACAAGTTATAAAAGGGTGGCAGGCCAGATAAAAATCTTTGGCGGGTCGGATTCTGACCTGCAGGCCGTATGTTGGACGACCCTGCTCTAGCTCATATGGAGCTGCCTCACAATTATTGTTCTCGTATGGGGCATAGCAGTCCCAAAAATGGGGATTATATCAATGTCAGATTTCTTTCATTAGTCGTAGTTTAATATTAATGGCATTACAATATAAGCCTCTGATTCCCATTGAAAGCTTACCCATATGAAAGAATTCAGCTCGTTGCCAAGGCAGCTGATTGTTGCAACCAAGAAAAATTACCACTTTTTTCCGGTGATAACTGTAAATTTATGCTAATTCTACTCGGATTTGAATTCTGTCTTCAAAATAAAGAAACGAGAATTTCTATACTTTCCAATAGTTCAAGTCCCTGACCATCATTTAACGTTTAACACTAGTGATGTACGGGTACAGAATAATACCGGATACCGGGTAAGCAAAGAAAAATTACCTGGCCAGGTAGCGCTATGGCTTTTTTTTGTGCTTTTTCCAATTTTTCACAAATTTGACGCCTTTCTTGATTTCACTCTAATAATACCATACTAAGTGCCTTGAACCCTTTGATAGCACAGATGGCCTATCCACTGTTTACGCTAGTTTAGTGGTCCTCAAGGGGTTCCCCCAAAGCAAGGTGGGAATCGTACTCTACTCTCTACTACTATCGTATACGAACAGCGGAGGAATAAACTCCTTCCGCAAAATGCGGAAAAACTATTGTTTATTCATTATAATCTCCCACTGTTATAATTTAATTATTAAAATTTTGACCACTTTTATTTTATTCTTTACTTAAGAAGATTTTATAAAGTTTATAAAATTTTTCAAGCTGGTACTGTTAACTAGTCATCAAGTATAACTATGCATATTATGCAAAATGTTATTTCATGGTTCAGTTTAACTTCTGTTAATGTAATTTGTTTTTTAAAAGTTTATTAAAATTAATATATCATGTCTCTGAATGTTTCTTACAGGCTAAATAGTAAAAGTACAATATTAAGTTCCATTTAATTTGTTTTTATTGTTATCCTTTTTTGCTCATGAGGGACCGAGTACCTGGCACCGGGTACCAGTGCCTGATGCTGGGCCCGGGTAATTTCCGGGTACTGAAAATATGGCCGGGTATGCTGGGTACCCGGTACATCACTAGTTAACACACATTTACAAAGTTCCAACCTCTTTTAATTTTACAAATATATCAAATGTCAAAATCTATAGTGAATAAGAAATTAACAAAAAAGGATTAACTTACAATCTGACTCCTCCTTTTCCGATTCTGGTTTCCAGTACCATACACTCTTTGTCACTTCCCGCCTCGGAAACCAGACACACTGAGCCTTCAAAAATTACGGATCAAAAGATAAACAAACTAGTTAGGAGAAATACTACTTCTTAATGGTAAATAAGTATAATAACTGACTGTATACGTCCAAATATAATTTGAAGGTTTTATGTAATGTATGACATAAATTAATAAGCCATCAGTTTGGGTCCAAGAATAAAAGTTATTGCAGTTATTCCAGGAGCTATGCAGATGCATTGCACTGCCCAAATTAACATGTTTTGAAAATATAAAATAGGTTGTATTTAAAGTTATGCAAGTTTATAATTTTCTGGTCATTCATTTTCTTCTCTCTATAAATTAAACGAGTTTTTAAGTTAATAAAAAGTATTATGAGTAAAATTTAGGAGATATAGAGAATCTTCTCCACATACCTGGGTCCTTTTCCTACCCCTTTTCAGTATCCCTCGTCCCGGTGAGGCATCAGGGGAATAAGTGTGGATGGTAATCCTACCATCAGTCACCAAACGTCTATTAAGGAAAACAGTAAACACAGCTGTTGAAATAATCAAAACAAAATTACAGGTTAACAATTCAGGTCATTGTCTTTTGAAAATTGTTATGGCCTTTAAAGGAATTAAAATGCACATTATCAAACAAAGGACCTTAAATGTCATGTATCCTCTAGCGCAGTGGTTCTCAACCAGTGGGCTGCGAAAAAGTATTCGATTAGTTACCCATCCAAATAATTTTTAAAAACTAGCTTTATTTGAGAGAAAACTTGAAGTATACAAAAGACAATTTCAATTAGTAATACAGTAAGCGTCTCTGCTTTAAAATTGTCGTTTTTAATCACACGTTGCATTGCGGAAGCAAAGAAGCCTTTTAAATAGGAGAATAGTTAATTAAGCCCTCAATTATAGATGCGAACCAAGAAATGCTCGGTAAAGACGCTGCAAAAAATGAATCAAATTCCCTTGCCTAAGACTCAGTAAAATGTAGAATTTATATCATTTCGGTAGACATCGAATCTCAATTAATAGAATGAATAAAAAACTCCACGGTTTGCCATTGCCAAATCGACAGACATCGCAAGTTAAGCAATACTCCTTGTTTTTGAGTGGTATGTATATGAGAAAGAAATTCAATTATTTATGTCACAATTACAAACTAGAACAAGTGCTGAAATATTTTGAGTTATCGATGACTGCTTTTCAAGTAAAGGTTTGGATTGGAACAAGAATGTCAGTGTTTATACAGACAGTGCTGAAGTTATGACAGGAAAACATTCTGGCATAACAACAAGAATCTAAAACATGTCTGCACCTGAAGTACAAACAAATCATCATCAAAAGAGATGCTTCCTGAACTTAACAGTATTTTTAACGAAGTAGTGAAAATAATTACATTGCTGCCAACTCCCTAAATTCATGCCTGTTTTCATTTTTATGCATAGAAATTGGTGCTGAAGACACGAAGTTACTTCTGCATGCTGAAGTGCGATGGCTGTCCAGAGGAAAAACGCTGACTCGAGTAAATGAGCTCAATAAAGAAGTCGAAATTTTTCTATCAGAGAAACGATTACACTTGGAAATAAACCTTCATGATAATAATTGGCTGGCAAAGTTGTCTTATTTGGGGGATATTTTTAAGTTACAAGGTCAAAAATGTTCAATTTTTACAATTTTTCAAAAATTTGAAAGTTTCAAGAAGAAATTAGAAATTTGGGCATTGAGGGTAAAATCTAACATTTTTTGTTCCCAACATCTTCGGCCCTTGCATATGATGAAAATTTCAATTTTGGCAAACAACCCTGAAGCCCTCAGGAGAAAATTTAAAGATTATTTTACCTAAGAAAATGATCCTAGATCAGGAAATATGTGGGTTTGCTATTCCTTTTTGTTTTGGTCCAATCCAAGCAACAAACTCAACACAACAGAACAAGATACTCTTCTCGAACTGTCATCTGACTTAACTTTAAAACACGTATTTACAAAAACCGCATCATTGACAAGTTTTTGGGCAAAATTGGATATAGTATACCCAATGCTGGGTCAGAAAGCCATCCATTCCCTTCCACATATTTATGTGAAACTGCATTCTCAATACTCACCACTTCAAAATCATTTAGGCGCTTCTGCTACTATGAGTGTTTCCCTTTCTCTGATAGAGCCCAGAATCCAAAAGCTTGTCAGCCAATGCCAAGCACAAAGTTCACATTAACTAAATACGTAGGCGACCAGTTATTTTTATCAACAAAGGTTTGTTATTGTAAAATTGTACATAATTTTTCTTGTCTTTACTTCTAAAATTGCAATCGAAATTTGAAATTTCTCAAATTTGTCTTTTGCCGAGAAACTGAAAAAAGTAAAAACCATAACATTTTCTTTCCAGATTATACCTAAAAATGATGAAAAACAAACCAGCTTTAAGCCCAAACAAACCAGGTGTCGATATTCTCATCATAATTACTTCGAAGGGTGACACAAATGTTTCATGAATTTGTAATTATTTCTAAATGTTATAAAAAATTATTTTTATAATTGATTTCAAATCATTTTTAAGGGTATTCTTATAATTATGAAAGTTAAGATCACCAATTTTCCTTATTATGACTCTAGGTGGGCTGCGGGAAATTTCTTTAAGTTCAAGAGGGCTGTGTTATTGAAAAGGTTGAGAACCACTGCTCTAGCATCACTTCTTATACTATATAATGATTATTTACTTTTCCCCGTGGCCCTCCGAGGCCCCACTTCCTACTCTGGGTAGGGCTTTCTTCACGCTCCGCTCCTCCTTTTCCTCTGCCACCTCTACTGTGCAGCAGCAGAAGCAGCAACCCGTTAGCCTGAAAAAAGATTGAGTGAAACAATGATTATTGATGGCAAAGTACTTTCGTGACTAATAGAAAGCAGGACAGATTGTGAAAAATTGGGACTGTCCCGCCTAAAGAGAGACGTCTGGTCACCTTACGCATAGTGCGATTATAATAAAAAAATAAATGTAACCCTTTTCACATGTATTAACATCATTATTCATGATCAACTACCTCGTAATTATTTTACCAATGCATCTGGTACATATTGGGGAGATAGAAAAATGCGTTTAAACCATTTCTGCTGACATTAACATTCTTTTTTCGCAAAAGTGCCTGTGTTTGATTCTAGATGTAACTGTATTCCGCTTGTTAATTTCTTTCGAACTAGCGTTAAAAATATGAGCTGTTACTTTCCACATTTGAATTACTAGCTTGAAATTGTTTTAATTTGTCCTTCTCCTAAATGTTAAACATCAGAATTATCCTTTTACACATTACCCAAGAAATGATTTTCCTTATTGAAATGAATAATTTGATATGACTTCTATACATATAAGGACCAATTGCAAGAAGACATTATTGTTTAATCTCTCTTAAAAATGAAACGCTATTTAATATATATATATATTACAATTAAACACATATGTCATACATTTAGCTATGAATTTAACCTATCCTTCAAAAATTGTTCTTTTGGTCTCCCATGAGAGATGCCACATTAATGAGATAGAAAAGGTTCAACGCAGGGCAGCAATATTTATGAAGTAAATGTATGGGGCACGACATATTGTTCACACTGGGAAACCTCTAAACTATGAAACAGCTCTTTTCTTAAATGGCGGATCTTTATAACTGACTTGAGTGAAGTGCTGCCTTACTTAATCTTAGTACAAAATGAAGCACGTATATTTTCATTAATTTACTTATCTCAATATTAACACTAAAATGAATAATTTTGCAGTTATATCAGAGGAATGCATCCCCCGTTTAAAGCAAGGGAGTCCTCTAGTTGATAAGATGAGAACAACTGCGCTTGCCTATTTTAACAATAGCAAGATTTAACACTCGGAAGCAATCCTCCATTTGGATCATTTTTGAAAAATGAACGGTTTTAATTTGAATTCCAGTCATTGTTCTACCGAATTTGTAGTCTGATATTTAAACACAATTTTTTTATATAAAACTTTTCAGCTAAAACAGCAAAAAAAGGACTATGAAATTTAACCTTTATGAGCAATTTTTGTGGACAACATTAACAATACAGTATATACACGAATCCAAGACGATCTTTTTTCCCAAATTTCTGCCTGTGAAAATCGTGGAATGTCTTAAATTCGAACACAAAGTTGGATTGCATGTTTAATCGAAGTTTTTCGAATGAATGGAAACAAGATAAACCAATTCACAAAAACGAATTAAATAGCATAAAACAATGAAATAAACAATAATAACAGCAAAAAACAAAAATAATTATAAAAATACCGTATTAACTTGCTTTAATTACACACCTCTACACAGTAATGAAAGCTTATGACGCCAAGTTCCCTGCGTTTCGCAGTTGTTAAAACAAATACCAGTGTAATTCATTTTTATTCCCTTCGTTTGAACTTGATTTCAAGTATCACATTGTGATATTATTATGCATATTACCTATTTTAAACTAAGTCCGGTACTTAAATAAATAGTTTGGGAATATTATTTACGATTCGATACAAAATATACCGTTTATTAATCTTGCACACGCAGCTAATATTAAAAATTGTGTAATACGTATATAAAAAAGTTAGGATGAATTTTTTCATGTTATCATAGCAACAAACATTTTTCAAGCTAGTACCATGCAAGAATAATAGGAAGCGCAGCTCCCATAAGGACAATGGTAATACGTTGACGGCAGAGCGATCTAGCGGTCAATACAAACTGAAGCGCGCCTAATTTAAACTCAAGCGCCAGACCAGGTGATGACGTATTTAACATAAGTTTAGGACTCAAATTAAAACAAAACAACTGGGTGCAAGATTTTTTATTTACTCACGTAAAGAATAACAATACAACATTTATAAAAACAACATTCTTTTCCGGATAGAAATACATTCATAAATAACAATAATATTTGTTCCGGCGACTCGTTGGTAAAGGCAAGTGGACAATATAAATTAATAAATGCTAAAATTTTCTAAAACTTACCAAGATGGTTTGGTGTTGAGTGAGCTTTGGGAGAATGTAAAACATCTTCAGAATCCCTCGGCTCATCTACAAGAATTAGAATACGATAGGATTAAGTTAACTAAATTCGAAAAACCGATATATAATAAAATCGAAGTTTCACTGTATGCCATGTATAATACTCAAACTTGTTTTCATACCTTCAAATACACAAGGAACGGCATTCGCTTTTAGGAGAGGCCGAGGGAATCAGCTGCGGAAATCATCATCTGTAAAATGATCACTGCAGACCCTATACTTCTTCATACAGTTGATATCCGCAGACATTAAATCCTCCCTCAGGCAAAATTTTGCCCTAAATTATAAAGCAGAAATGGGCATCAAGACTAATAACAAAAACACGTAATTCTCAACTTAACACAAGTATTCCGTTTTATGCGGTATCTCTTCTTTAAGCTCACCTCGAAATATCCTTCGGAAATCCGAAATCTTCTTGTCTACCCTGCAGCCGTTAAAATTGTTGCACCAATATGCTGCACAATAAGCATTCCGTTCCATATCAACAATTAGAAAAACACGACGCTGAAAAACCCCACCACTTTCCCGCGCGATTTCCAACGAACTGGTTTGAACAGTTTGAATCATGGAAGAATAATTCATTATTATTATTAATAATTAATTATTTCTTCCATGGTTTGAATAATGAGTGTGGAATGGGTATTTTTAGACTCACATTCACCAATAGGATCGCTGCAGGCACAACCATCAGAGACATCTACAGGTATTCGGGAAAAGATCGAAGGTTCACTTCCTATTATTTCTTCCATGGTAGTACCATTTAACCTTCTTTTATCCTATTTACGGGCGATGAAACCGATAAACGGCACAAAATTTGCAAACGAAATTTAGTAAAGAACTTAATTAATCTCACTTTTAGAGTAATTTGTCCCAAACGTAAGAGTCAGCCATTAAAACTTTTCATCGGACTTACGAAATTCAATTGTGGAGCTTGTTTCCAAAAGGTAACAAATCCACATTGAAAATTTTTTCAGGAAAAGCGAAATTTGCAGTGCAGGTATAGTATTTGTTGTACATTGGCAACATATGATTTATGGATTCTACGCACCTTCGTTGCTGTTTTGACCACATATTTCTGTTGAATAGTATTTTGAGCTGTCGTTATGAATGAATTTTAAGTGGATTTGGTACATTTTGACACAAAAATTGGATATGTTACATAATGCCGTAAAAATAAATGTGGTATAGTTTATTTTGTTTATTAATAATAAAATTAAATAGATTTACTAATTTAAAGATAGAAATCAACGTCAATACTTTTTTCATTAGAAAAAAACAATGAGAAACAAGTTTGTTCATTATCTACTATAATAAAAGGCAATGTCTGCGTGTCTGTCAGCAAAGGCTGAAGCTTAAATCTCGCAAATTAATAAACCGAAATTGATGTGATTTTCAAGATAGTATTATAATATAATAAAATTACGTTTTAACGTATTAAACTTGAGATCAAAGACCCGGGTTCGATTCCTGGAGACATTTTCTATTTCCCATAAGGTAACATGTAAAAAGGGACATTTCGGGGTGCAGGCTTTCATTCTTTTTTAGATTAAAATTAGAAAGAATTGACCTACAATCTTCGGATATAAACCATTTTGAAGAAAACAATATAGTTTCTTATTCTGTTCATCTTTTTCCACCTACAGTTCGAAATTTCTCAATGTAAATGTTTAATTCACACGGTTTGAGGAAATCTTGCCATTTTAAGGGGATGTTGCCTTGTTTACCAATTCCATTGTTAGACCTCTATATCATATTGTTAACTCAATCCTTATCGGCCTAAACGTGCTTTGAATGCTTTTAATACGAGAGAGAGGGGGGGGAGAGCGAGAGAGGGAAGTAGAGTGGGGAGGGAGAGAGGGTAAGATGGGGGAGGGTGTGAGAGGGGGGAGGGGAAAGAGGCAACTATTTTAAGTTTAACTAAAGATAGCCCGTCAACAACAGAATATTCACTAGAAATGTTGTGTATGGCAAAATATTTCTCTAACAACACTGTCAAGTTCTAACACATTTCTATAGAATGGCAAATGTTGGACGTGGTGCCCCATAGCAGTAAGCAAAGACTGAATGAATATCTTTCTTCTTTGCATCTTGCACATGACTACAGCATGGAGCCTCTTTAAGTTGCAGTAAAGTATTATCATATTTAACCCCCTTTCTAATCAGCTTGTGTTCACATACTGGTGTCATTGAGTAAGTTGAATGTAAACCCACCAGTCCTGACTTATGTTTTATACTTAATCTTTTGGCTTCACTAATTTTAAATTTCTTTGTACTAGGGACTGAAACTTGAGATAACTCTTGCCAATTTACCCATTAAAAATCTGAAATTAGAGCATGTAGAGTGCCAACTGCAGCAAATATTTTATCATATTCATCTGGCAACAAAACAGTATCATGTTTTCTTATCTTCTTTTCTACCAAACCAAAAGATCTATCGGCAGGCATGTATGACTGGCCCCAGATAGGGAAATACCACTCAATCTTAAAACCAAACTGTGATGCAAGAACACAGAACATGAACAACATGTAGTAGTTTTTATTCTGTGATCTACAGCTAACACAGAAGAAATGAATGCAATATTGTTTGCAGCACAATATGGCTTTAAAATTGAGTTGAAAATTTCCAAATGCATGAACTGATCTCATTGGGTCCCCTTCATCATTGACTGTATGGATGTGGTACTTTTTGTCATAAAAGCCAATGTGGGTTTGGTACCTTTTGATGTCAAACACACATTTCAAGGTTCTCTGGAAATTGCATTTGGTACGTTTTCCTCAATATTATTTTAATGACAGTTTACTACATGTGCCAAGTAGGTGCTGCCACCTGTAACTCTTTTTCCGAAATTTTTGGATTTGGTACCTTTTGGAAACAAGCTCCACAATTATTTTACGCTATTTTCTATATCCAGAGAAAGAAAATTACGTCTTAAAAAGGCTTCTTAAGAATTGGGAAAAACATTCACTTTTTCCCATTTTGTCTTCTCCACGTTGCACACTTCAAATCGCACTTATCAACTAACAATAAGTGTTGCTAAGGAAGCTTAACGCATACTGTAGTCAAGGCCTCGCAACAATGCTTCCAGCAGGATCCAGAAATGTTAGCTATATTACCCTATTTAAATAGGTGAAAAATGCTACTCTTCAAATGATATTTTAAGTACTACTTTAGCATGCAAAATTCTTCAATGTAATGTTGTTTTTATGTTTTTAACACAAATGTTTCTCATTAGTTAGCTATAGTACCAACTTATTTTGTCCCAAAAAATGTAAAATATGAATTTCTTTCCCTTTTTAACGGCTTTAGAAAGGTTTCTCGATATATTTCAAGGTCTAAAATACTACCGTAATTTTCCGATTATAATACGAATTTTTTTCTCGAAATAGTTGACAAAAAGTTTATTATGTATGGTTATAACCAGTGGTGAGTTGTCAAAAATTTAACCACCGGTTCTCTCACATCAAATACAACTTCCATAAATTTAACAAACGGATCTCTTTTTATTCTTTCCTAATGAGAAGACAAAAAATATTTTTGAAAATGTACAATTTTGAATTCTTTATTACTGATATTTTTACAGTCAAATGTCTATTTACATAAAAAATACAAATTTCACAAGTTGTGTCTTGTACAATAAATATATAATTTAATTTTATATACATATTAACAATTTTAAATTAGGGTTTAATTGCAAAATTTTGTGCACATAAAGGTAAAAATGACTATTATAATTTTTCCATATGAAGCACTTAATGTATATACTATAATACCGTATTCACCCGAATCCAAGACGACCCTGAATCTAAGACGACTCCCCATTTTGATAATTCCAAAAGAGAAAAAAGCTCAAATTGACCTTCATGACTACAAAAATTATAAATCTTGTGAAATATTTATTTTCTCTTATACTTTTCTTGAATGTCATTGTCTTTTAACATTTTAAAATCATAAGATCACCTCACAAACAGAACCATTCAGGTTTTCAAACAAATAAAATGGTAGCATTCATTTTAAGATAACATTAAAAAAATAGTAAATACATTGAAAGAATATACTCATTTCAGGACAACAAAAAAACATTTCAATCCAAGTGCTGCATAAAATCATTTTATTGTGTTAGTCATCATCACTGTCTATGCAACCTTCACTATTTTCCTCATGCTCACTATCTTTATCACTCTCAATTTCATCATCAGTCTCCCACAAAACATCATCCTCACTCCCATCCATGGCATTAGATAAGCAGCATTTCTTAAATCCTTTCACTATTACTTTTGCATTTATTTGTTGCCATGATGCCTTGATCCATTGGCAGAGCATTGCAACTTCAGGTTTCTTAAGATTTCCTTTTGGTGTTAAAGTGTGAGTTCCACTCTGTAACCACTCAGAATACAAAACCTTTAAATTATTTTTAAAACACTTATTGACAGCAACATCTAAAACTTGAAGTTGCGATGTCATTCCTCCAGGTATTACAATAAGATCAATATTCATCGCACTCATTGTTTTTAATTTCAGGAGATAAGTGTCCTTGAATGCATCCAGTGAAAGCATTGCTCTTTGTTTCAGTAAAGCTCCTGGCCGTCTATTCCACACCACATGTAACCAATCTCTCATTAGTTCTTTAGTCATCCACCCCTTTTCTTGACACCTATTATTCCACTTGGCAAATGTTTCTTAGGCATTGTTTTCCGCTTTAGAATCACATATGGTGGTAATTTAGTCCCATCTGCTAAAACCGCCAACATTACCGTGACTCGCATTTTTTCGTTGCCTGTAGTTTTAATTAGGACGGACTTCGCACCTTTTTCGTTCACAGTATAATTAGATGGCATGTAGAAGAAAACCGGAGTTTCATCGGCATTTCCTATTTGGCTCAAAAGGTAATTATTGGTTTTTCTAAGTCCAATTACGTATTTCTGGTAAGCGAGAAGTTTTTCAACATAGTCTTCTGACAATTTCTGACACAGCGAAGTTCGTCGCCGTAAAGAAAAATTATTTCGTCACATCATTCTCACGCACCAACTTCTGCTGGCCTTGAATTCTTGCAATGATATATTAAGTCCTCTAGTAATTTCATTAGCTTTAAGTATAATACTTTCAGTCAAAACAGGCATACCGTTCTTCCTCATGGTGCGCACAAACTTGACTACTTCTTCTTCAATGCCATGAAATCGGCCTAATTTTGGACCACTGAGCGACTTCCTTGTGGCTTTGGCTTTTTCTAGTTTCTGTTTTGAGAGTTTCCATCGACGCACATTTGCCTCAGATACACCGAACTTTCTACTCGCATCACAGTTATTAGTTTTTTCAGCGTAATTTATCACGATCAGCTTAAAATTTGTATCTTAGCTCCGTCTAATTCCTTTGTTAACTTTCCCTTTGCACTCGTGCCACGTACTTCAACATGATCTGTCATTTTAACTTAAGGGTTGTGCATTTAAATCAAGAATGCACAACTCAAAATTACTGTCACACTTAGTGAATTGCGGTGCGTCGTTTGAAAGGGGAATCCCAATGATTTCCGCTGTCATTTGTTTTGACATTGCGGTTGCCATTACGTGCAAGATGAAAGTACGTCGTCTGTGTTATGATCGTCGACGATGATTATTAGTCTAAATAATTATTATTCCCGTCATGTGTTTCTTATTGTTATTACTATTTGTTTATTTCACTTCTTTATGTACGTACTTGAATTTGCTGTTGTGAATTGTTTAATATACCATTTGTTGTAAAAACCATTGATTAAATTCTTAAATATACTTCATATTCGAATGTAAGACGACTTGATATTTACAGCTGAAAATTTGGAAAAAAAGGTCGTCTTAGATTCAGGTGAATACGGTACTTTTATTTAAAACAAGGATACAAAAAGTATTTGTTAAAAATGTTATAAGTATGCTGCAAGAAATTAACATCTTTTTATATTAACCCGAGATATTTTAGGAGAGCTTATCGTTTCAAATAATGTCCTAAGAATTAAAAATTAACCTTAGTAAACACAAAATGAAATGAAAAAAATCACGGAATAGCTAAGTAGTATCGCTATATTACAAGGATTTATAAATTATATTCAGATAATTGATGAAAACAATTTTCTTAAGCAGTTAAGTAAATTGTCAATGTTTTTGAAAGCCATCTATTGAAAAGCATACGTTATAGGACTAAGAATTCATGATTTCTCAACCATGATGGAACATATGGTTCAGAATTCCATAAAAATTTTGTGGTTTACCTAGCAAAGTTATGGATATAAAGTCCAAAATATGTTCGACTGATAAACTTGCTCTTTTAAGACTGCAAATATTATTCATCAAGGAAAATGCCATTTCAGCTCTTTACTAATTGCTATCGTTTTCGCAATATTTTTTGATTTCTTAATTATTATAGGGTCAGGATGATTATTAAATTTGACATTATTTTCCACATAATCACGAAAATCGTTTATATCGATCTAAAAGTTTAATAATGAGTTTAAACAATGAAGGTTTTCCTCTCCTGTGCTCTCCTGACATCCACGGTAACATTCTTTCTCTTATATTCCATGAATTAGGATCCACAATGTAGAAAATCAACAAAACACTGGCACTAGATATCTCTTCCCGTATTCCAAAATCCTCAATCTTTGCACTAAAGGAACACATCCACTCCATAAATTTTTGCATGCGAACTGTTCCATAACAATAATAAGTTACGTAGTATACATCGGGGAATTCTCTCTATTCCATAACTGAATAATTTGTCTGCATTGCCTAATAATTTGAGTTGGATGGAAGCGGCTACATTTTACTCTCAATCTCGCGCTAAGAAAAACGTTAATTAATAAATCAATCAATAATAACAATTAACTTGTTTGTGATCATACTCTCTGTTCTTTATTGAATAGAATTTGTACACAACAATTAGAAGATTGTATGCAACTCGTTCTAAATCAATAAAATTAAACATGCTCCTCCAAAAGCCAAATGTTAGCCGTAAAAATAGTTACAGAAAATATTATTTTAAAACAATGAATATTATATAACTAGTTCCATAAAATCGATTAAAATGTTTTATTTGTCAATTACTTGGGCATTCAATATTCTTTAGAGCCTTTTAAACTTCATAAGCTTCAGTCACACGAGCGTTTTTGGGATGCAGCAAAGGATATTAAATCTAACCGGTTCTCGCGAACCGGTCCCAACTCACCACTGCAGTTGTACTATGCAGTTACAACCACTTTTTTCAGTACGGAAATAATTAATATTTTCAAACATGTTTTTACTAATACATCGTACATTTCAATGCATTTCGATAACGAACATGTTTTTACAAATAAATTATTATTATTTAATGAAGCAATACTGAACATAGAAAAAACGAATGCTGGCGCAACAAACCTAGCTTGTGAACCACGAAATTTAAAAATTAATTCGCAAGAACGCAAGGGTAAATATCACATCCCAAAGGGGACTGAAATTTTCCAACGCAATTCGACGAATCTGGGAATACGATTTCTAAAACGTTAAAGAATTTGACGCTTTTTATGTTAGACACTTATCATACATATCGTTGCGAGAAAAGTTTTGAAGAAGCAGAATGATTTTATTGGGTAAATAGTACATTCAATTGGCACGAGGTTGAAAAGAAAGTGCAAACCATAAATGATATGAAAAGTTTTAATGGACATCAACAATCTTTTCGATGAAGTTTAGCAAAGCAATTTATGTTTCATAATGACAGAAAGATAAGTTGGGATGAGGAAGGGACGAAATTCGGAGATGGATTGAATTTTTTACTTTCTCATATGAAGTATCGAGAAAGCACTGTTATCACGAAAAAATTCGATCTCGAGATTTTTACGGAAATATACGTTTTAGGTATTGCTGAATCCAAAAAAGTGGTTTTCCCAATGCCGTCTGTCTGTCTGTTACTGGCTCTGGAGCCTAGACGGTAGAGCGAAAATGAATGAAATCTCATACTTAGGCATTTTATCATACTGAGCAGAGTGCATGTAGAAATGGTTGTCATTGTTCAATAATTAAGGGTAGTTTATTCAATGCATTTTTAGCAACAATCTGAAAATTATGAAACGCTCGCTGTCTGTCCCAACAAGAAAAATTTACTGAGGATTCCTTACTTATTTCCTGGACTAGCTAAAAATATGAAACCTTTTACTGACATTTGTGTTGTGAAAGAATGTATGGTTCAAGCTGCCTCATCAATGTTCGAAAGTGATGTAGTTGACAGTATTCAACACATCCCACTAGCAGCCTCAAGCAACTCAGAAACAAATACTATAAGGGGAAAATTCCGTTCAACTTTTTGAATGCTATTCATTGGCTCTGGATAAATCATGTGATATTAGCAATACTGCACAAGTACTTGTATTTATATGATTTTTTGACAAAAAAGTGAACAATATTATGAAGAACTCTTTAAGTGAGTTATCCCTTAAGGAGAGAACTCGTGGAGAATGCTTGTACAATTCCCTTACAGAATTTCTGAAATCCACTGACCTTGATATTTCCACGTTGATATCAATAACCACAGATGGTGCTCTTACAATGATAGCTTCAAATAAAGGACTGGTTCAACATCTCAAGGAATATAATGTAAATTTGCTATGTTACCATAGCATAATTCATCAAGCCATTTTGTGCTGCAAACTTATTCCAAATTTTGAAGAAGTGATGCAAAAAGTGGTAAAGATGATTAATTTTATTTGAGCTACGTCATCACCAATTCAGATTGTTCCTTGAAGAAGTTGACACTCAATATGATGTACTTCTCTCACAATAACATTCGCTGGCTTAGAAAGTAGAGTTTTACAAAGACTATGGTCAATTCCGAAAGAATTAAAATCATTCCTTGGTGTTTCTACTTCTCCAACTGCAAGAAATCATATAATTTTTCTTCAAGAACTGATATATTTAAACACTTTAACGATCTCAACCTGAAATTAACTTATTTTCCAATTAGTGTCAATTGTACTTTTTTCATAAAAAGTTCGATATATTTTCTTCAGTGATGAAATGTTGCACTTTGCATGTATAAAAGAAGCACTGACTAAAGAAATTAATATCAAATTAGACAAAAGTGTATACAGATTTTGCAAAATAAAGAAATTAACACAACTCCTCATTTTACTATAACCAAATGGGTAATGGACCAGGGAAGCAGCCATATTGTTCAAAAGTAATAAAGCTGCACTGCATTTGGAAATGATCAATTTTCAAGATTTTGTTCTGAAAGTAAAAATAACCAAGACTGATTTTCAACAGTTTTGGAGGAAATATGTACAATATAGGAACTACCCCGAAATAAATGTGTATCCCCTAAGAGCTTTTTTTATTGGTTGCGTGGCCTTGGAGCAGTTTTTTCAATCAGGAAAATATGGCGTAGATGAAATAAAACCTCACAACATACTTTTAAAAAATACTACTTTTTCCACATAACATAATACATCAATACAATCAGTTTCGGTGAATAATCATCATCTTCAGGTCTGAATGACTCTTGTATTAATGTTTATAATGAAAAATTCAGTTTTTGTATTTTTTTTGCTTTATGAAATTTTGATTCATAGGTCATGCATGAAAGACGAAGTAAGAAGAAAAATTATAATTTTCAACACTTTGCCTACCACTTTAAAACCATTGACATATCACTAGGGGAACATGTACCATCGGTTGAAAACCTATGGTCTAAAATTTACCCAAATAAAGATCTATAAAGATCTATCTATCTTCCCCTACATATCTCCCTATCCCCCTCTCCATCTATCCTCTCTCTCCCATCTTCCCTCTGGTTCTTTTCTGTGAAATTATTAGTACTATTTTATTCTCATTTGTAACTGCTGACGAAGGGTTAAATGTAAGAAGGGACTATATAGTCTCAATTTTGCCCTAATAAAGTCGTTTGTCTGTCTGTCTCCCTCCCCCTCCCCTCATGCACCCTCCATCCCTCCCTTGCTCTCTCCCCATTGATCACACTACCTCCCACCATCTTTCCCTCCCCCTCTGTCCTTTAATGTTCAGGTAAGAATAGCTGCTACTTGTCTTCCATTCCATTATTAGTAGTTATTTTAGTGGTACAGCACAAGGTGTGATGGCAACATAATGTAACTACGGCTTCTTAAAAGTAGATATTCCAAACACTGGAGTTCAAATTAAGAATATTTTTTACCAATTAAAATCTATTACTAGAAATTTTTCTTTCATTGCAGTATCACATTCTGATAATTTTTAAATATATTTGTAGTAGAAATTAACATTTCCAATCAAAATTCATGGTAACTTGTGTGCCAAAGCTAACATTTTTAAGAAATCACTGAAAGAAAAGATATACGATAATAAGGTTGCCTGTAATATTGAAAGTGATATAATTAAATTACAATACACTCAGTCGTCGACTTATGAACGAGTTATGTTCCAGAAGCTCGTTCGTAAGTCGATCTGTTCGTAACTCGAACTGATCATTACCATAAGACCTGCCACACACCATTGCGGTGGCTTGCAGGGTGAACTGTAGATATAGATATAATGCAATTTGCAGTACATATATGTGTTCCTAAGCTTATGAATAAAGCCGATTTAGCATTTTTAGTATTTAGTTTATAGTGAATGAAGAACAAAGTTTAAATCCACAGACAGTGAGAATATAAATAATACTTCAAATTAAATAATAAAACAAAAAAATCGAATTATAAAATTAACTAATGTAATTTATTTACCTTGACTGTTGATATGTTGCATCCTGATTTTCTCTTCATATTTCGAAAAAAAAAAGAAACATGAAAATTGGTAGAAAGGATAGAGATCGAGTGTGAGAGAAAGATAGCAACAGAAAGAGAGTTAAGAAGAGGATGAGGTTGGAGAGACAGCTGGAGGGTCATCAAATCCCATCTCAACATCGCTCGCATCTTCTACAGCAGATGTGGACAGTTTCGTTTCTTCGCGCTTGCTGAAATATGACATCAGAGAACTCTGAACAGTTGCCATCTTTTTTTTACAGAAAATTTTGCAGTAACATGATAGAGCATCGAACATGCTCCTAGCTATGGATGCAAATCTTGCACTGTATTGATCCATAGTCCCAAGGATATCGAGCGCTTCTTCCACTTTTTGGAATGCTTCTGCCATTCTTTTCGAGTTGAATTGTTTTTCTTGAGATTCCGACACTACCTCAGTGGTTTCTTCAGCAATTTCCATTTCTTTCTCAGTATCCAGTTGAACCAGATCCTCATACGATAAATCTTCTCCGTGAGAATCCAGAAATTCATTAATATCGTCTTCTTCCAATTCTAGATCTAATTGTCTTCCCATTTCAATTATATTCTGAGTAATATTTTCAACAGTCTCCAAAAACTCATGAATATCATTGACAAAAGGTGAATGCAATTTCTTCCAAGGAGAATTCATTGTTGTTTCCTTCACTTCATCCCAATAGTATCCAATATTTTTCACAGAATTGTAATTATTAAATATCCTCCAGAATTCCTTCAGGGTTTTGGGGCATTCATGTTCAGTGGATTTCACAGGCAAAGAAAAAGTCTTACGAGTGTAGAGAGCTTTAAATGATCGCATAACAGCCTGATCCATCAGTTGTAATATTGAAATTGTATTTGGGGGTAGATACCTTACTTTAACATCAGGATGAAAATCATCTAAATGAGATGGATGCCCAGGAGCATTGTCCAGCACTAACAATATTTTGAAAGGTATCATATTCTTTTCACAGTAATGCTTCACCTCAGGAACGAAGTGCTTGTAAAACCACTTTTTTAAAATTTCAAGAGTCATCCAAGCCTTTTTATTAGCCTTCCAAATCACTGGCAAAGATGTCTTACTTATGTTCTTCATTGCACACGGATTTTCTGAATGATACACTAGAAGTGATGTAAGCTTGAAATCTCCTGTTGCATTATCGCCTAGCAATAAAGTTAAACGGTCTTTAGCAGCTTTGAATCCTGGCATTTTCTTTTCATCTAAAGAGATGTAGGTTCTTTCAGGTATTTTCTTCCAGATAAGTCCCGTCTCATCAACATTAAACATTTGATTAGCACTATATCCACCCTCCTTCACAACTTACTCAAATAATTCACAAATTCTTCAGCTGCCTTTTCATCAGCACTTGCCGATTCACCAGTCACTTTTATGTTATGCAAACGAGCTCTGACTTTGAACCTTTTAAACCACCCACTGCTTGCTTTAAATGCCGGTGCTTCATCACCAAACTCATTCACTTTTATGTTCTCATACAAGCTCAAGGCTTTTTCCATGATTAGTCTTAAGCCAATAGGAATGTGCTGCTGGTTTTGATCCTCTATCCACATCATTAAAAGGCTTTCCATCTTTTCAATGGCACCTGTTCTTTTCGCTGTAATTATTGTTGATTGCATTGGTGTCGACCGTTTCACGTTTCAAAATTTTATTTTTGTCTTTTATAGGAGCTCCAATAGTCGAACGATTTAAGCCTAAAACATTGCCAATGCATGTAAGAATTTCGTCTTTTTCGTGTCTCTCTATAATAGCACTTGTTAATTCACTAACACTTTCTTTTTTCTCAGCCATTTTTGAGGGCTTGATTAGTAAGGTAACTTTAATGAGGTGTACTGGAAGTAGATATGCACACGGTCACATAAAAGATAGGAGACTGACAGAGAAGCAAGAACAAGGGAGCATTGTGGCATTCATCACTGTCTGGCGCTTCTCAGCCATTCTAGGAACATAATAATGCAACTGTTTGTTCGTAACCTAAGCGTCTGAATGAACTCATCGAAGTTAAGAGTAATTTGACAAAACGAAACAAGATGAAAGGTCAAAGGGAGCCGAAGCCAGATCTTAATCTTTCTCATCCTTAAGGGAAAGGTCCAATGGGACGAATGGGAACAACTCTCCTTTGTTCCTTGAAGGGATCTGGCCTTCCTCAAACGTTTTCCCTGTCAGTTACACCACGCAAGAGGCATAGGAGAGCAATTCAATGCATTTGCTGTTCTCTTTTTTTCAAAGGTAAACAAATTCTCTCTAACATATATTTTCTTGTTTAATCTCTCTCTGCTCCGATGCCTTCAATAGATCAGAGGGAATATGAGAGGAAGTACATGGATGAGTAAGGGATAGAATACAGGAAGCATTGGTCATGAAACAATTGAGCAAAGCATAGCAGGTGACTCAGAAAAAATGAATCGTTCATATAAATTAACAATTTTGACCACCACTAGTACGGATAACTCTCGTTCAATGAACGTTCGTTGAACGAATAATCACTGTAATGAATTTTAATATTAATTGAAAGGAATTTTACAAATGCTTTCCAAAAACGTGTTGTTCGTTGGACGAGAGTTGCCTATATTCAGGGAACCAGTCCGTTCGTATCTCCAAACGTTCGTAAGTCGATGACTGAGTGTAATTGTAAATACTTTTTATAAGTATAATGATAACAAAAATAAGCTCAAAATCATGGCTTACAGAGTATAATAGTGTATCAGTTCCAAGTTTTATAATTCAGCTTTAAGTCTGAAAATTACATTCTTGAAATATAAACAAGTATTATGCAAATTATTTTTATAACAAACTTTATGAATACTAATAAATATATTCAAAAGATTTCCTAAGATTATGAGTAAATGTTATATGTATATATTTATGAAAAATTCAAGAATAAAGTAACAGCATTTATTCAATCCACAAATATACAAAATAAAAAATACCAAGCTTTCACAGTGGCCTCACAAAAAGGGGAAACATATTCATTGCTTGAGCTTAAAATTCTTTCCTTAAATTCTATCATCCTCAGCTAATACATTTAAGCAGTTCATTTAAAGCATTTTCCACAAACTGCTTCTGCCATGCCAAACTGAGGACATCACAGTTTCTAATAATTAATCTGACACATCCCCATGTTGAATTAAAATTCCTGAAATGTAACAAATAAAAATTAATGAGGAAAATAAATTAATCTAAATTAAATGTTCTTTTCTTACACATGAATTACATCAAATTTGCCCAACTTATAGCTGCCATTGTTATATTTAAGTGTAAAAGGTTTTTAATCAAGTGGTGAGGCTCAAAAATATTTCTCGTAGTATGCTGACCTATTCAGTCACCTGCAAGAAAATATTTCACCGTCAGTAGACAAATAATGTACATTCACAGTATTTGATGTTTTGAAAAAATTTATAAAAATTAATACAAAGTTCTCCCTCTGAGTGATATATTGGCTGGTGGCTTTAACTCATATCCCCTCAGTTTCATAGCACATCTTTTTATGATTACCTTATTTTCTTCTGACAGAAACTTCATAGTGTTAAGAAACTGGAGATTGCATAATTTTTACATTATCTAGGAAAAATAGTATTTAAAATTAAATTCCAATTACCATTATATTCAGCAAGGATCTCTAACTTTAATCATTTATAGCATATCAGTATATTCATAAAAATATTTTTACCTTATAATACTCAGCAACTCCAGATTATCCACAATGCCTGAAGACATTAAATTTTTTAGCATTAGGCTTCTGTTGATCTACTAATTACTACATTACTTTTTGGTACACATTAATTTCAATTTGTCAAATATAGTTTCATTGTTTTCATAGCATATATGAAAACTGTAGTTCATAAGATGACTCTCTCACATTAATACCATTAGCCTCGTGCAGGGAGGATAATAAATTCAGGCTGTTTCATTTGATGCCAATGTTTAGACATTTGCCATGAAGTATCAACCCTTGAGGTTAGATTAATGTTCGATAAACTGGTGGTCTATCATGAAATTACACTGCCTTTAATTACTAAATGGAAATTAATTCACCAATGAATAAACAAACATAAATAACAATAACCTCATGAAATCTCACAGCCTTCTTTCAAATTAGTACTGATATGTCTGTTCTCCGAATTTCACATCATCGTGAAATAACACTTTGTACTTGCACAACAAGCTTAAATTCTATCAATGTACAGAGCTGAATAAATAACATCAGATGCTACATTAGCACACTGCAAATGGCTGAGCATTATTAAACCAACTAAATAACAATAACCAACATGCACTGAAAATTAGTATAAATTGCAGATATAAATGCCTGTTGCTTTCTTATGGACAGAATTTCTTCTGAAAAAAACAATGGAATGAATGAATAATGGCAAATTTTGAGAATTTATGTTTCACTGTAACTTGCTTTTAATGAATTTTAATGTTAAAATTGCTGTTGCAATACAAATTTTATAGATGACATGAAAGGATTAAATATATATTATAGACTCATCTCAAAAGTAGAATTAAATCATCTGTACTGACACGAAAGGATGAAATATATATTATAGACTCTTATCTTAAAAGTGGAATTAAATCACCTGTACTGACATGAAAGGATGAAATATATATTATAGACTCTTATCTCAAAAGTAGAATTAAATATCTGTACTGCTCAAAATCAACATGTATTTCATTTTATTGAAAGGAAATACTTTCCTAGACAGCTTTACTGCTTTGACCTATCACTAATGATCTTCAATTGCAAATATGGTATAGAAACCCTGACTTTTAGTTTTTCGATTGTTACAATTAAGGATAGTTTGTTTTATCTTACCATATGAAGAAAATAATTTAAAGGCTCCAATAAGAATTGTTATTGCACAAAATTACCAATTACATCACTCTTTACTAATCATCAAATAGAGCATAGGGGAAGCAAGACAGACCAAGTCTTATTTAGAATTAACAACCAAGAAGAATTCCTATTTTTTAAATGGTGCATATAGCTAAAATAAATGTTTCAAATACAAAACACCACTGTGATTATAACATGAATAGTATGAAAACTGAATTAGCTTGTCATAAAAATTTATGAATTTAACTGTATTCAAAGGAGCCAAAAATGTTTTAAATATATGATAGTGACAATAAAAAATACTGTAGCAGCACACAGGGTATTTGAACTACAAAAAAGTAACAAAGCACTCATTTAAGTATATATACGGAATTTTTTCTAACTGATAACGATCTTAGAAGAAATATTTGGCTGAAATTATCAGCACCCCTAGTGGGTTGGGTTTGTTTTTCAAGGATTTCAACCTTAGCAACTAAAAAATAACCTGATTGTTATTATGATTAGGTACTGAAATTGTTGCCATAAATTATCCTATTACTATTATACTTTAACCACTGGGGGTAATGTTAATGAACTTCCACTAGTCAATTAAAATGATGAGGTAACACCATGAACATAACATAACTAAAGTAATTAATCTTCCATCAAAGTAAAGCTGAATAATTACTCCATTTAACAAAATGCGTGGATGAGGGTTATTAATCCATTACAATTCATGTTCGCCACCAAAACACTTAATATTAGATCATTAATATCGTTCGATGAGATCCATATCAAATTACGACTGAGAACATTTTATATTTGACTTGGGATTAATCTTCATGTTCATGCTCCCGTTGGGCTTCTGCATCACGCCAATTGCTTTTAATAGTTTCAATTATTAGCGCAAAGAAGTCGGACTTTGTGAAGCCATACACACTACAAATGGCAATAAATACGTACGATAATATTAGCCAATAATCAGGCTCCTCTGAAGGAGTGAAGGGTATTGGACCTGAAAAATCGGCTGATGTTACATTAACTAGACCCTCGGGATCCATTCCTGTGTACTTATTTATGAAATTGGTCATTGCTGGAAGAGTGTATTCCAAGCCATTGAACTTGGCTATCGGACGACCGTTGTGGAAAAGAATGATTGTTGGTACACCCACAACACCGTATAAGGTATTAAATCTATGGTTAGGAAATTTCATAGAATCCACAGCCAGCATCATTACATTAGAGAATAGGCGAGGCAATGCGTTAAAATGTGGAGCAGTTAAGAGGCTGAATGGGCAGGTTGGGGAATAAAAGAGTAAAACTGTACACAATCCTGGTTCAGACCGAGATGTGATGTTAGGATTCACTGTAAGTACACTCGAGAGCCTTTCAGCATCAACTACTTCAACATGAGGAATTTCTGTCTGGTTTAGGGGCACACATGATAACACGGTGAAATTTGAAGTCGTTGTATTAGAAGCAGTTGTATTTACACTAGACGTACTGTTTACTGTATTGGTTACGTTGGCATTTTCTCCTTGAATGGTCTGAGATGAATTATTTGACGGTTCCAAACCTGTGCCCTTTATTAAAGCAGCAGTCAAAAACATGAAGTCGGAGATCATTCTAAAGATGTAGTCAAAAAAGTAATAAAATCCATTTATTATTTCTTTTTCCTTGTCAGAACTTATGTTTTCTAGCGGCGTTTTGCTCATTACATTTTGATCTGTCTCCTCTAAATCAAACGGAAGAAGCTCTAAATTGTTTGTTTCTGTCCCTGCATCTTGCTTATCTTGGTCGTCATTACCAATGGATACTTCAAAAATCAGTAATAACACGAAAATTATCGAGCAACTTTTCATGACTAGTTTTGTCTTATCAAACAAGAATGTTCCTTCAGAACCGATGAGTCTATTCGAATTTTCTCAACAACACAACAGTAGCTACAATTAGCAAAAGTAGTTGATGTTTTCAACAACCATCACAGAGAAAGTTTAAAAAACTTTCATTTAACGAAGTAACAACGAAACAAAACTTACTGCGGTCATCGCCATCTTGAAACAAAACATAAATAGTAACGAAATGTTACAAAAAACGCGGCAAAATAAAGTTCTCATACACACACATTGCAAAAAGATTATTTTTCAGATTAGTACTTTTCATTGTGTATTGAATGTATTCTTTAATGAAAACATATTCTCTTTATTGGTACCATTTTTTTTGCAAGCTCTCCCTACCAATTTCCATTTAAACTAAATATTTTATATCGTCTTTCCTTATGCTAATTTTATTTCTTTGTAAGTTTATTAGACATTAATAAGAAAATTTTGCATAAGAATTACAAATTATCTGTGTCCCATGCTAATTACCAAATATTTCTCAAGCTAGAGCCGAATGTAAGATGTTAAGCAGAGAGTGCTATAAGAATTATATATGTAGAAAACATTCAGATTTGTATCCCTATAAACAAATAATATTTTTTGAGATAATGTGAATACACTACAGAAAACTAACAATTTACCTGATGTCAGTGTAATTGTTCTGTCACAAAATTATTTCCTGATTGATTAATTTTCTTCAATTTACAAAAGAATAAATAATTATAATAATACTATTACCAATAATCAAATCATTCTTAGGTTCATATGTCCTTGTGTCACATAACGGTTGAAGAAATTTTAATAAAACTAATATAGTTTGGATACTAGCAAAGGTCCCATACCAAATGCTACTACTCCACTAATCTTGAAAAAATGTGGCATTCTTCTTGCCTGCCTTTTTTGTTTTCTTGATTAAATTATTTTTTAAGGAGTGGTACTTTTCTTGATTGTTTTAAATTACATAATGATGTTCCTATTTACACGTCAGGTAGTACAGGGAACATTTCAAAATATGGACAGGTTACAGTTTAACCTTGGATAGGAAAGGTGTACGAGTTATTGATTCTTGACAAACTTGCCCTGTTGATAAAAACCATTATACAGTAAATCCTCGTTATACATTGGAGATGTGTTCCTGGAAACTGTGATGCATATTGAAACAATTTAGAGCAAAACCTATTTTCCCCTATACATAATGGTGAAAGTAAGGGTTTTTTTCCTGATGTACATTTTATGACGCATTTGTATCATTTGTATTGGCTTAGGTCTGTTATTAGTCACAACTAATTGTTTACTGATCATGTTTTTAATTTGCCTAGTAACCAAGGATATGTAGTCTACAGAAGAATTATATATCGCTTGAGTTAATTTAAAGCTTGCTAACCCATGACTGATCGGCCCGTCGCGACATTTACAAACCCGATCACCGGACAATGGGGAGGGATAGTTTTGTTCCAGCCGAGGCAAAGGGCACGGTAGCACCCAGAGACGACTACCCATTAAAACAAAGCGAGCCGAAGGCTCGTCAACATATCCTTTCAATGTTATATATTTTAGAAAAACAATCTTGACGGTGTTCCTTCTTCTCCCAAACATCTTTTCTCAGGGTAAATAAAAATGGGTTTCTAGTGGCAACGGTGTGTTTTAATGATGGGTGACTAATAACAGACCTGTTCCCTTGTATCTCATATAATACATGAAAATGCAGTACATAAGACATACTATGTTAAAAAACCTGATGTGTCCCACACATAACTTTCTCCATACAGACTAATGAATAGTAATAAGAGATCGCTCTCAAGCTAAGAGTTCTCAAGAATAATTATCAACAATTACACTCATAAATAATTTTTAAACACTAAATAATTCTCACAGTGAAAAATTCTTCCACTATTTACAATGAAAGAACAATAAGTAAACAAAATTGTTATCTGCTGCCATGGATAAGAAAATATCGTTGGTGGCACTGGGATTGTTGTCAGTATGATGCTAGATGGTATTGAGATAATTTGTATCACAGTTAAAACTATCCTTGGCATCATTACAAACATTTAGAAAATTTTATCATAGCTAGAGAAACTAAAGTATCACTTAATGAGATACTTAACACAATTTCAGACAAATACCGTATATTCCGGCGTATAAGTCGACATTTGAAGTCTAAAAATTTTTTCTAAAACTTAGGGTCGACTTATACGCTGAACATAAAAATGTGAACCTTCAATTAAAAATGAATAACATCGATATTTAAGAAGACCGTTGATCTTTCGGTGGAGGTGATCGCTATTTTGAATCAGCTGTTCCAGTATTTACATTTTATGGCATTTACCGTATTTACTCGTGTACCCCATGCACATTTTTTCCTGAAACGCCTGGGATAAATGGGGGTGCGTGTCTTACATGAGGATTTCTGAACAGGTTAAATAAATTGTATCGATAGTAAATTCTCTGCAATATGCTTGCATCTACGTTTATATTCATCTACGAAGTATACGCATATTTATGCCACCAAGCAAACGTGTAAGTTACGCCCGCGCTGCAGGCATAAACTCGCAAAACTAGGCAGAAAGAATACACCGAGTCACTGATAACTATAGTTCAATGACTACTGAGGGTTTGCCGGCTTGAGAATAGGTAGGTTCAAGTTTGGTCCTTTTCTCTCATCCACTTCAAGGAATTCAGAGTGGTGAAATTCTGTTGCGAATGAAAGATTTCATCGTTCGAAAGGAAGATGGAAATCCACATCTCAAGTGTTTGGACTCGTTTTTTCCTAACTTTCCAATATTTACTCACGAGACGATAAGCGAAAAAACTCCCCATCTGCATAGGGAAGTTCCCGTTCATAGATGAACAAATAGTTCGTGAAGCTCCGCATCGGTGTGTAATATTACGTCAAAAACAGTGAAGTGGGGACGAAGTTGCGTAATATTACAACAAAAACAGTTAAGGGGTTAACAAAAGAGGAGGAGATTTCTGCTAGTATCGTCATAAAGAGATCATCCAATAAATTGTGTCACGTAGAAGGGAGCGGAACTTGTTTCAGAGAGTGGGAATCGGTGACTTAAAAAAAACTTATTCTGGCTCAAATTAATTTTTTCCCTTTGAACCAGCCCAAAAATAGGGGTGCGTGGGGTAAACGAGTGCGCAGGTTATATGGATAAATATGGTATCTTAGAAGATTTATAATAATTAATTTTAATACTGTATTTACTCACACTATCCGTGTCCTCGTGTACGACGCGCACCCCTATTTTTGAACCAGTTCGAGGAGAGAAAAAAATAAATTCGTACTTTAATACGCTGATGTCTACGGCGGCGGAAAATTATAAAAAAAATCAAAAAAATGTGGGGATTCCCCGTAGGTGTGTTCTCTCCATGGTTCCCTCTAAGCTGTGCAGCCGCGCAGCAGTTTTTGAAGTGCTGCGCACTAAATTTTTCAAGCACTCACGATTGTATTTTAGAATATATCGGAACAGGACCGCGTTAACCCTGGTGCATATCCGCGCACTATTGTCATGTAGGTGCACATAGCGATATTCATTCCGCCCATGGATGAAAAAAATTAGAAGGAACTATGGTTCTCTCCCGGGTTAAAGGAGCATCAGCGGCTCACGATGAATATGGCGAATAGAGATAGCAGATGCTAGCTTATTCCAGCAAAAAGTTTAGGTAGAAACTGAGAGTAAATTTTTAATGACAGAACTGCTTTCCTTGAGTAAAAATAATAAACTTAAAACTCAAATAAAAGGTACAGCTTCAATATTATAAAAATATTACGCCATCTCAATGGTGAAGACGCACCAACGGCAGTATAAACAGCGCATTTAAACCCTAAACGTTTCTTGGTTGTGTAGATACGCATAAACTTCATAGAATTCTTTGTCTTTTGCGAGTATAAACATAAACGTGTTGCAGTAAATTTACTATCGAAACTCGTAATGTTTAAAACTTAGTCAGAAATCATCATGTATGACCAACATTTTGGGAAAAAAGGTGCACGGGGTACAAATTGTCGATCTTTTACTGAATTTCGCCATTGTAGAGATCGATCGCGATCACTAGCTATAGTTCATTTCGATAGTATCATTAGCAGTTGAAATCAATCGAATTATATGAAAACTTTATTTAGTGGGTCAAGCTCTCCAAAACTAAGTTTATTAATGGTTAAAATTAAAACATCAGTCACATGGAATGCTCAAGAAGAATAGCATGGACTTGAAACAATATTTATATATATTTTTATTATTGTTTATTTCTGATTTTTTAAAACTTGGATTGTACATGACTTTGATTTTGTCTGAAAACGGTTTCATGAGAAGTATTTTTAAGTGAAAAAGTGGGGGTCGACTTATACGGCGAACATATGCCTAATCATGTATTTTCAACAAAAAAGCAGGGGTTGACTTATACACCGGGTTAACTTATACGCCGGAATATATGGCAATCAAAATCTCTTAATGTTTTATGAAAAAATGTTCCAAACAAAAGTTGTCGACAATTACATTGTCTACAACATTAATAATCTATATAAATAAAATTGTAACCTCTGTCTGTACATTTGTTTTTTTGCCGGGGTTTTACTTTTTTTGTGTGTTTTGCATCACAAGAAGGCGTTTCTACCGGCTTGCATAATTGTTGTCTGTCTGTCTATTTGTTTGTTACCGCATCATGCCAAAATGGCTGTTCGAATTTTTATGAAACTTGCAGCGTATCTTTAGACTGGTCCAACTTAAAATATAGGCTATATGGTGTATCTCAAAAAAAATTTTAAGTGGGGGTTTGGGGGTGGCACCGATTTGGTTTTTAGACGATTACTCTCCTGTGAATTAACTTAGGAAGTTCAAATTTGATATTAGTCACTTTGAATACAAGTATAAAATCAAGCTTATAGATGAGCAAAATCAGACCAAGGGAAGGGGGTTCTGGGGGGGAGGGTGGCACCCGCAATAGAAATCGCTCATCTCAAGGTAACGGTTAATTACTTTCCTGTTTTTCCTGATATACCTGAATTTCCTGATTTTTCTGAATTCCCTGGATTTCCTGATTTTCCTCAATTTTCTGAATTTCCTGATTTTCCTAATAATATCCTACATCTTTTTATCAAACAATTTTATAAGGAAAATAAGGAAGATAAGGAAATTCAGGATAATCAGTAAATTCAGAAAAATCAGAAAATTCAGGAAATTCAGGATAATCAGGAAATTCAGGAAAATCACGTAAATCAGGAAAACCAGTAAAATCAGGAAAATAAGGAAATTCAGGATAATCAGGAAATTCAGGAAAATCAGAAAATTCACGAAAATCAGAAAATTCAGCAAAATGAGGAAACTCAGAAAATTCAGGGAAATCAGGAAAATCAGCAAATTCAGAAAATTCAGGAAATTGAGGAAAATCAGGAAATTGAGGAAAATCAGGAAACTCAGGAAAATACGGAAATTCAGGAAAATCATAAAATTCAGGAAAATCAGGAAATTCGGGAAAATCAGAAAATTCAGGAATATCAGAAAATTCAGGAAAATCAGGTAACTCAGGAAAATCAGGAAATTCAGGAAAATCAGGAAATTCAGGACCATCAGGAAATTCAGGACTATCAGGAAATTCATAGAAATCTTGATTTTTCTGAATTTCCTGAATGTCCTGATTTTCCTGATTTCCCAGATTTGCCTGATTTTCCTGAATTTCTTGATTTTCCTGAATTTTCTGATTTTGCTGAATTTCCTGATTTTGCTGAATTTCCTGATTTTGCTGAATTTCCTGATATTCCTGATTTTCCTGAAGTTTCTGATTTTCCTGAATTTCATGATTTTCCTGACTTTCCTGATTTACCTGAATTTCCTAATTTTCCTGATTTTCCTGAATTTCCTTAATTTCCTGATATTCCTGAATTTTCTGATTTTCCTGAATTTTCTGATTTTCCTAATTTTTCCAGATTTTCCTGATTTTTCCTGAATTTGCTGATTTTCCTGAATTTACTGATTTTCCTGAATTTTCTGATTTTACTGATTTACCTGAATTTCCTGATTTTCCTGAATTTCCTGATTTATCTGATTTTCCTGATTTTCTTGAATTTCATGATTTTCCTGAATTTTCTGATTTTCCTTATTTTCTACACCTTATACACAGTGGGAAAGGTGGGAAGGACTACTTCCTTATCCGTAATTGGACGGCGGGTACTGATTAAACTACGCGTATTTTCCCAAGTAGATTTGAAGCAAATTTGGTACGATTGTGGAGGGCTCCCGGAAATAATTCATACGTGTTTTTTTTTCTCTCTGCCCATTGTATTCAACACGGCGGCCGAGTGAATTCTTAAATACCATGTATCATCTAGAATTCCTATCGGATTTGAAACAAATTTCCCCGGGCAACGCCGGGAATATCTGCTAGTGACAAATATTTACATAAATTATGCCTTAAAAGAGATTTTTGGAAAAACGAAAAAAATTAACAGAAGAAACTTCTAGTTGACCAGTTTCAGCCAAGAGGTTATATTATTAATTAAAGTCTTAACTATAAAGCTTTGTGCTGATCTTTTCATTATTTTTTTTAGTTAAGAGTACCCACAACATTCCTATCACACATACAGACATTGTTGAGAAAATAGTGAAAACGTACTCAGGGGACCCTAAAATACTTATTGCTGTTGAAATCTTGAATTTGACTTTTTTCACAAAAACAATACTTTCTCCTCTACTGCATATGGAGAAAATAAAAAAGCTAAAAAAATGAAATAATCAAAATCAATACCTAAAAAGTCACGGGGTCAATTCTAAAGTTGAAATTATTTAACACTTAACAGACTATAAAATTTTTAATTTTTTAACAAAAGTTGAATTTCAATTGATATTATGCATTAAAAATAAAGATGAAAGCAGTGATTACTTCTTCAGTTAAAATATTATGGTATTTTCAACGCAATGCAGTCAAAACTCCATGAGAAAACACTCTGGGAAAGGTGCTGGAAAATCAAACTAGATAACACGTGAAGCTGTGTCCGTATTTGATACAGGCAAAGGGTTAATGACACAATTAGACCACATACAGGATCATTCAGTAGTGACCAAATATATTTTGCAGCCTCATATGGGGTGGTAACATGAAATTAAACAAAATTAAATTAAATTGCAAAAATAATAGTGAACTTGAAGTATAAAAAACACGACTAAAGGGATTTCAAATTATAGTAACAAATTATATATTGATATCGGAATTTTGCATGTAACTCATCCCAATGTACACTTGAAGTGACATAACTTATGGTAAAATACATGTGTTCCTTAACTCACTGACAACATAATGCAAGATGACAATATGAAACAACATATAGCGAGGAATTTCTGTATCACTTGAGCATCATGGCTTCTTTAAAGCTGATCTACTTCTTCTAATTTACAGATATTTTAGCATTATGTAACACAGGTTTTTGAGGATTGTTTTTAAGTTGATGCAACATACACAGATTTTTCAAAAACTGTTAATATGGTAAGTCATCCTCAATTTCTAAACTTGATGTTTATGGAATCCATGGAAGGATGTTACAATGGCTCTCTAGCTATTTATTTGATCAATGGCAGCATGTTAAATTTCACTCCACTTTTTCATATGATATTGCTTCTCAACCCCAAGGTTCTCATATAGGCCTCATCCTTTTTCTTTATGTTAATGACCCAGCCAAATTTTTGCTGTTCACCAGTAATTTGAAAATCTTTCTCACCTTGAAATCCCTTGAAGATTGTAATGTAACAATTACCTGTCTAATAAAATGAGCCTGAATTTAAAGAAATGCTACTCCTTAACCTATAATAGAACTTAAAAGCCAATTGAATTACAGTATAGTATTGATAACATGCTTCTAAGAAAGGAAGAACTTGGGAATACTTTTGGACTCAACTCTTAGATTCAATGTAAGGGTGCTGAAGGTAGTCAGGACCAGAAGTGCATATTGTAGAGCAAGTAAAGTCTTCTACCATAATATCTTTTAATTGTTACTTTAAAAATGTTTTTTTCTTTTCATTTTAACAACTGGTCTGCTGAACTAACCATTATCTAACAATTGGCTCTTTCAAGATCAACCAAGCTTTCCACTTTTAACAAAAACATTTCTTCAAAATTATAAATTGCTTATACTTCTTCACAAATTTATGTTATTAACAAATTAGCATAATTGCTTGTCAAATATGACAGGATATCTTTAGTTAACCTTAAAATAGTTGCCTCCCCCCCCCCCCTCTCCCTTCCTCCCTCTCCTTCCCTTCTCCTCCTCCGTCACCTCTCTCTTAAATGTAAGAAGGGACTATATAGTCTCAATTTCGCCCTCAATAAAGTTGTTCGGCAGTCTGTCTCCCTCCCTTCCTCTCCCTCTATCCATCTCTCTCTCTCTCCATCCCTCTTTCTCCCTTGCTTCTTTCCCTCACTCCCCCTCCCTCTCTCCACCCCTTCCCCTCATTCCCTCTCTCTACCTCCCCTGTCATTCCTTCTCTCCACCCCCTCCCCCTCATTCCCTCTCCCCCCTTTCCTCCCTCTCTCCACCTCCCTCCCTCTTTCTCCCTCCCTATTTCGTATTAAAAGCATTCAAAGCAAGCTTACGGATTGATATAACAACAGGATTTTGAGGTCTAACAATATAATTGGTAGCCAAGGCAACATCCCGTTAAAATGGCAAGATTTCCACAAAATATGTAAAATAAACGTTTAACATGAGTGGTTTTGAACTGTAGGCGATAAAAGATGAACATAATAAGAAACTTTGTAGTTTTTTCCTCAAAATGGTTCATATCCGAAGATCGTATGTTAATTCCTTCTAACTTTAATTTCCAAAACAATAAAAGCCTGCACGTCGAAAAATCAATTGTTACGTAATAACTTGCAGAAAATGAAAATGTCTACCTTGGAGTCGAACCCAGGACTTTTTTTGAGATTTATTTTCGTCATTACCTTAAAATATGTTAATCGAGCATTCCTGCCAAATTTTGAGATTCTATCTCGATTCTTTCTCAAGTTATTCGGGTTAAACCATAGCATGACCAAGCAAGCAACCAACCAACAGACATGGGCTATTATAGTATTAAATTATAAGATATTCTCCTCAGGGACAGTTGAAAATTATTTTTGCACATTTTTAATAGTCTTTATATTTATTTACAAGAAAATTACAGAGCAGCAAAAATATAACTGAAATGGTTATAGTACTTTGCCTTTAACATAACCGTTAAAAAATTTGAAAATTATAATTAAGATAAAAGAAATTATAAACTTTAAGGAAAAATTATGATAAAATCTCAACTACAACCTTTCCCATATTTTTGGTTTTTACATAAATCTTTGGTAAAAATCAGTTTTGGTCTTACATAAAAATCAAAATGTCTCTAATTACACAGTAGTTGCTGATTTTATTTTGTATTCCACTTGAAAAGAGGCCAATACTTGATGGAAGTATTCCATCACCTCTGTTAAATTAAGGTTTACCTGTTCATCCTTCATTAAATCAAAGATTTCAAAAGTAGGATTAGTCATAACAGCTCTTTTTCCCACAACTATAACAAATGGATAGCCAGTTTTTCTTGCCTGCAACAATCTCTTTCCGATAGTAAGAGATCCCCTATCATCAATTATTACATCTCCATATAGGATGTCCATTGTATTAAGAGAATGATAGAGTTGGTAAGCAGTCGAAGAAGCTGTTTCTTCATTGCTACCATCCTAAAATTAAATGAGAAAAATGATAGATAAAAACTTGCTCATATTTCTTCAGCATAAAGAAATAAATATAAAACTTAAAAAAAAAACAAAAACTTTTTGCCTTCAAGTACCAATGAAAATGTTTATATTTAAGGCAAGTGACTAAAAATTAGGCCAACTTACCATAATTTTCCCTACATAATATGCATTTTTAAGGAAAAAACTACGAAAAGTTATGGTTCGTATATGGTAACAAATGCATACAACTTTTTCCAGTCGGCAAATAATTGATATTTTCAGAAGCAGTTTTAATAATAAATCAGACTTGTCATTGCATTATGATAGCATTGCTTTAAAATATTTTTTAACCAAAAATAACAATAATCATTGAATTACTTCTAGCTGTCGTCATCATTAAAGCTTCTGAATTCTTTATCATTGTCCTCAAATAGTTCGTCGCCTTGTCTGTGTAAATGGCATCGCCGCAACTGTTCTCTTCATCCTTGCTATCCACCTCGGTGAAATCCTCATTCCATATGATATCGTCTTCAGAACCATCCATGGCATTTGTGAGGCAACACTTTTTAAAGCCACATTTATATCGTAAACTCTCTTGCACATATCTTGCTTATCAGCAAGGCGAGCACTATCTTAATACCGCTAATAACCAAGTGAAAAATTACAGTGATCTTTTTACAAAAACAAGGTGCGTATTATACATGGTGATAAGACAATTTTCACATTCACTTGTGAAAACATGGGTGCATATTATAATCTGAAAATTACAGTAAGTAGAGAAATTCAAGAGATAAAACAAGTACAGCAGAGCCTCGCTAATCCGAACTAATTGGGACTCGGATATGTTCGGATTAGCGAATTTTTGGATTAACCGGTTAATCCAAAAGGGACTGCTTGTTGCCTGGCAATGTCTTGGACCAATGGGAAGTGCTCACATAATGCTGTAATAAGGTGGCAGAAGGGTTGGAGGGGTAATGTGACATCACGTTTACTCGTGCCTCGTTTTCTAACGTTGAGTGTCGCGACTGTGCTACCGTCTTAGCGTACATTTGTGTAATATAGTGCAGGGCTTTTCCTAATGTTTTAAATTACTGTCGCCATTTTGCTCATCTTGTAGAAATGCCCAAAAAGCATAAGCACAGTTTGTGTATGTTAAAAGATAAGTCGGAATTGCTCAAATGCAGACCTTCAAAAGCATTATGCTCACTGATAATGCTTCATCCCATTCACGAGAATCAGAACTTATCTGTGGAGATATAAAGGCTATTTTCTTGCCTCCAAATGCGACCACGTTGGTGCAACCAATGGACCAGGGAGAGTTGCAAAATCTGAAATGTCACTACAGGAAAAAGCTTTTGCGATCTCTTATCAAGGGTGAAGAAGAAGATTTCACGATAATGTAGAAACTGAAAAAGATCACAATAAAGGACGTGATTTATTGAGTGGCTGAATCTTGGGACAATGTGAAATATGATATTATCAAAAGTCATGGAAAAAACTGTTGTCAAATATCATGGATGGTGTTCAAGATGAGCAAGCACTCAATGAATTTTTTTACATCCTGTTCGGATTAACTGAAATTTCGGATTACCGAGGTTTGGATTAGCGAGGCTCTACTTTAATGCTGGAATTAAAGTATAGAAAGACTTGTTTCCCAATTTTCATGATGCGCAGTATATATATTTATCACAAACACTTATAGGTTACAGAAAGAGACTGAATTTGTAAAAACTTATTTATAATTATAGTTCCATTTAAATGACAATGAATGACTTAAAAATTTAAACTGTCTAGAACATAAAAATATTATAAAAAATAGATACTGTAATTTTCCGATTATAATATGCATTTTTTTCACAAAAAATTGACAAAAAGTTAGGGTGCATATTATATGGTAAAAAATGCATACAACTTTTTAGTAAGGAAATAATTTATATTTTCAGACATATTTTTACCAATAAATCGTACATTTCAATGCATTTCGATAACATTCCTTTAAATATTGTTTTTCAAGACAAAAATAAGAATAATTATTTATTTACATTTAGCTGTCCGAATCTTAGCCTCTGAATTCATTATTGCTGCCTTCAAATAATTGTCAGCGATTTTGTGTTCTCTCTCATAATCTACGTAAATGGCGTCGCCGAGAACGTCATCTTCATCCTCACTATCGACTTCGGCGAAATCATCATCCCATATGATGTCGTTTTCAGAACCATCCATGGCATTTGTGAGGCAACACTTTTTAAAGCCATGCTTTTTAAGAAAAAATCAATGCAAGTTGTGAGCAACAAATATTACTTTACATACCTCGACCGGCTTGTATGAAGATGGAGTCAGAACTACACTTGATATTCATGTAAACTATCTCGCTTGGCGGCAAGGCAAAAACTGTTATTCCAACTGACCAGATTATTACATAATGCGACATGGAGATATTTTATTATACATTGTATCAATCTTTAAAATGAGAGTCAAAACCATATAGATGTAAAGTTTTCATAAACACTTTCGCACATATTTCGCTTGGCGGCAAGGTGAGAACTGTTATTCCAACTGACCAGATTATTACACAATGCGATATGGAGACATATTTTTATTACATTGTATTGATCTTTAAAGTGAGAGTCAAAACTATATTGACGTAAAGTTTTTGTAACCACTCTCGCACATATCTCGCTTGGCGGCAAGGCGAGAACTGTTATTCCAACTGATCAGATTATTACACAATGCGACATTGAGACATGTTTTTATACATTGTATCGATCTTTAAAGTGAGAATCAAAATATATAGAGGTAAAGTTTTTGTAAACACTCGCACAAGACGAGAACTGTCTCGATACTGCTAATAACCAAGTTAAATATTACAGTGATCTTTTTACAAAAAATGAGCTGCGTATTATACATGGTGATACGACAATTTTCACATTTCACTCGTAAAAACATGGGTGCATATTATATAGGGTGTGTATTATAATCGGAAAATTATGGTACTCAAGTTATATCACAATGGTGAAATCTGCATTTTAGAAGTACATTAAGCTTCATTAACAGGCAATGGAAAGTGTATAGACATTTTTCTACTTTTTTTTAACCATTATAGTATAAATATAGATTCAGGTAGACCCCAATTTACAAAAGAGTTATGTTCTTCAAAAATCTTTCGTAAATCAAAATTTTGTAAATTAACACATTCGCTGCGGGGGTGGTGAACACGATTTTTCCCGAGAACGACTTTTTAAAAAAT
Organism: Uropetala carovei; assembly: GCA_036926305.1. Lineage (NCBI taxonomy): Eukaryota > Metazoa > Arthropoda > Insecta > Odonata > Petaluridae > Uropetala > Uropetala carovei. The sequence goes on from JAXCHB010000060.1 coordinate 7,114,357, forward strand.
ATTTACACAGAATAGGAAGGAAGACGCCGAAAGGCGGCGGTCGGTCCTAAGTAAATACCTGAGCGCCGCCTATCAGCGGCACCCGCAGCGAATGTGTTAAGGTATAATTTCCCATTGACTCCCATTATAGAAGGCGAGATACGTTCCTATGGCAAAAAAATCTTACCCTAAATATAGTAAAATGACTGTATATGTTTCTTAGGATATTTATTATGGAAAACAATTATTCTAAACATATTATTATTATAAAATATTACAAGTATCCATTGCTTAACATCATAGTTGCGTTCCTTAAAAACGTAATTCTAAACGAAAATACGTTAGGCGAGAGAATTTTCTCCATAAGAAATGACTAAAATAAGGAAGGTTACATTCCTCCTGAGTAGAATATATGCCACATTATTATTATTATTACAGGTTATTTTCAGCAGCCGCCTGTTATTTCAAAAAAACGAAAAACTCCTTAACCATACAGGGCTGTAAAAATATGGATTCAAAAATCAAAAATCATTTTAACACAAAATTTCTGCCACATAATATGATCACACCTGCCGTCTATTATGATCAAAATTTTATCTGATCTCGCAATCAGCTTAAGGCAAGAAATATGTCTCTTTGTACACTGTTTTTGACAACATTATATGATGCACAAAACCTCCCAAGGGCATACATTCAGATTTCAGTTTTTTTCAAAGAAAGCGAATTTTGTCTGGACTGTTCAATCATAGGTCATGATAATAAATGATAATATGGGAAATGATAACAAAAATATTCAATGAATGCGGCAATAAGTTTATTAAATTAATGGAGGAATGTGAAAGTGTTGCTGATCTTGCTAAAACTATAACAGTGCTGGATGCCATTAATTTTATTGACCAGGGTTTGAAAGTGGTAACACCAGAGTGCATTAAAAAATGTTTTTCAAATTGCGGATTTCTAATAATCACGGAAAAGCTAGATCCCAACATAACAAAGGGTCTAATACAGCACCAAAATATCAAAATTCAGAACATAATTCAAAATATTTGTACCACTAATGATTATGTTAACGTTGATGAAGAAGCAACTACCAAAGAAAGTTTTATAAATGTCGAGAACATCATTGAAAAAATAATTCAATCAGAACAGGTAGGGAATGAGTCAGATTATGAAATGAGTATTGATGTTGAAGATGTCGAGGTTTTTGAAGTCCCGGTGACAAAAAAAGATGCTTTTAAGTAGTGGCGTAGCGGACACCCCTGCAGCCCCCGCATGGCAGGAGGGCCCAAAGCGAACCACGGCTAAAACAATTCACGGATAATGGAGACAAAGAAAAAGTAATATTAGGAGGTAGATTAAAGAACCATGTGTTTGAAGCGATCGAGAATTCTCCGGAATATGGAACATTGAAAAGTGTGCTCAAATATGCTTGCTTGCGTTGGACCAGGCCCTGCAGACTGGGTTATCTGAGAGATAAACTATTGTCTTCTAGAAGGTTTCAGCTTCGTAAACATCATGTAAGGGTACATTATTATTCGTTCAAAAAGCTAATGAAGCTTGCCTTCGTAGTCATCATTTCGAGCTGTTGTCATTTTCCCTTAGTGTATCTTTAGATGGCATCTGGTATAGAGCGACGCGAGGTGAGCCGAGGCTAGCTGAATTGAGAATATTTCCCATGCAACTCAGACAAAGTTTTCATTAGAGGCAGATCGTAAATATTTTTGAAGAACTTGTTTGTAAATTAACCATGGACAATGGATTCCTCTCTTCTCTCACTATATAGCTTTCAAGATACGATAAGGCAAACGAAATGAAAAGCTAGGCCTAGAGAGCAGAATTTGCTTACCAAAGCATTTCCTCTTCAGAACTGTTGACAGATGAGAAAAACACATTGGCCAAAGAGGATAACTGTCTGTATGCATATGAAGAATTCGTCAGACGTAATGGCTACGTCGGTCGGCATTGAGGGGATAGACACGCAACAATATAAAAGAGTCCTTAAATTCAGTCAGCTTGAAAGCTTCACGTGTTACGGTCAGAGCTGCTCTACATAGTAGTTGCATTTTGGTGAATTTTAAAGTTAGTGCCAACAGAAATGAAAACATTAGTGTCCTCTTTGATTTGTGATTTCCTCATTCTTACTCCTAAGACAAGCAGTGGAAGATTGTGCTGTGAATTTAAGTGTATTTCAGTGAAATTTTCCTCCATAGGTAGTAAATATTGAAATATAAAATTTTGTGACCTCCACATTTTAAGATGTCAAAGCCAACTCACCTAAGTGGTACTCAAAAACATAAATTAAAATGAGAAGGTGAGTGTTCCATTCAAAAGAATGCAAAATTGCTGACTATTTTCAAGGAAAACCCAGTTCGCCAGCGAAGAGTTGCAGCTTGTCTTCAGAAGAAAAACATCTTAGTGACACTGAAGAGATATGGAAGGATGTGGGTAATGTACAGTGTGGTGATGCACATAGTTTAATGATAGGTGGTTCTACTATAGTATTATTACCACTGAAAAAGATATAGTGGTAGAGAATGAAGAATTTTCAGAGGCAGAGTGTTCTTTAGATAAATCGGCTTCCTTAGTACATTCACTCTGCAGCTCATAACTTGAACCTTGTGATTCGAGATGCAGTTGAGGGTGTTCTGGAAACGAAAAAATTTTACGCTATCGTTGAAAAGCTTTATACTTTTTCGGCAATAGCATCAAACGATGGGAAATGCTTACTTCGTTTCAACAGAGTACCAGACAAAAGCAAACTTTAAAAAAACTATATCCCACGTGTTGGTCATTGCATCACGATGCTTTAATAATGCTCAGGTATCATTTTTCAGACTTTTTGGAATGCCTCTCTAAAATAATCTTGATATCCGTAAAGAAAGATGAGTATGAAGAAGCAGAAAATCTCAAAATTAAACTGGAAAATTTTTGATTTGTTTTTCTTTTAGTTCTTCACAGCAAAGTTTTAGAAATTATCAACTCTGTATCTAACAATAAGTTGCTGCAATCAGATGATGTGGATCTTAAGAAAAGCACCTAGCTTCTAGAGAACGCACAACATGAGCTAGTTTCTTATAGAGGACAGTTTGATGAAGCTAAATCATCAGCAAAAATGCTAGCTGAAGGTTGGTGCATAGAACCACGTTTTACTGAAAATAGATTGTGCCATAAAGGTACCATTGCTGCATGCGAAGTTGAAGTATTAAAGAGGTTCACATCAAAGTATCTGTGTTTTATGTAACATTGGACATTGTAATTAGTCAAATACAGAATAGATTTAAGTCAATGAAAGATATATCGAGTAGATTTAAAATATTATGCCCTACAACACTGGCTAACATCGCTGATGAGGAATTACACAAGAATGCGAAGGTCTGCTTACCGTGCTGATCTTTCCCCTCGGTTCCCAGAACAGATGCAGTTTTTTAGAATGGCACTGAGATCAGCTATAGAAAAACAAATTAGTGTTAGAGACCTTGCTAATCTGCTAATAGTAGAGAACACTGCAATAGCTTCCAGTCTTCCAGATGTGTGTACCTCCTTCATGCTCTTTTTGACATTGCCAGTCACCACTGCGAGTGCTGAGCGATCATTCTCAAAGTTAAAATTAATCAAAAACTATTTATGGAACTCCATGATTCAGACAAAACTAAGCAGTCTTGCAATTTTGAGCACTGAGAATGAACGAGCATCCAAGCTGAATGTTGATGACGTCATAGAAAAATTTGCCGACGTCAACGCAAGACAAAGACGATTAAAATAAGGTAGGAATATTTATTGCTCTATTACATAAGAGATCGCTCGAGGATTGATATTTTCTATGGCGCATGTGGAAGTTGAAATTATTTTTTCCTTTGGATTTAGAATTTGATATCTCAAGCATTTCAGAAAATTAAATTTATTTTTCTAACTGCAATAGTGTCCACGTGGTTCAAGTTTTCATCCCATGAGAATGAAAAAATGACGCATTTATATTTTCATGTTTATATTTTTACTTTCTCATACGAAGTATCGAGAAAGTATTGTTATCGCGAAAAAATTCGACCTCGAGTTTTTTACAGAAATATACGTTTTAGGTGTCGCTGAATCCGAAAAAGTGGTTTTCGCAATGCTGTCTGTCTGTCTGTTACTGGCTCTGGAGCCTAGACGGTAGAGCGAAAATGAATGAAATCTCGTACTTAGGCATATTATCATACTGAGCAGAGTTTACATAGAAATGGTTAAGAGTAGTTTATTCTATGCATTTTTAACAACAATCCGATTTTCTCAAAAACGGCTCTAACGATTTCGATCAAATTTCGTACAGTTACTTGAGTTTACATCTTCAATAATACTGTATAGTTCATATTTCTCAAAAAATGAATATAAGGCTAGTTTATTCTAGGCAACTTTAACAACAATTCGATTTTCTCAAAAACGACTATAAAGTTTTTGATCAAATTTTGTACAGTTACTTGAGTATACATCTACAATAATATTACATATTTCATTTTTCTCAATGAATGAATATAAGGCTAGTTTATTCTTGGGCAACTTGAACAAAAATTGGATTTTCTAAAAACAGGCTCATACGATTTTCATTTTCTAAAGATAACTAAACGACAGATTGATACCCATATATGAGAAAGTTTGTACAATGTATGTTGTACCGATTTAAAAAAATATAATAAGCCTTGTTAGAGAATTACCACAAAAAATTTAACGATATTAATTTTCCGAGTTTTATGCATTGAAACAGATAAGTTAATAAAACTTCATGGTACCGTTCGTGATGGCACCATGAAGCTATTATTGTCTAATGTATTTACACATATCCAGCGCTGTGGCATCCGATGACAGTGTCCGTGCTGTATTTTCAGATATAGTTGGCTATTTTTTCAAGTTTTCACGGGGGGGAAGGTCCTTGGCATGGGGGCCCAGAATGGTTCCGCTATGCCACTGCTTTTAAGTGTTTAGATACTTTAGAGAAATGAGGAATTCAGAACGGTGACAATGAATTTTATGACAACACATCTGCTTTGAAATCTCTATTTGTTAACAAAATCGCTCACTAAAAAAATTAAACAAAAACAATAAAAGACTTTTGCAAAATCAATAAAACTATTTACATTTCTCTAATTTAAATTAAAATAATTTTCTTTTTTTGGTAAAAAGTTAATTTTTTAAAATGTTCTAAATGTGTTATAAAAAGTTTACAGTGATTTGTAAAATGTATGAAGAATAAAACAAAAAATAAAAATTTATATGAACATAATAAACAATTTTGTAAAAGGTATGAATAATGAACTCAAAGATGGAAAACTTCTAAAAGTCAGAAAATTTTTGTTGCCTTTTGGAGTTCAGGCTCTGAGAAGTTTGATTGTACTTGTTATTTCTGATAATTTATATCTCATGAAAAAAATAAAAATGGTACATTTCATTGAAAAATATTTTCTTTTACTTTTATACAGGAAACTCTCCATAAGCGGAGCGCTTTCTTCAAAAAATGCTCCGCTGATAGAAAGTAACCAAATTTACAAATATTTTATTCAAATAAATCCCTTTTTTAATGGAGAGTTTACTATATTTTTGCAAGTCCAAGAAAAATCCTGATAGGATATTAGCAATATTGAACCTTTCATGTGGCGGGATCGATAACAGAAACACTCTACCACGAGCCTGGCCCACATGAACCAACGTACAAATGAGAAGGTGCCGTGAATCACCAGTGACCAACGCTGCCCCATAGGAAAACTCATTGTCAGTGTGACTCACCAGTGGGTTATGCTGGGGTGAACGTGTTAAAGTCTTTCACACAATCTGGCCACACATTGTTCATATTTGACTCAGTGACTTCCTTCCAGGAGTTAGCAATATTGTCTAAGGCATCTTTGATAGTAAAATTTTTCCAGAAATCCTCAATTGAAATTTTACGGTCATTATCCACTACCTTTATCATCTTCTGGAATGTGTGCCTCACATAAAAGCTTTAAATGTAGCTGTTACTCCTTGATCCATGGGTTGGATCAAGGAAGTCATATTTTTGGTAGAAACTCCACTTGAATATTGTCCGATAAATCACTAAGGTTGATCGGGTGGCTAGGGACATTGTCGATGAGGAGTTATGCTTTGTGGGAGAGGTTTTTCTGCACACAGTATCTTTCCAATGCAAAAAATATTTTTAAACGTCTTGGAATATGGTTCTTGTTATCCATGCTGTTGTTGGAACGCCATATTACTGGAAGATTGGCCTTCACACATCCCTTCTTGCTGTGATGTATTAGGAGTGATTAAATTTAAAATCACCCTCAGCATTGCCTTTGAGAAAAAGAGATACCCTGTCTTTGGATGCTTTGTGGCCTGGTGCAGACTTCTCCTCTCTTGACAGGACTGTCCTGTCAATCATTTTCTTCCAGTAAAGGGCAGTTTCGTCAATATTAAAAAGTCTATTATGCATTGTAAGGTGAGAAGGTACACTTTCGCTACCTCTTTGTCTGCACTCGCAGCCTCTCTGTTCTGCCTGATGGTTTGTAGATTGTATCTATTCTTAAAATGGTGTAACCAGCCTTTGCTTGCAGTGACTATTACAGCTTTGTCTTGCACTTTCACCTTCCTTCTGCTTTAAATCTTCGTACAAACATAGTGCCTTTTACTGCAGTATTATGCAGATCATAGGAAAGTCATCACATTGCTTTATATTGCCCACCACAAAGATAATAAGCATTCCATTTCTTCCATTACACCAGGCCGATACTTCATCAGCAATTTAGCACTCGCTGGTGTCACAGCTTTTGCACTTCCACGAATTTCGTCTTTTTGTTCTTTAATTGTAGCCACCATTGATACTGAAAGTTTTAAATACTTGGCTATATCACTGAGTCACTCTCCTTCATCAAAGCGTCGGAGCACATCCAATTTCGTTTCTAAAGTAATTGCTTCATTCTTTTTTACTTTCCCACTAGCAACAATATCATTTGCACTTTGTTTTCTAGCCATTTAGCACTCAAGGGTCTAGTTATTTCCAATAAAAAATTTAAAATCAGCAGAAAAGATGATAACACAGCTTTTTGTTATGATGTCAACAGCAACAACGGTGGGTGAAACATTCCCGAAAGGACACAATCGGGAATGGGAGAACGTCGTAAGGATACAATCTCCACTTCACCCATGGTGGAAGTCACCATAAATGGTGGTTTGTTGTGTATTATCCAGATGATTGATAGATAAATAATTTATTTAACACATACAGGAATACCCCAAGTAAAATGTGTTATAATAAAAGGTATAAAAATAAATACAAAATTTAAAAAAATACAAATACAAAAACAAATAACACAAAGTAATTAATAGAATGAGAAAAATATATACAATGTATAAAATGTATCAGTCACTTAAGGCCCTGAATAATTTTCTCCTAAAAGTAAGAGGTGAATCGTGAAATATGTCAACAGAGGGTTGTCTGGCTAACAGCTCATTTGCAGTTCTGATCATTCTTGGAATGGGAGAATACATATACACATTCACTCTTGAGTAGGGCTCATGGAAAGTCATGCTATCTGACAATGCACGATCTGAAGATTAGCAGTGTCGTGGAGAGAGACTGCGGTCATGCATAGTACATTACTGACTGGAAGTCGTGCAATGGGTCAGGTCGAGCGGGTCTGGCTTCGCACACCCCTGTATAGTGATGCAGTGAAGAGAGATGGGTCATACATAGTGCATTACTACAACTGTTAGGAATGAATTGGGAGTTTGTCAGGAGCAAGCTGTCGAGTGAATATGACATGTTACTAAGCATTTGTTTCTTCTATTGTGGTTTCCATTGTATTAATTTTTATGCATATTTCTTTAAAATTTTCTGTTATTTTTTGACACTTTTAAAAATATTTGCTCATCTTATACCATGGGAAATAGTGTTGAAGATTTACTAAGATTTACTAAGTGTAGCATTTTCAATTGGAACCTTTGCTGATCGTAGGAACATTGTGGAAGAAGGTAAGCCTTGTCCAGCTCTTCCAAATCTACTTTGTAAGCATGAAAGATGCAAAATCTGAATATACGAGACATTTTTCCATTTCACAATATGAAATGGTAGAATGGTTAACTGATTGAGAAACATTATCTAGATTATTTTGTTGGCCATGTTTACTGCTCTCAAAAGACAATGGTGTGTGAAATAAGCATGGGTTTCCCGATCTTAAGCACAGCAAAAACATGAAAGATCTTAATCACATGTTCAGCCTTTTCTTAATCTTAAACTTTTTGGAAAACAATGGATCGACACTTTACTTGACAACCAACAAAAAATTGAAATCGTCAGCATAATGAAGAAGTGAATAAAAATAGAAATATTTTGAAAAGGTTTGTTGATGCAATATACTATTTATGTAAACAAGAGCTTCCTTTGCAAGGTCATGATGAGTCTGTGAATTCAATGAATAGAATTATATAATAAATTGCGACTATGACCCTCTTTTAGATAATCATTTAAATACATCAACTGTGTTTCAAAGAATTTCTCTCACTTTTCAAATTGATCTTATCAAATCTATATCTAATGTCGTTAAAGATGCAATAACTTTTGTAGTCACTGCACTGGATGAAACTTCAAATGTAATGTCAAAATCACAGCTCTCAACAGTTTTGCATTTTGTACATGATGGGGAAATACGTGAAAGGTTTATTGGATTTACAGACATTAGTGCTGATAGAACTTCTAGTGCTCTATTTATTCATGTTGTTAATACAGTTCAAGAATTTAAAATTGAGAGCAAATTGGTTGGACACACCTATGATGGGGCGTTTTTAAAGAGTGGACATGTAAATGGTTTGCAGAGCAAAGTTATCAATACAGACCCTTTAGCACTTTTTAACAATTGCTACACTCATGTGTTAAATTTAGTTTTGAAACAAAGCCTTTCAAATATCAAGAAATGTGAAGTTTTTTCCAAACCTTAAGTGGAATGGCAGCTTATTTTTCTAAATCTTCTAAAAGAGCATATGTTTAAAGGATTTGTCAATAAAAAGTTACCATCTGTAGCACCTGCCAGATGGAATTTTACATCCCGATTAACAAATACAGTGAAGGATTACAAAAATCAATTGATAGAATTTTTTTGTATGTTATAGAAAATTATGTAAAATGGGATATCAATACTGTTTTTAAAGCATGTGGGTTTTTGCCTTTTTGGAATATTTTCAAATAATTTTATTCCTTGAAATTTTTTGAAAACATGCAAGAGATTATATGCATAGATATAAAACAGGGGTGTGCTGCAGTCAGCTCCATCCGGCTCACGCAAGCCGTTTGTTAAAAATTTTTATGCTTGGTGAGCCGGTTGTTGAGCTAAGCATTCCATATTATCTGGAGGTTAGTGATGCATCATGATCTGATAATAATAGGATGCTAAAGGTTTTAAGGGCACTTTCTAGATCGTGTTATGCAGCAATTTATAATCTGAAAGATGCCAAACAATTGTACGAGGATCATGAGATAATTATTGGTAACACTGCTGTAGTTTAGATGGGCATAAAGGTACACACCTCTGCATTTTACATTCCCCCGATGTAGTCCCCAACCATGTCGATGACATGTTTCCAGATGTCTTACGCTGTCAGCAGCATCGTTTCTAGAGATGTCTCTGAGGGACAGTCATATGCCTTACTGGATTTCTTGCTTCGTGCAAAAACAGATGCCTCGAAGGGATTCTTTCATTTTCTGGAAAAGGTCAAAGTCGCATGGACTCATGTCTGGCGAGTAGGGGGGATGTTCCAATACTTCCCACTGCCATTTACGGAGCAGTTTATTTATGGTAGTGGCGACGTGACAGCGAGCGTTATCGTGGATGACAATGGGTTTCCTCTGCAACGAATCCTTCCATTTTCAGCAAATTGCTGGGTGAAGGTGATCTTCCAAAAAAACCACGGTAGTATGCAGCATTCACAGTACATCCATAAGGAACGGCATAAGGAGTACACCCTCGAAGTCGTAGGCAACAATCAGCATGACTTTCATGTGCCCAGGCTCCTGCTTAAATTTTTTTGGTCTTGGGGATGTCTGATGTTACCATTCAGCAGATTGCCTTTTCAAGTCCGGCTCGTACGACTGCACCCATGTTTCATCCACAGTGATGATACATCAGAGAAATGCCTCACCTTCTCTCTCATACCGTTCCAAATGCAACCTTACTGTTTCCATATGCTGCCACTTCTGCACATCATTCAACATGTACAGCAGCCACCTGGATACAACTTTCTGCCTGCAAAGGAATTTTGACATTATGACATGCACACCCGAATGTGAAATTCCAACCTCCACTGCCAATTCATTGCATGTCCATTGCTGGTCGACTTCCAACAAGTCCCTCACGGTGGCAACATGGCGCTCGTTGGTCACGGTTAAAGGGGGTCCGGCTCCCGGCTGTATGATACGGAAGAGCAAAGTCCCCGCATGCCTCACGAAGCCCTTTGTGGCACTGATGAGCATTTCATCTACGGGCAACCTGAATTTTTATGACACAGTGCTGCTCCATTCTGGTGAGCATGTTTTATGGTGTTCTTGTGGAACAGTAATACTTACAACACTACCAGCAACTCACATGCTTACGCGATAGCTTTACATCATGTTCCCAAAAAGTGACTCTACAAATGGCGGCCTGCTTTCGGTCATGGCTGATGCAGGCGCTGAGTGGCAGCAGTGTTGTCAATAATTATCTGATGCTCCTTGTACATGGAATATGCTTATTCAAAGCCACCACCCTTGATATATCAGTCATTAATGAGATTTACACATTTAAAATACGAATTTAATTTTTATTTACAATATTATCGTTTTTTTATTGAAATTCCTTTTAATTTCTGCAAAGATCAGATAATGCGATCATAGGGCTACAAAAAAGTCACATTTGGCAGAACACCCCTGGATGTAATTCACACAATATCTGCAATATGGCAGTTTGTCATTTTACTATACTAGTATTTCCACTATTTCCCTACAGTGGCACTTGGATATTGCCTGGTGACTACCGGTTGCATAAAACATTTTATCCTAAATGCATGCCCACCACCAATGACCAGGATACACCACTGGTTCAGACCAAGAAAAGCTTGATGTGAGGAGGGGACGGATTACTTAAGATAGTGATTCCAAAACTGGGGTTTTAACAGGATTTTCAGAAGAGTGGCAAAGACAGAACTTCTTATATTTTTTACTTTTATTCATGAACATATTTAGAATAAAATGAATTTTTGTGAAAATAAAATAGATACTGTTTATAACAGCATAAAAGACAACATTTAAAGAGATTTAAAAACTTTGAAAAAACTAGGATCGACTTATACACCAAGTATAAAATGCAAAACTTAAACTTTTGGTGACTGATGTAGAATAGTAGTTGAATACAGCTAACCCTCCAGTACAGGTGATTGCAATGCTTCAATCAGCTGTCTTAGTGTTTACAATTTATTTAGCAGACATTTATTTTGTAGAAAAGTAGTTCTTGGGGAAAAGAATCAGCACTTTTGGTTTTATGCTTTCCTCTGATAGCAAAGTATCCAGTTCCTTTACCTTAGTCATTTTATGGAGTGATTCTGTTTAATTAAACTTTAGATCCATAAATTAACAATTTCATTAATTTCCTAACAAAATTTTGATTAAATAAAAAAACCATTAACTGATTAATAAAAACCAAGCCCTAATCTGAACCATGATTTTTATACAGTATAAAATGCAAAAATAGCCTTTTTGAGTCATGTTAATAATATCTCTAAGCCAAAATATTCACTTAAGGTTTATTTTCATTTTCATCAGTTTTTCTTGCTTTCTAGTAATATAAATGAAGATATAGGATCAAAATTACAGGAAGGGGGTAGGTGCAGATAACCAAAAACTTTGGCTAAAAGATGTTCTACCTTTCTTGTTAATCTTCCTTCAGTACTAACCTTGGGAGTAATGATGCAGACAACGTAGGGAGCCATGGCCAAAGGCCAGCGGATTTCACCCACTGGGGAAAGAGCCTCTATAGAAGCAGCCAGAATCCTGGTCAATCCAAGACCATAACTTCCCATCTCTATTGGCACATCTTCTCCCTTAGATGTTGTAAATGTAGCTCCAAGAGGATCTGAGTATTTGGTATCAAGGAGAAATGTATGTCCAACCTAAATTTGCAAGGGAAAATTTCTAATGATACTTACATTGAAGTCAACAAAAATTGCAGCAAGTATAAAAAAATCTTTGTTAAAATCAAGTTTCACCTGGCCTAGAAGATGGATTATTCAAAAATATGTATTTTATTATGCAAAACTGCGAAGTAAAACATATTATGAACATATTTTAACAAAAATTGAATATGATACACAAAAACATGTGTACTCAAACAACATTACACAAACTGCAGAACTTGACTATGAATTTGAGTATAAAATCACTTAAATTCCAAAATGAAAATAAAGAAACTAAAAGCATTAATATAAAAAACACCCTATGTGAACATGCAAAATACAATATTTTAACAAAAACTGAATATGATACACAAAAACAAGTGTACTCAAACAACATTACACAAACTGCAGAATTTGAGTATAAAATCACTTAAATTCCAAAATGAAAATAATGAAACTAAAAGCATTAATATATAAAACACCCTATGTGAACATGCAAAGTACAATATACCAGAGACGAATAAATAGCATACCAATGCTTCACAGCAAAATACCATTAGTGTTGAATTGGTGGACAGTACACATTTAGATTTGCTGGTAAAATTTTTTTTCTTAACATAAAAAACAGTAATCCTTGTCTTTGAAAATCCATTTATTCTAACAAATAAGGGTCAGAATACGATGTTAAAATAGACAGAAAGTAAAAAATTCATAACAGCTTTGATAATTAACAAAACAACCTGTTCATTTAATCAATAACTTTTTTGCATAGAAGTTTACATCCTGTCAAAGTTATGTCAACTAATTGGTGCAATAAATTAAATGAATAAATCTTTGATAAAATCCATTCATCTGAGTGAAAGTATGAGATTGAAATTTCTTCTCAGCTACAATCAATTAAACCTCATCATTTATGCCAGCAACTCCCAACAATTTTATACCCACAATATATTTATCACTATTTACAATGGTTTAAATATTACCTCAATTCCATTTATTGTACTCAAGTTGCTTGCATTACAAACTGGGCAAGTTTCACCTTGGAATACTTCCTTATTGGCTGAATATTTGCAAGAATCACACTTTAAAAGGGTATCTTCCCCAATATTAGCTAAAAAGTGGTATTCGTGAGATAAACTCCCACCCATGGCACCACTGTCACCTAGGACTGTAATACAGATATTTGATTTAATGGAAATCAAAAGAATTATCCTGAATTAAAAAGTAAAATTTATATTTATAATTTTCAATTGTTATTATCAGCAGGCATAAAACTCCAAGTATTTTATGCTTGTGATTGTTTAATGTGAAATATCAATTCAAAAAGTAAGGAAATTTGAAAAATTAACATTTGAATTGTTTGCTCTAAATGAATTTGAAAAAGACATACCTTTGACATATTTCACACCAATCTTGTCAAATATATTATTATATGCCTGACATACTTCCATGTAAGTACTTTTGGCTGCCTCCAGTGATGAATCAAAAGAATACAAATCTTTCATGATAAATTCTTTTCCTCTAATCAATCCAAACCTCGACTTTTTCTCATCCCTGAATTTACTTGATATTTGATAAATTCTAAGAGGTAACTGATGGTGTGAGATAGGTGTGACAGATGCAATCAGTCGTGCTGCTGATTCTTCATGGGTCTAAAAAATACAAAAGGGAAATATTAAAATTTAGGATCTTCGTAAGGTAAATCCAAAGCCACATATTCCCGTTACAAACTTCACTTTAGCTGTGTATTCAAGAAAAATTATCGAGTCTTAAACTAAATGACTAGCAATACGTCATTGGCGTAAAATGATTTACTGTGAAATATTTGACTTCATTTAATACGGCAGGTTTAAGATATTTTGTAATGTAAAGAGTTAATTTACCCACTGGACTTAATATATATTCTTTACTGTGCCTATCCTTGAGTTTGAAGAGTTCTGGACCGGCAGTATACCATCTTCCTAAAGTAGAGTAATAACATAACTAAATTATACAAGGAATTCTATAAAATTTATCTCAGGCAATGTATAGGTTTTTGTACTGATGCGTATTTTTTTAAGCTTGAAAATATTGTTGTAAGTTGGAAAAAAAACCAAAACTCGCTGCAAATCCTCAATGAACATAGGTTCGTATATAGGAATAAGTCCCATCATATTTAATTACGAGGTGCATAATGTCCATAGAATTCTACTGCTATCTAAAATTAAAGAAATAATAAATACATTCTTAAATATAAACGAAAAGCTTTTATTTACCAGATTCTTTCCAAAGTAGTGAGTCGGTAAGTATCGGTAGTAATACTTTCTGTGCATTGATGAAATTCATTTCCAAATCCACTATTTTAATTAACTTTTCTAGAGATTTTAATCCGAGAGGTAAGATATGAAACATACCATTTCCACTCTGTCTGATTATTCCATTCTCTATCATAAGCTGTAAATGAAGAAAAAATGTTAAACCAACCGTGCCTCTAGAGAAAATTTTGATTTCTGAAGTTTCTTTAATTTTATATTTGTAGGTGAATAATGTTTAAAAGTTTACACCTATTAAGACCCAAACGATACCTTTTGACTGTTCGATAAAATTCCATCTGATTTAACAAATGCATTTTTAGGAATAACTTTTAAAGGTTGAAATATATTAGAGATGCGGTGAATTTTTAAAGACATTATCAAATTCGGACAGGTATTTGAAACAGTAAAATTTTATTCCTACTTAAACATTTTCATCCGCGACGAAATTCGTTTTTCATTTTTTTATTATGAACCTACCGAATCGAAATAACAAAAAATATGCAATACTGGAAGATATTTCATAAGGACACTATGGTATTCGTGAAGATGAGAAATTATCCCTTTATCATGTAGTAAAAGATTTTATGTGGATTATTTGTGTCTTTTTATATGATCACACCAAAATAAACGATAATTATTTATTATAAAGGTACCTAAGAAAAGGTTCTGGACGAAAAAATGCCCTTCCAATATTCATAGTAAATCCTTACATTAAACTGTAAGTATAGGGAGAAAGATAATAATATTTAATGCCTGCATTTGCAATTTTAGATGCCTTTGCGAAGCACGTACGTAGTTCTTTTATCTCAAATTTGGCGCTAGTAGACTTCGGGCGAGAATGTAATGTTTGCTTATTTTATAAAGTACGAACGTCGAATTTGCATCCCAACGGTGAATTTATTAACATTAAAAATTTTAACGCTGTGCTTTCATTTCCTTCGTGTGAACCGATTTTGTTCTTTATGGTGTAACAATGAAAAATACCATATTAATAATCTCAGAATCCATTTTCACTTCCTAATTGCGTACTTAGGTCTGGTCTCCTCCCTTTAACTTACTATAACTAATGCACACCTTTATTTGAACATGACATATACATAATTAAAGCATACCGCGTTATGAGCAAGGGACTGTTTACATTACCCAACTCCTCATTAACTTCCTTTGCATACTTTTATGTCATCCTTAAAGTCTATTTTGCAATCTAATCTTAAACTGAAATTACCTCGGTCATCTATTAGAAATTTTCTAAGGTATAATTTCTTTTCCGCCTTGTTCGTGTGCAGACTTGATTTATGGTTTGCTGTCTTGTCGAAATTGTCTGTATTAGAGCTCTGTTAAATTTCGTTTTAAAACCTAAATTTTATTCGTTTTCAGTGAACATAGCTTGAAGAACTCTGGTCTAGATAATCATTATCGTTCTCTGACGAAATCCACCAAAATACTTTTATCAAAATGCTTATTATGCCTACTGATGTGTCACACAGGCAATTTGTTAATATCATCTCATCTCATATTTCGCTAAGTCTCCCTCAAATATTTTTTTCAGTTGTTACTATAATCTACTTGTATAACTTATTTTCCTGAACAATTTCATATATCATATTTTAAATTTTTTGTTCTTTTCGTTACGGCCCACAGACTGCAAGTGCAACTAGTGCTGCGCTGAAGAATCATAAGCTGAATTATTTTTCGTGTTTCCGTCGTTTCTGTTATTGTTGTTAGAATTCGCTGATTGCGTTGGTTGTAATGTTGGGTATATGATGTTTTTGGAGCTCAATAACTGTGAATCAAATGGTTTAATACTCCCGTATCGAAATGGGGAATTACATTTGCATTTTGTAACAATGAAAATGAATGAAGTTTTTAACATCTCAATTTAGTTTAAAACTTCCACAAAATGTCATCGTTTACTCCGGGAACGGCGGCTATGCCTACTTCGGAGGTGGAGCTGACAATTTCATGCAGGTGAACATTTATTTTGTTGTAATGTAATTTTCTGTCACTTTACATCTACATTGTTTCTTTGTTTATCGTGTCCGTTTTTCCCCAGGTCGTTGCAAGGAAAAGATGTTCTGTCTAAGTCAGACCCAATGGTAGTAATTTACTGTCAGCCTTTTGGTGAAAAAAGATGGGTTGAATTCTGCCGAACAGAAACAATTTTTAACACGCATAACCCTGATTTTACAAAGAAGGTCATCCTTTCGTATCATTTTGAGGAACAACAACCTCTCATGTTTAAAGTATATGATATAGATTCTTCTAGTCCTGACTTGTCAAAGCACGATTTTCTTGGAACGGCAACATGCACACTGGCTCAGGTATATTTATCTTACAATAAATTATTTTTATTACCAAGCCCTAATTGTTGATATCTACAAGCAAACTTTACGTTCAACTGAAGAATGCCCTCTTTAGTCTCTAAAAAGAATAGACTTGATGCTTTCCATGTAACATTATTTATTTTGAGGATTAAAAATAAACTAAAATAAAAACATAGTGTCTTGCATCTTGATTATCTGGATCAAATTAGTTTCACAATATGTGCACTTAACTATACATTTTGAGCTAATTATAAATTTTGAATTGAAGTTCATTCACAGTTATCACAATTTTTGTTGCATTAGTTTGTGCTTTTACTTTGGCAATGCTAGTTTATATAGAATATTTTTGTTCTATTGAATAACATTTTTAGTTATAGTTGAGATAGATTCACATATTATTTTGCAGTGGTGATGTTCATTATACTTAGTAAGATATTCATATTTTATTAGATTGGTTGTTACATAAATGTGATTATCAATAGATAGTATCAAGAGGAAAAGTGCAGCTCCCATTATCCATGAGCACATCGGGAGATCAGGGCAACGAATCCTATGGTCATATTATTTTAAGTGTTGAAGAACTAGCTGCTGTGAGAGATAATGTGATATTGAAGTTCCATGGACGTCATTTAGACAAAAAAGATTTTTTTGGGAAGTCAGATCCATTTTTGGTGTTTTCAAAGGTAAAAATATGATTTATTTTATGATAAATATATGCCTTTAATATTATATTTATAAAACAAATTTATGTAAGAAGTATTTTTTTAAGATAAGGTTTTATTATTAGAAGTTGCACTAATAAGGCAAAAATAAATTTGTTTCTGAAGTTTCAACAATATAACCAATAATAAAAGGTGCACAGTGAAGGTACTAGAATTTCATTTGTAAGTCTGCAATTTGATATATTCACCATGCAACCTTTATTATTGGTTAAATTCAAGTTTTAATAGTTGAAGTTTTGATCATAAAATTTATTTTTGTCTCATTAATGCAACTTTTAATAATAAAAGTTGAAAAATGTTTTATATATTTTAATTTTAAATTTTTAGTCAAACAATATATTTTTATTTATATGTTAACTTTATTTTCAACATTTTTACTTTCTCGTACTAAGTATTGAGGAAGTATTGTTTTCGCGAAAAAATTTGACCTTGAGATTTTTACGGAAATATACATTTTAGGTGCAACTGAATCCGAAAAATTGGTTTTTGCAAATCTGTCTGTCTGTCTGTTACTATCTCTGGAGCCTAGACGTTAGAGCGAAAATGAATGAAATCTCGTACATAGGCATTTTATCATACTGAGCAGAGGATACATAAAAATGGTTGACATTGCTCAATAATTAAGAGTAGTTTATTCTACGCATTTTTAACAACAATCAGATTTTCTCAAAAATGGCTCTAATGATTCTGATCAAATTTCGTACAGTTACTTGAGTTTACGTCTTCAATAATACTGAATAATTCATATTTCTCAAAAAATGAATATGAGGCTAGTTTATTCTAGGCAACTTTAACAATAATTCGATTTTCTCAAAAATGGCTCTAACGATTCTGATCAAATTTCGTACAGTTACTTGAGTTTACGTCTTCAATAATACTGAATAATTCATATTTCTCAAAAAATGAATATGAGGCTAGTTTATTCTAGGCAACTTTAACAATAATTCGATTTTCTCAAAAATGGCTCTAACGATTTTGATCAAATTTCGTACAGTTACTTGAGTATACATCTACAATAATACTACATATTTCATTTTTCTCAATGAATGAATATAAGGCTAGTTTATTCTTGGGCAACTTGAACAAAAATTGGATTTTCTAAAAACAGGTTCATATGATTTTCATTTTCTAAAGATAACTAAACGATGCATTAGTACCCATCTATGAGAAAGTTTGTACAATGTATGTTGTACTGATTTTTTTGTAATATTGCCTAAACTTGGCCCCAAAGAGTGTGATGATTGAAATGAAAGAAAAGTTGGTAAAAAGGGCAAATAAAGTGACGAGTTTGGAGAAGAAAATTGAAGTTTTAGATAGGCTTGCACATAATGAATTTGCTTCATCAGTTGGTAAATTACTTGGTTTGAACGAGTCGACAATAAGATCGATTAAGAAAAGTGAAGAAGCGATCAAAAAGTCTCGCTGAGTTCAATTGTCATTCACGAAAAAGCCAAGCTACTGCACAATCATTATGTCTCAAATTGTTTCACGGTCTGCTAACGGGATATTGCCAATGTCATCGAAGTGTGTGTAGATTGGTTCCTTGCTCTTTAAAAAAATGTGGCATTTATTCAGAACGTCACAGTATGTATTGTATTATTATATATTTGTTCTTCTTCACAGTTGAACACACACTCGACCGGATTAAGTCCAATGAGCATCTGATTGAAGCTAAAGATTAGCCGCTTTCGGCACGCCTAATTATTTCCATCTTTGTCTCAGTCGTGTTCACTTAATGAGTACTACGTTTCTTTCCACTTGTATTAGCACTTTCAGTTTTCTGTTTCTCACTCATGTTTATAAAATAATAGGAGTAAAACCGGTTTTTTTACATAGCTTTAATCCCAGAATTGAGGGAAATTTCTTTATCTCATTATTTATTCCATTGCTTCCTCATCAGATACATTTGGACCAATTAATTCATGCTGTCAATGTTAGGTACATATTTGTATTCCTTAGAGCAGCTCGTTCTTCTCAGTGCAACATAGGCTTGACCTTGGCAAAGATTTTACTGCCCAAATAAGTTACATTTTTTCTAATGTTGTCCATTTTAGACAGTTGCTGCCCAACACAATATAATAGGAATCATTCTTCTGACAAATCCTTGGTTTCATAAACCATTGAATTTTATTTTTATTGGCAAACAAGATGGACTGCCTGTTCATTCCAAATTGTCCAGAACAACCTTGTATTTAATAATTTTATGATAGGGAAGAATGCAAGAGTTGATACAGAGGTGGGTAAAGGGGGTATTTACCCCCCCCCCCCCCCCCCAAGATTTCTAAACACTAGAAAAAATTATCCCCTAAACCTTGACAAAAACTATACCATTTTACTACATTCATTTTGTAGTATAGAAAGTTATATTTCCTTTTTCTGTATTAAAATATATGTGAATTATGATATTTTCAAATACAGACGAATCCCAAGATTCGACCGTTTTAGATTCGACCAACTTGAGAATTCGACTGGTTGAATCGACCCAGCCGATTGATCGGTCGAATTAGAAACTAGTTTATGCGAAGTAATTTTTGGCCCGCCCGACCACAAGAGGTTTAGTTTCAGTCTAGACAAGTTATTTCTGCTCTAATTGTTTGAATTTGTACTGATTCGACGGTTCGAGATTCGACCACATTTTCAGGAATGCATCCCTGTCGAATCTTGGGAGTCACCTGTAGTTTATTTTTCATTCCTGAACACTTCCCCTGTGGATGAAGCCTGGATCTGCCCTTGGAAGGACGTGAAAATTCAAAATAATAATTATTAAACCTTTTTTAATAAAATTATTACAATATTTAAGGTTCCTAGAATTTTCTATTAACTCCTCAAGCCCGTCCGACGTACAGAGTACGCGAAGCTAAATCTTCACCCGGGGACGTCCGACGTATAGATTACGCCGGGCGTATTGGTGTATTTCTCTGTCCTTTTTTAAATGAAATATATTTCATATTTCTTCGATAATGCTTACATATAATATTTGAATAGTTGTCTTTATAAGTATTATTTAATTTTGCGCAAGTTATTCTCATAGTGATGTTAAAATTGTGTTAAACTTTAGATTAGTTTTTTTTTCAAATCGTTGAATATGATTGGAATCTTTACAATTTTAGTCTGTTATATTCAATTTTATGTTAATAATCTACTCTCAGGTAGGTTGAACCCATACTTTTTCATTCAAAAGTAAAATTCAAATTCTCAATCAAGAGTCTTTTCTTGTCCATAGAGATGCCATCCTCCACCCCACTGGGCCATGTGCGTTTCTTCTCAGCATATTATCTTGAGAGCGATAAGTGTGAGACGGTCGTATATCCTTGAGGATGTGTATGCAAGGCGAAAAGAAACCATGACAGCTTCATAATGAAGTCATGTTTTATAAACATCGAGCTTCAAACTAAGATGCACACAACTTGCATTCAGATATTGGATCTCAGCGATGTTTATGTGAGTTGTGTTAGGCCACAGTCATATGAGAGAGTCCAGGCAAGGAGAAGCATTCGTTGATGCAAGAGATTCATCGTAATAGCTCTCATCTCATACTAAAGAAAAATCGAGAGAAAAAGATTGAATAAATGGTATATGAAATTGTTCCGTAGACTTCTAAATGTTTCTGTTTGGAATTCGATGATCATTTATAGGGAGAATACAGGTGTTAAAATTGATCAGTTGACATATAGAGCACAGCTAGTAGGACTAATTTTAAAATATGGTAGCATTGCCGAAAAAAAAGTACCTGGTCGGCATTCGATGGACAACACTGTTATGCGCCTAACAGGAAGACATTTCATTTAAAAAATTCCTACACAGAAGAAAGTTCATTCACAAAAACGGTGCGCAGTGTGTATGAAGAATGGAAAAAGAAGGGACATTGTATATTGGTGTGAAAAGTGTGAGGTTGGTTTATGTTTTGACTGTTTTGAGGTCTACCATACCAAATTATATTTTTAGTTTATTTATTATATCAGTTTTATGTTTAATGTTATAATTGACAATTAAATAACCTTATTTTAAAAATTCAATGAAATCTGATTATATTTAATGTAGCTAGCGCATGTAAAGTAAGACCCTGCACAACAACTAAATTAAAGGAAAAATCCTCCATCCTGGGGGTATTTAAATAGCTTTAAATCCTCCATACCTGAAGGGTTAATAATTAATTCATTACTAGAATGTGTCAGATGCAAAAATTCACTTCTAGGAAAAGATGAGATTTTGTTTTTATCATGGTTGTACCAAGGTTTTTTGACAAAATGGTTGTTGGGATACAAGATGCAAAACATTGCATCCAGTCAACCAGAGATATTCGACTAGTCTTAGCCTTTGTAACTCTGATGTTGTCAACCTATGAGTTTCATTGGTTTCCAATTTGCTTCTAGAGGAGGCTGGTTGTTGAGACAAAGACGATGGTTATGACTTTTTTACTGTGGATGAATTAATGGTGTGAAGTGCATTTGTAGATTTCGCCTTATCAGAACATACACTAACACCTACCACTATTCTACTGAACACTGGATTCTCCTTGTGGCAAAGCAGTTTCAAGAACTCATCCCATTCCTGCAGCTTTATTTATCTGTTATCAGCGGTATTCTTGTCCATCTTCTTTTTTCTCTATTTCCATATTATTCAACAATTTATTGAAATGTTGTCATCAACCATCTTCATGTAGCCATTTTTAATTTCACTTCAGGCTGGCTTTCTACTTCACAGCTGCTATCCATGATACTATATATTTGTTGAGTAGAATAGAATATTCTTTTAATTAAAGGGTGGACAATCTTTTGTACTGTTTCATTTCTCCTTCACTCAAAGACATGACTGAAAAATTGTAACTTGGACTGAATTAAATAATTTATATGGGAACTCACTGAAGACAGTATTAATCGTATAAATGATAATCAAAACACTGCTGGCTGCACCAAATCTCTTGTAAACAATTTGTGGTAAATAAGTAAACACTTGCTGTACTAATAAAAATTTATAAGTGCTTAATTTTTCCAGTAAATACTTCTAAGTAAAAGTAAACTCTTATTCACTTGAATTTCAGTACATACTTGTACTGATCAGTAATTACTTTTACTAACAAGTGATGCATTACAAGTACAGTCGAACCTCCATAATCCGGCAACTCCCCTAATCCAGCATAGTCTCTGAGTTCGCCGTGTTTCCCATGAACCGCAATGTTTAGAACTGTCCATCACCAAGTTCAATGCATTATTTATTAACCCCTCAATGGATTAAAGCATTTGAATATGATTTCCTTCTTTTACCAACTTTTATATTAACTTTGCTAATTATACCTATATGTTTTATATATGTATATTCAACCCATCAGATATCAGAAAAAATCTTCCTCGAACAGGTTGCATACCACTTCACCTTCTGCCGACTAATGCTTTAGTCCACTCGGCAAATGCAACTTAACAGCAGATTGTTGCCAACAATATATGCAAAATAGTGAATTTATGTTAACGTTAACAATATTAAAAAATTTTGAAAACGTGATATGTACCAGTTTACCATAAAATAAAATGCGCTGCATATCTTAATTATTTTGTTTACCACCTTATTATTGTAACTTTGTTTAATTAACATTCTGTACAGTTAATTTAATATTTACTATATTACAGCATGTAATATGAAGAGATGGGCTAGGCTTATCTTAGGATTAGGTACCTCCCTTAATCTGGCAAATTCCCTAATCTGGCTTCGGTCACATCCCAAGGTTGTCAGATTAGGGAGGTTCAACTGTATTAAACTATTTTTATTCACTCCTCCCAATATGTGGAGGATTTTGGGGATAAAGTTAGAGTTGCTTCAATTGTCAAGATTTTTGCAAAGTTTAAAATTGAATTATTTTCAAAACAGTTTTTATCTTATTTTGCTGTGGTTGTGAAATTTATTTCAGTTTGTGTATACTGCATTACATTCTAGCTTATAAACACTGGATTTGAAAAATTTGTTCACTTTATCTTTCCTTATGCATAGTTTGTGAAGGGTGAGGCCATTGTAAAGTACAGGTTTAAAATCATCTTTCAGGACGTCATTGGTAATTTTATGGAATACATACTTGCTGAATAAAACATTTTAAATCATTTTAGTCGTTACTGTGCTTGGTTGGGGAAAAAATTTGTTCATGGTCAATTCTCTGTGCATACAGAATACAATTTTGTTAATCAAATCATTGGGATAACCATTCTTTGAAGCTTTGTGTTTTATAATTGTCAGTTCTTTTGTAAAATATATGTATATGACAAAATTATTAAACTTGAGTGTAAAATATTTAACCTGATCTGGGTTTTATGATTTTAGTTTTTTTAAATGCTGAAAATAGAAAAATCTACCTTATATAATAGGTAATATTTAAAAATTAATTTGTGCATAAAAAAATGTGTCCTCTCACTTGTATTGGTGTTTACTCTGATTTTACTAGGCGATGGAAGCTGGAGATTTCAATCCTGTGCACAAGACTGAAGTTATAAAAATAACACTAGATCCAGAATGGAAAACATTTACTCTACCAATGCGTACTCTTTGCAATGGTGACATTGACCGCACAATCAAGGTAGGTGGTAGTATTTCATTAATCACAATGAGAACCAAGAATATAAATAGAATAACTGTAATAGAGAATGGGATATGACAAGATGTAGAGTAGAGCACCTCAAACTGTGGCCTATGGCTATGGTGGTAGTCAGCATTAGTGATAAAAATAAATTAAAATTTTGAAGCAATTTTCCTTAAAGTGGTACACAGTCCAAAAGGGGCTGCTATCAGGAAAATGTAATCAGGTGACCTCAAAACGTGTATTTCTGTTGAAATCTCAAATTCGATTTTTTTCACGAATACAATACTTTCTCCTATACTATGTATGGAGAAAGTAATAAGCATATAGCATCAAGTGAAATTATAAAACATCAAGTTTTTCATCTAGGTGCCATCAGGTTCTTCTCTATAACAGTAGCTGATGATTATGCTGAGTCAAACTTCATAATTTGTATTAATATAACCAATAACAATATGTTGTGGAATAAATGCATAAGAGTATGAGAAAGTTTGTGCAATGTAAGTTGAACCATTTAAAAAATTTTGGTGGGTTGTCCTAGATCAGTGTTTCTCAAACTTTTTCATTCCACGGCACACTTACTCGAATAAAGCAATATTGGTGGCACACCATCTCCTATATTTCAGTGCATTTCTCCCGCTTCTCCCGAAATTCCACGGGACACCAGTTCATGTCTGCCAGCATGCCAATGTGCCACGGCACACCGGTTGAGAAATACTGCCCTAGATAGTGGTATAGTTGAGAGATCTGGTATTTATCATCATAGATTGAGTGCAGTGGTACATTAAAACTCTTTGGGGCCCTACAATGGTATTAACAACAATTTATTTTTTAATTTAAATATTATTTAATGAACTTCTGTAAAACATAATAATAATAAACATTGGAGCTTCATTGACTGATGCAATGTGAATGTCTTTTTTTATTTGTTGAGGTTTAGTTAGAATTTTAAATTTAAAATTCCTAATAAAGTAAGTAATATAATTATATGACATTCAATAATTAATTAAGAAAGTTTAACATTCTATCAAAATCCGTTTGCTCAGAATCTTAATTTGAAAGCTTTTAGGCACTCCTGCTGCCCACCAGTTTTTCAAAAGAATTTCTTCATTAGTATTAAGGATGGCATTAAATGATTAGGGACTGAATTAAATGGCAGAAAATGTCCAACTTTTTATCTTTTTGAGATAAGTACGATTGGAGAAAAATTTTAACTCTGATCTGCTCTAAATTTTTCTTTGATTATGACGAGGGACCACAGTAATATTTAAAAACTTACATAGGCTTCTGGTTTGTTCGATACCGGAGATTCATATGGTATTCTCTGAAGCAAGGGTCAATGTTTTGCAAATGGAACATACTAAACTTGTCCTCTTCCTTATTCCTTTTCCCCTACATACCATCAACCCTTTTGCATCACTATAGTGTTCTTATTTCTTTCCACTTGATCGGGATAATGGCACCCAAAAATTATGCATAGTAGAAAGGTTTGCCCTGTATCCTCACACTTTTCTACCACTGTAGTTACCAATGAGGTATCTGATTACATCCAAATCGAATATTTTTGAGGCAAAACTGGCTAATTAGTAGCTTGTTTGTAGTAGATATAAGAATTTACTATCGTCCTAGTGAGTAAGTCAAAGATCAGTCTATGCCATCTCTTTTTTGAATAAATATACAAGCTGTAGAAGCTACATAACTGGTCTTTCCTATCCAATCCTCCCATGAATTCTTTGTGTATCCTTACAATCTCGGGACAACCCACTTTCACCTTCGACCCATCCTTTCTGCATGAAAAGCAATAAATCTAAATTGAGATCCTGACCATGTTTTCTTTTGGTCTTTGTCAAGTATAAAAAGGGTAAAGTTCAAAAACATGTAAAACAGAAACTGCTTATGAAAAAAACGTAACTGTGCTTAACAGAACTTCAAACTGTGTGTAAGCTGCTGGCAGAAAAGGACAAGTAGTAAATACCATGCCGTCACAATAGAGGGCAGAAGATGATGATACCCTAGCACCGATGTATCAGTGCTCTGTCCCTAATCTGTTAAAAGTCACACAAATGGTGAAAATTTTACCTTTCTATCTGTAAAAATTTGCTCAGAATCTTAATTTGGAAACTTTAAACCTAACAATTTCTCCAAAAATATTCTTTGGCACCATAATAAATAGCATCATGGATCACATACACCCTGCAAATTTTATTCTTCAATCTCATACTGTTTACTTGCTATTTTAATTTAATCAATAGCACAGACATGCAGATAGAGAGGAAACAAGGATTTTATAAAATAAAACGTTCTAAAAATACATAAAAATAATAGAATATAAAATACAAAAATTATTAAGTTAATGGGGCCCCTGGTGGTTGCCATTTCCAGCCACCCTTAAATCCACCTCTGGTTGAGAAATATTCATATGCAGTTTATCACAGTGTTTGTATAAAGGTTGCAGAAAATTATGTGACTAATATTCAATGTTTCTATTTTATTTTCAGGTAGTATGTTATGACTGGAACAGAAATGGAAAGCACAACTTAATTGGAGAATTTGAAACTTGTGTGAGAGACTTGAGTGAAGGGCCTGGTCCAAAGAACACATATGCATTGATTAATAAGGAAAAACAGGTGATCACTTTAACCCTGTCCTGTTGATTATTTATGTTAGAATGACACTATAGACTAGAAAAAAAATAGTCTCTGCTGTTTGGTCATTTATTAATTTTTGAATGCTTTAATGCAGCATTTCTCAAGCAGTGTATCATCAAAAATTGTAATAATTGATTGTAAAATAATTTTGTTAAGCAGATTTTCTTTCTCTTGCATCATTTTTTCCAACTATAGAAAGTGTTTCATTATTATACACTACTGGTCCTTTATAGGCACGTTTTGCTTCCAGCGTGAGCACCTATTATCGTCTGTCTGTCCATCCGTATGTTCATTTTCAGCTTCTACCAAACGGATTTTCATGAAGTTTGATATTAAGGATTTACAATAAAAGTTAATAAGAAAATCACAAAAATTAATCACGTAAGCCAATGAGGGGTAACATTTTACTGGTGACAAAAAATGAACTTTCCGCCATATCTCATAAAGTATTCGTTATATTAAAGTACTTGTCAAATAAAACTTGTAGAACTAGTAAAGAAGAGTATTTTGTTCCCTATACATTTTTATCGTTGGAGGAGCCGTTATCAAGAAAATCAAACCAGAATGTCTTAATTCAAGTTGAACTTAGAAATTTTCTTGTATGGTTACTTCTTCATTGTTGCTAACATAAACAAACACAAACAAATGTTTAATTTCCTTATGTGTGCATGCAATATATTTAAATAGGAAGAAAATGTGTCATTTATGACAAAGAAAAGTACCGTATTCACCCGAATCCAAGACGACCCTGAATCTAAGACGACCCCCCATTTTGATGATTCCAAAAGAGAAAAAAGCTCAAATTGACCTTCATGACTACAAAAATTATAAATCTTGTGAAATATTTATTTTCTCTTATACTTTTCTTGAATGTCATTGTCTTTTAACATTTTAAAATCATAAGATCACATCACAAATAGAACCATTCAGGTTTTCAAACAAATAAAATGGTAGCATTCATTTTAAGATAACATTAAAAATAAAGTAAATACATTGAAAGAATACACTCATTTCAGGACAACAAAAAAACATTTCAATCCAAGTGCTGCATAAAATCATTTTATTGTGTTAGTCATCATCACTGTCTATGCAACCTTCACTATTTTCCTCACGCTCACTATCTTTATCACTCTCAACTTCATCATCAGTCTCCCACAAAACATCATCCTCACTCCCATCCATGGCATTAGATAAGCAGCATTTCTTAAATCCTTTCACTATTACGTTTGCATTTATTTGTTGCCACGATGCCTTGATCCATTGGCAGAGCATTGCAACTTCAGGTTTCTTAAGATTTCCTTTTGGTGTTAAAGTGTGAGTTCCACTCTGTAACCACTCAGAATACAAAACCTTTAAATTATTTTTAAAACACTTATTGACAGCAACATCTAAAACTTGAAGTTGCGATGTCATTCCTCCAGGTATTACAATAAGATCAATATTCATCGCACTCATTGTTTTTAATTTCAGGAGATAAGTGTCCTTGAATGCATCCAGTGAAAGCATTGCTCTTTGTTTCAGTAAAGCTCCTGGCCGTCTATTCCACACCACATGTAACCAATCTCTCATTAGTTCTTTAGTCATCCACCCCTTTTCTTGACACATTATTCCACTTGGCAAATGTTTCTTAGGCATTGTTTTCCGCTTTAGAATCACATATGGTGGTAATTTAGTCCCATCTGCTAAAACCGTCAACATTACCGTGACTCGCATTTTTTCGTTGCCTGTAGTTTTAATTAGGACGGACTTCGCACCTTTTTCGTTCACAGTATAATTAGATGGCATGTAGAAGAAAACCGGAGTTTCATCGGCATTTCCTATTTGGCTCAAAAGGTAATTATTGGTTTTTCTAAGTCCAATTACGTATTTCTGGTAAGCGAGAAGTTTTTCAACATAGTCTTTGACAATTTCTGACACAGCGAAGTTCGTCGCCGTAAAGAAAAATTATTTCGTCGCCGTAAAGAAAAATTATTTCGTCGCATCATTCTCACGCACCAACTTCTGCTGGCCTTGAATTCTTGCAATGATATATTAAGTCCTCTAGTAATTTCATTAGCTTTAAGTATAATACTTTCAGTCGAAACAGGCATACCGTTCTTCCTCATGGTGCGCACAAACTTGACTACTTCTTCAATGCCATGAAATCGGCCTAATTTTGGACCACTGAGCGACTTCCTTGTGGCTTTGGCATTTTCTAGTTCCTGTTTTGAGAGTTTCCATCCACGCACATTTGCCTCAGATACACCGAACTTTCTACTCGCATCACAGTTATTAGTTTTTGCGGCGTAATTTATCACGATCAGCTTAAAATTTGTATCTTAGCTCCGTCTAATTCCTTTGTTAACTTTCCCTTTGCACTCGTGCCACGTACTTCAACATGATCTGTCATTTTAACTTAAGGGTTGTGCATTTAAATCAAGAATGCACAACTCAAAGTTACTGTCACACTTAGTGAATCGCGGTGCGTCGTTTGAAAGGGGAATCCCAATGATTTCCGCTCTCATTTGTTTTAACATTGCGGTTGGTATTACGTGCAAGGTGAAAGTACGTCTGTGTTATGATCGTCGACGATGATTATTAGTCTAAATAATTATTATTCCCGTCATGTTTTTCTTATTGTTATTACTATTTGTTTATTTCACGTCTTTATGTACGTACTTGAATTTGCTGTTGTGAATTGTTTACTCTAATATACCATTTGTTGTAAAAACCACTGATTAAATGCTTAAATATACTTCGTATCCGAATGTAAGACGACTCTTGATATTTACAGCTGAAAATTTGGAAAAAAAGGTCGTCTTAGATTCAGGTGAATACGGTACTTTAAAACACTACTTCCCTAACGTACAGGTATATGAGGTGTGATTGAAAAGTTCGTGCAGTGGCGCCGCCGCTGGTTACTGTGTGAAGTTAGATTGGTGGTGGTGAGGGGACGGAATGCTTGTTTTGTCCTGAACACAATGCCGTTTGTCGCTTCTCCTTCCGTCATTTCAGTGCTGAGTAGTAACCGATTGAGTGAGCACGTTTGGTTGCTTCACCATATTTTAACTCGTGGGAAATGGACAAAAAATTGGAACAAAGAGTTTACATCAAATTTTGCCTCAAAACGGGCAAATCGGCTATGGAGACCATTGAACTGCTGAAATTGACTTTCGGGGACAATTCTGTTGGTGAGAGAGCGATTTTTAAGTGGTATGCCAAATTTAAAGATGGCCGAGAATCGATCGAAGACGATCCTCGTTCTGGTCGTCCATCGACCTCCATAACCGATGACAACGTCGTCCGGGTTCGAAATCTTCTGTGCAGTGATTGTCGATTGACAATCAGGGAGATGGCTAGTGAACTAAATTTGACCTTTTACATGGTTCAAACGATTTTAACTGAAGAATTGGAAATGTGACGTGTCTGCAAAATTCATCCCAAAAATTTTGACCGCAGATCAGAAAGAATGTTGCCTTGAAGTGTGTGAAGAACTTTTAGAACGTGCAGAAAAAGACCTAAATTTCATGGATCGTATCATTATGGGTGATGATTCCTGGGTCTACGTCTGTGACCCCAAAACGAAAGCTCAGTCTTCACAGTGGAAGAGCAAGGGTTCGCTGCGACCAAAAAAAGCAAGGCAAAGTCGCTCGAATGTGAAGACAATATTGCTAGTTTTTTTTTATTCATCGGGTATCGTTCATTGTGAATACACTCCAAGGGGCCAGTTGATCAATCAAGAATTCTACAATGGTGTTTTGGAACGATTGCAGGTGAGTGTGAGGACGAAATGGCAGGCACTGAGGTGTAACAAGAGTTGGATTCTTCATCACAACAATGCGCCGCCCACTGCGCACTCTCTGTAACCGAGTTTCTGGCGAAATTTCAAATTCCTGTACTCTGCAACCCCCCGATTTGCCAGATTTAGCCCCCTGCGACTTCTACCTTTTCCCATAACTAAAATTGCAGCTAAAAGGAAAACGATTTGATACTATCGAAGTCATTCAGGAAAATTCGGAAAACATCCTACAAACACTGAAGAAAGAAAATTTCCAAGAATGTTTCCAAAAGTGGAAAAATTGCTGGAGTCGGTGTGTGCAGTCTCAGGGGAAATACTTTGAAGGGGACAAATTCGAATAGCGTGTAAGTACCCCCCTTCCTATTTATTTCACTACTGTACGAACTTTTCAATCACACCACGTATCATTTTTATCAAATACTCCATTGCACGAAACGCGCCCGTTTGTGATACGCTGTACACTTTCCTAACTTGTTTTAGTTTGGTAGGCAGGCTGTAGTGTGCAGTGATAGTATGTAATTTTAAAATGTTAAAGAAAAAAGCTTGCCTACTACGTTTAATCTCTTTCTATGTTATTTGAATGGAGAGAAGAAATGTTCTTGGAATCAAACTCATGACTTCATTGTAGATGATGATCAGATTAAAATTTGGAAGTTTTGTTAAAAAAGAATGAAAAGTTTTTGAGCTATAAGCAGTTTTTGCATTCTCTCATATAACTTCTACATTACGGAAACATTTAATTAAAAAAACTAGTCTTTATTTATACAGATAATGAATACAACTTATTAAAAGAGCTTATGTAAAACAGCAATGGCAGAAATAACTGCCTTTACAAAAGGATTTAAATCTGCAATCTTAACCCTTTGAGTGCCAAGTAAAATGACCAAAATTGGTGTGAAAAGTGCCAAGCAATTTTAATAGAAAATGCAGAGTACTGATGTTGTACTGATTTTTTTGTAATATTGCCTAAACTTGGCCCCAAAGAGTGTGATGATTGAAATGAAAGAAAAGTTGGTAAAAAGGGCAAATAAAGTGACGAGTTTGGAGAAGAAAATTGAATTTTTAGATAGACTTGCGCATAATGAATTTGCTTCATCAGTTGGTAAATTACTTGGTTTGAACGAGTCGACAATAAGATCGATTAAGAAAAGTGAAGAAGCGATCAAGAAAGTCTCGCTGAGTTCAATTGTCATTCACGAGAAAACCAAGCTACTGCACAATCATTATGTCTCAAATTGTTTCACGGTCTGCTAACGGGATATTGCCAATGTCATTGAAGTGTGTGTAGATTGGTTCCTTGCTCTTTAAAAAAATGTGGCCTTTATTCAGAACGCCACAGTATGTATTGTATTATTATATTTGTTCTTCTCCTTCACAGTTGAACACACACTCGACCGGCTTAAGTCCAATGAGCATCTGATTGAAGCTAAAGATTCGCCGCTTTCGGCACACCTAATTATTTCCATCTTTGTCTCAATCGTGTTCAGTTTATGAGTCCTACATTTCTTTTCACATGTATTAGCACTTTCAGTTTTCCGTTTCTCACTCATGTTTTTAAAATAACAGGTGTAAAATGCACAAACAAAGAAACACTGCTATATGTACAACCAATATGGTAACGTTGCCGAGCCTGAATAATGATAATAATTTATTGTTTATTAACCGACTTTACGGTGGTATTAATCTTGACAAATTTCAGTACAATATTAAAAAACATTACATACAATACGTATATTATTAAAAGTGTTGGGTTGGCTGACAGACAGCACCATTATGCGGTAGCTCAAAATGTCTTATCGCCAGCTGACGAACAAAAGTCCGAATTTGGCATTGTTCGGAGTACAAAAGGCAGTTTAGGGGCGAGAATTTACAATGTACGAAAGAGCAAATTGTACAAAAGTCGAGTACTGCCTGTATAGCTTTACATTGTTAATAGAGACTGTAACTCTTATCATCCCGGGGTGGCTCGGGTCAAACGAAGAACTCGGGAGCTGGGCACAAGTGCAGGTAAAGAATAAAAAAAAAACAAAAGGGGAAGAGAACAGAAATTCCACCTGCACTCAGAAAGGAAAATCGGGGAAGGGGTGGGTAAGGAGAAGGGACAGACCTCAGGGAGACACAAAAGAATATTCAGAATGATAGCAACAATATTCAGAGTGATGGCAACAATATAATCTTCAGGATGATAGCCACAAAATATCTCAACCGGGAGCCTTCTGCACGTAGGTCAACTTCTGGCCGTCCTTGGCCACCACGAACTTGACTTTCCTCCCATCGAGTGTCCCCTCACCAATTCTTCTCCCAGCTTTAAGATCTGTATTATCTTGGATGAAGTCCTCATACTCACGTCGACTCCTCTGGTCCTCCTCACCACCACCAACTGTCCCTTCACTCCTCAGGTTTCGGGTTGACCCCCGAGACACCTAGAGGCCAACACCGAACACAAAAAGAAAACGAAAGCGAAAGCCGGCGGGCATAATTATGCATGCAAGTACTCAAACATCACAAGACGTGAACCTTTTACAGTATATAGTGAACATATTTTAATACTACTTATTACATTCCTATTAAACATTTAATTAACATTTATCCACAGTAAAAATTTTTATTGGAATAGTAATTGTTATAAAAAAGTAATTTTCAGTTAAAACATTTTTTTTGAAGTATTATACATGATAAAATATAAAAATTGTTACCACTAGTTGAAAGAACATGAAAAGACATTGATAATAACCAAAGAACACTGTTGAATCTCCTTCCTCAGCTACGACTCAGAAGAAAGACTCTTCCCGTCCGACACAGAATGACTCACCCTCGTAGGCTATTGATACCGCTCAAGAGAGAGAACCAGGAGTGACACCAGAGCATTCAAGCAGTGACTAAATAGATACTGAACTTACGAGAATTCTTACTCAGTGAAAAAAATCATCCTTTTTTCTCTTTTTTCCTACAACTGCATCCACTTTGAAAGAATACTATGTTTGTAATAAAATTTTACCTACCAGTAGATATAAATGCGATCTATCAATGGTTATTCCTAAATTGTTTTTAAATTGGGACCGCGAAAATTTAATGGAACATTTAAATCGGTGTTTACATTTGATGTATTGCAATAACGTCAGACTTAGCAGAAAAACGTAGTTTGCACTTCATACAAACCGATAATATTACAACAAAGCCCATAAATGTCATTTATATTAAATTTTGTGCTAAAAAACTAGGAGTTGCTGTGAGCAACGCTGGCATTTTTAGCAGATTTTCTGCGCATTGCTCAGAGCGACAGCGGCACTCGAAGGGTTAATGTTGAAAAGCTGTCACATAACCTCACCCATTGGGATTTAAAAATAAAGTAAAACCTCATTATTTCGAAGTTCAAGGGACCAAAAAATTACATCTTCGAAGTATCCGGGTTCGAAATATATGAACTTTCTTACAATCTGCTACTTGGACAGAAAAATCACAATATATAGTCTTATCTATCTGTTCTTCAAATGAATTGTCCTTACAAGCTAGTAAACACAGTGAATTCAAACAGAACTGAAATGAACACTTAGTTGGCGATTCACAAAAACCACAGTGTGAAAAATAGGTGCGAGTGTATATCTCAAATTTCCCAATGCATTTCAAGTTACTCTTTTAAGCCACATTTCTGAATCCCATCCAAAAACAACAGAACTAATCCTGAACTTCCAAGTCCCATAGCTTATTTTATCTAATAATTTAAGGAATAAAATAAAATAATAACTTTTTCCGTTTGTTTTTTTATTTTAAATCATCAGCTTTAAAAGAAGGTTTTAGTGTATTAATGAATAGATAAAATAATACATCCCTCTCCAACCGCGGCCCTCGACTATATGCGGTCTACATATTGAGTCTCCCCCTTCCCAACCGTGGACATTTCCCTTGCGTATCCACAATTCGGACCAAGAAAACTTTTAAATACCGCTCATCTTATGGCTTTGTTGTCATCTTAACTCACTCACAAAGACTTTGTTGTCGTTTTAACTTGCTCGCTATTACATTGTTGCCGTACTGATACGATTATGTATCCTTTTCGCACGCCACAAGTCACTGCATTCAACACGATAATCCCACGCATCGTATGACTTTGTTGTCACCTGCACTCACTCACAAAGGCTATGTTGTTGTTCTAACTTGCTTGCTGTTACTTTGTTGCCATAATGTACGATTATGCTTTTTGCCCGCCACAGGTCTCTACATTCCACACGAGGCGATCAGTTGTGCATTACTTACATCAGCATACGCATGCTTTTCGTGCACCGCAAGTCCACACGACGTGTTTAGTTGTGTATTATTCATATCAGCATACTAAATAAATTAAACGTTTACTAATATTTTTCTGAATTTGTGCGTAATAATATTTGTTTAAATGCAAAAAAATGCCGGGTAAGATTAGAAGACCGTAGTAAATTGTATAAAATGATGTGATGTATGTCGTAGTATGCACATAATTTCTCCGTTACCTACGTGGCGTTTGTAATCCTTCAGTCGGTAATTGTTTTACTCAATAGTTTGGCTTATGCATAGTGTGATACGTTTGAAGAAATTCTTTAAAAAAGAATTCATTCTGGGGTAGAATTTGTAGCTCTGAACAGCAGAATGCACCGGAAAGCTATTTCTTGCATTTAGTACCCAAGTAGCACATAGATGGTGGTGATTGTTTTTCGTCACACATTTTTCATTTCGACTATGTCAAACCAGAGAGCTCGTAAGGAAAGAACAGCATGTTATTGTATTCATAATATTTATATAATGTATTTAAGTGAGAAATAAGCGAGTAATGTAAGTGATCAATAATATATGGTATAGTAATACGAACCATGGAACCTAACCCCCAATTTCCAATATACTTAAGTATTTACCAACCTCGGTTTTACCAACCGCGGTACTTTTCAAGAACGTAACCCCCATGGTTGGCGAGGGAAGGGTGTACCATCTTCCATTTATTGATGTTTTAAAATGGAGAATAAATATACTGATATTGTCTTCCATGAGTTGACACCTTTCAAATAGTTGTGTGTTTTGAAATGAGCAAAATTTCTACTCCTACTGAAGTGTCCATGGCCAAAATATGTGGCAAAGAAATCTCTACCATTCAGAAAACAATAACATTCACTCTTAAATCTGCAACTTATTCCATGCCAGTTGTGTAACCTCTAGCAATGGTAAACATCTTATTTATAATAACCACAAATACCTTTTTATTTTACAAAGACTAGGTGCCAAATAAATTATGCATAGACTAGGGGCCAATTTAATTTTCTCTATAAAATTCGTGGTCATGGGCATTACTTTGTTGAGCTGGTCCATTTTGAACAAATGAAATACAAATTTTTTATTTCATTTGTTTTAAATAATCTGTATTACTTTATTTGCATTTCTTTATAAACAATATTTGTAATTGTTGGCCCTTGCTTATGACCTGCTGTTATTTAAAATTTTAAATGGTTTTTATTTTTTATTTTTGAACATCCTATATATTTTTCGATTTCTTTGGTGATGATTGATGATTTATTTGAACGTTATCCATTCCTTAGTCTTAGGAATTTTACATTTTTTATATGAGCTGTTATTATTTCTTATTGTCTTTTTCTTATTCTATGTCACAGAAGAAGAAGAAAGGCACATACAAAAACTCAGGAGAGATTTATCTTATGCACTATGAATTGCAGAAGACATATTCCTTCCTGGATTATGTGAAAGGAGGCACTCAGCTTAATTGCTCCTTTGCTATCGACTTTACAGGTATCTTTATTAAAATTTCAATCTCATTGTAATCATTCCTGCAATGTTGTAATATATTACAAGCTAATAGCTAAATTGTAAAGTATGTTGACTCAGAAACAGCCCTGTAAGATTGAGCTATACCAGTGGTCTTCGACCTTTTTTTGCTAACACATCTGTTTCAATAGTTTTTAATGGTTGTGTGCCCCTTTGAACATTTTTTTAATGGTAACATACCCAAAATATATTTTGAAGTGGTAGCAAAATGAATAATTCTTGTATTTAAATAGATAACTCAGGTTTATAACATTATAATTAGAAGTTATTGGTCTAATGTATTTATTATGACTAATATACAGGATGTCCCAAAATTTGCGAAATTTCAAGTTCAAAATGTTCTTTGTCAAAATTTAGGTAGAAGGATAGTTCCTTCAGAAAACATGTTTAAAGTAGGCAGTATGTGGCAACAATGTACTGGGAAAGGGTCGGTTGCGATAATGACTGGAATGACGACGATATGCATTGTCTACTTGTGGCCCAGTGAAGTCCTTGTTTTGCATGCAGATGGTTCTTGGTTCAATCCTCTACTCATTCAGTGTATTTTCTGTTATGTTTTTCATTCTTTGCTTGCTGAGAGAAATATCCATAAACATCCATTTAACTAAAAGATTGGAAACAGATCAAGAAAAAGAAATAAAAACAAAATAGAAATAAATAAAAACAAGTTAAGGAATTTAAAGATTCCAAGCAAATAATGATAAACATAGTAGTGTCGTCATTTTAGACTCTAGAGTCATTACCCTTTCCCAGTACAGTGTTGCCACATATTGAAACTATGCTTCTACCAAAATTTTGAGAAAGAACATTTTCGACTTGAAATTTTGCAAGGATTTATATGGTTATGTCCGTATACGCGAATTTTGGGACACACTGTGTGTGTGCAGGTGTGCATGCGTGTATATATATATGTGGTGTCCCAAAATTTGCGTATATGGACATAACCATGCAAATCCATGCAAAATTTCAAGTTGTAAATGTTCTTTGTCAAAATTTTGGTAGAAGCATATACAGGCAGACCTCGTCTTTCGTGAGATTTACATTCCTGATAACTCCACAAAAGACGAAATCGCGAAAGAGAAGTAATTAAGATAATGGGAAATACAGAGTTTGGTTCCAATCCAAGCGGAAATGGATTACAATGCAATTTTTCTGTATTGGTGAGCTCTGAAAAATAGAGAGGCGGAAAAATGAACTTAGATGGAAGAGAGACATAACAAAAAAATCTGATGTGGCCAACACATGACTTTCTCCATATTTGGGGTATAGATATTTAAATTATTATGAATAGCATTATAAGGCAAAATTATTATTTCGTATCATAGAAGAATAGTCATCCTTATTGCTGTAAATTATATGTTGAATATGTTTACAGAATTCACTGCTAGATGGTGGCCCTGTATACTGGAAATTTACGAATAATTAATTATCTACTAAATGGAAGGTTCTACAAAAATTTGTTTCAAACAAAACTTGGAAGAAATATTATTCTCTACAACTTCGGTCATCTCAAAGATTACCAATAATGATGTTTTAAAGGAGATATTTGACAGAAACCAAAAAAATCGATTATTTATAAATAATTCCTAAACAATAACTGCTATGGAAAATTGTTTCAAATAAAAGTTGTAGGAAATTACACTCTCTATAATATTTGTATCAATTTGTATTTACAGTAATGATGTTTTAACGGAGAAATATCGCAAAAACCGAATCGGTTTTCCGGTAATCCTCGACTTCCGGTTAACCGTTATTGTCCAAAAACTAATCAGCTCTTCTTGCTCATACCAATGTGTTATGTATGAAATTTGGTAATGATATGGCAAGTACTTTTCGAGTTAGAGCACCCACAATCACATACACACACACACACACACAGACATCATTCCAAAAATAGTTGAAACGTGTTCTAGGAACCTCAAAACATGTATTTCCGCTGAAAACTCGAAGTTGATTTTTTTCGTGAAAACAATACTTTCTCTATACTACTTAGTATATAGAGAAAGTAATAAATGACACAAAAAAAGTATAAGAAAATAAAATTTTATTGAAGTTTCGTAGTAAAATCGAGAAAAATGAATCACGGTTGCCTGACTCTCAGTGACTAATTTCTCTAATATCGCAAAAAGAAACAACATAGAACATTGGGATAGAGAGATAAAATAGAATGTCTATGGGAAAGAGACAGAAGAATGATCGATATAAATAAGAAAAATGAAAAGGAAATTGTATTAATTTTGTTAAAAACTTACCATGAATGATGTTGAAAAACTTGTGATGATGTTGATTGAGATGTTGAAGATCAGAGTTAGTTGTCACGGGAGGAGGAAGATGCTGGATTGAAAAATTGTGTTATCTGAAGCTGCCTTCCTGGTGTTTTTAAACGTCTGTTAACTTCAACATAAGGTTCTAATGCAACATCAATGCCTCTTAAATTTCAACTTCTTTTCATCAATGGATCGATATCCATCACCTTATCCTTTACTTCACCTACCTTTTTAAGGATCTCTGATAACGCTTTTGCTGTTAGTTTAGATTCTTCTTGCTCTATATCTTGCCCGTTGCTATCACTTGACTTCAACGCTTCTAAAAGTTCTTCATTAGTCAATTCTTCCTGTTGAGACTCAGTTAAACTGTTAACTTCCTCCTCTTGTAGATCTTCAAATCCTTCTCCTCCAATCATTCCAGCCAATTCAATGATCCTGCTTATTTCATTGAGAGTGCTGGGAAACCCTTTGAATTGGACAATTTCGGGCCATAGTTTCTGCCAGGATGCATTTATAGTTGAATTTGCAACTTCTTCCCATGATTGTTTTATGATTTCAATGGCTGTCAATATGTTAAATGAATTCCAAGCTTCACGAGCAGTTTGTGAAGGATTAATGTCAATTGCCTCAAGAATATGACTGAAACTTCTCCGGATGTAATATGATTTAAAAGCTGCAATGACCCCTTGGTCCATAGGCTGTAGGAGTGCAGTGGTGTTAGGTTGCAGGAACATTACTTTGATGTTGGGATGGCTTTCTGCAAGAGAAACTGGATTTTCTAGTGCGTTGTCTAAAACGAGAAGCACCTTAAATGACAAATTCTTCTCCCTTAGGTTGCTTTTCACTTGTTGAGTAAAACAATTCTCAAACCAGTCTTCAAACAGTTTGCCTGTAACCCATGCTTTCTTATTGGATCTCCAGAATACAGACAACTGTAATGTATTCTTTGCTTTTAAAGTACGAGGATTCTCAGCTTGGTAAATCAACATTGGCTTACATTTAAAGTCTCCGGATGCGTTACCGCATAAAAGGAGATCTATCTTTAGATGCCTTAAACCCTGGCGCACTGCGTTCTTCTCGAGAAATGTAAGTGCGATTTGGCATTTTCTTCCACAGCAAACCGAATTAAATACCTGTTCAGGCTTTTCCTTATTAAGATTCACAAATTCATTTGGAAATTCCTTAGCAGTCTCCTGATCAGCTGATGCTGCTTCCCCAACAACTTAATATTTTGCAAATTAAAACATTTCTTAAATTTTTTGAGCCAACCCCTACTAGCAGAAAAACTTTCTGAAGAATTACCATCATTTTCGCCTTCATGTTGATTATTTAAATTTTCATATAAATTAAGGGCTTTATTCCTTATTAGTACTCCACTAAGAGGAATATTTTTTTGTGTCATACCCTCTATCCACACATTCAAAAGTCTTTCCATTTTTTCTAATCTACTGTTTCGACTCATAAAAGAAAACTTAGCACTCGATGGATGTCCATCACTGACACTTTTTCAAATTTTGTCCTCAGCTCTTTTAATATAGCGAATTGTTGATTCATTCACACCATATTCTATAGAAATGGAGGAAACACTTGCACCACTTTTTAATTTATCCAATACTAGCTGAAGTACCCGTTGAATTTCAATGGATTTAGTGAATCTAAAACTTCGACCATGTAACATGTAAGCATCGCAACAATAAGATAGTACACAGTTATAACCGTCGAATAAAGCAAAAATGAAGAAAACCGCTCCACATTTTTCAATTTAGATGAATGAAGGAAGAAAATCTTGCACTGTGAAAAACCGAAAATAACGTGTAAACTCCCTCCCACTCCCTTCCACCCTCTCCTTCCCTTCTCCCCCTCCCTCACCTCTCTCCCTCTCCCTCTCTCCCTCCCTCCCCCTCTCTCCCTCCTCCTTTCTTCTTCCATCTCCCTCTCTCCCATATGAATGCAGTGAACTCTCAATTTTGGCGACAGTGGGAGTTGTCATGGTAGCTTATAATTGGTATTGTAATAAAACAGATAAAATCACCTATTTTATTGGTTCTAACCACATTTCTACGTGAATTCGACCAGAATTTGGAATCTGTCTTCAATAAAAATAAAATTTGTTCTTTCCCAAAAAGAAGTATTCAAGTCTCAAGTTTGTACCTTGATTTTTAAGTAATTTTAAAGTGCAAATTCAAAGTAGTCTACACTCATCCCTGTATTTCAGTTGCAGGACAGGTCAAAACACGTGATGTTTGATAATTACATCGTTTGCCATTTTGAATCAAAATGACAGACAGAAACAAAACATTGACCATTCACTAAGTTAGGATGTAAGGAAGAATCGTACCAAATTTGGTTATTCTAGCTGTTATTGTTTAGGAGGAGTTCCATGAACAAACCAACAAACACCCTTCAAAATATATTATAGGAGATTATGACTTTTTCGTGCAGAAGATATGCCAGTCACCTTTAGCAAGAGGCTGGGGCGAAGACTTATGATTTCACTCACAGAAAAATACTAAAATCAATTGTGAGTAAAATGCTATAATTTTCTTTTCAAAATGTTAATATTGAAGAAAGTTATGAATTTTTATATCAGGTTGTGTAATTTTGGAATGACATCGTTTAAATGCCTGTCATCAACATGTTAATGAAATTTAAACATGTTGTTTCTGAAAATGTGGAGACGATTCCCGGAATTTTCAGATTTCTTGCATTGCTGATTTCCGAAACAATTTGTGAATCGATAGGTAAACATGGGAATATGAGTTTAATTAAAGTGTAGACCTAGCAACTTTTCAGGTTAAGAATTAAGAACACTTTCAATAGGATTGCAGAAAAATATAAATGAGGCATTTATTTAATTGTTTTATTACTCGTATAATTGTTTTATTACTCATATAATTAATATATCTATTATATTCTTTATAATAAAAACGTACGCAAGATGGCCGACAGCAAACTGTAGTTCTCATTCTGCCCGATAGGTCGGCGCCACATGTATGTCAACAACTCATCTATCTTTCGGAAAAAATGATGGGAATTCTCTATAATAAAAACGTTGTTCTGTAAGTTATGTAAGATGGCCGACAGCGAAAAGTAGTTCTCATTCTGCCCGATAGGTCGGTCGGCGCCGCATGCACGTCAACAACTCGCCTTTCTTTCGGTGAAAACGACAGGAATATATAATAAACACTTATGTTTGTTTATGTAATGGTTTCTACGATAAACAATTAGTTTATTTTTTTGTCAATAAGGATCTCCAATACAATGATCCATTTAATCGTCAAGAGAACAGTTTACAACATTAGTTGAAATAAATTGATTTGTTTTTGTTCAGATAGTATTCAAAGAAATTATTCCGCTGATTGATTAATTAGTTAGTTTTTAATTTAAATCTTTTAAAGAGTTTTATTTACATAACGACGGAGAACATTATTGAGGATTCGAGTAACCTTTCTTTCTTCGTAAGTACAGAGTACAATTTTAAAGCAATCATAACGTTAAGTGCACGAAATTTAATTATTTTCCCTACGTTATATATGTATACATATAATTATGCACACCGACAATTATATGCAACACTGAAGAGAACAAGGCGGGAGAAGAATATCAGAATTTTATAGCCGAAAATAAAAACCAAAGGCATTTACTAAACGACAACAGAATATTCACTAGAAATGTAATATATGACAAAATATTTCATATGTAATAGTGTGCTATTAATTATTTTAAATGCAAATATTAATAATCAATCTATCTATAATTCTTCTGTTGATATTTCAACGGGAATTATGCTAGTTAATATATATTATACGTTACCTTGAAATATACTTTAATTAATAAGAGATGGGATCTGTGGAGGGCGGAGCATATGCTGTGGTGTTGCCAAGACTTATACCTATTCTGTCTACATTGCTTTTCACCAAGCCATCCTCAGATGACCGACTTGTATTCCTATGTTTATCTCTCAACTACCAAATTGTTTCGGAATCTGACAATATTCTGTATTCTTATGTGGCATGTGTATTAAAATGGATTTTATTGTATCCAATATGGACATTTCATTATATTGGCTATATTTGAGCAGAAATGTTCATTTTTGTTTATATTTCAAACATTCTTTCATTTATAGTTCGAAATCACAAAGCAGAAGTGAAACTTCACGTAGCCTGCATACTCTGCGATCTTAAACCGCGAAAGAGT
Source organism: Uropetala carovei (assembly GCA_036926305.1). NCBI lineage: Eukaryota > Metazoa > Arthropoda > Insecta > Odonata > Petaluridae > Uropetala > Uropetala carovei. The sequence goes on from JAXCHB010000060.1 coordinate 7,157,065, forward strand.
GAAACACGAAATCGCGAAAGAAGAATATCGTCGCAAGTGATGGATAACGAAAGAGTAAAACACGCAAAAGGTATAGCCGCGAAAGATGAGGTCTGCCTGTATATATATATATGTACACATTGGAACTCCCATTTAACGTTTGCATCGGGGACAAGTTTTTTGTACCTTAAATCGAGTAATACATTAAATGGGGGTTATCTAAAATTGAAAGACTAAATGGCAGTTCATTAATGTCAAATATGTTTTATTAGTTAAAACACAAATATTAAGTGTATAGATTAATTACGATCAATTTTTTCATTTGTAAAATTTCACAGAACGAAGATGGTTGAGAATAATACCAACTGTAAGTCAATTGGCGAAGGTGATTCTTCTAGCTTATGGTTTTTTTTGCGAAATTAGTGGTCACTTCATGGCTGTGACCCTTATTGCACCTCCTAGCAGTGAATTTGTGATCTTTAATTTTTCCGAGACAAACTTTCTTAAAACTATTAAGCAAATAAACACACTTAATTGAAGCGCTCCTATATAGGAGGAATCAACCAAGCATGCAGATCCTTTCAGTTTTTTAAGTTCGCATGCTATAATGAATACATGATATAATTGGGCTCGCATGGGTTATATAAGATAATACAGTAAAACCCCATTATAACGCGGGTTTCGGGAGACAGAATGTACACCCGCATTATCGGCAACCCACGGTATTTCGGGAAATAATTTTAAAAAACGTGAAAGCATATGCGTTATAACAAATTTAATTGCAAAATACTATAAAAACTGATATTGTATTTTGATTTAAATGCATACCTTACTTTAACCGGTGTTTTTAAAATAGTCCAATATTTTCTTTTGGCGCGACAGCTGATGGCGTTTCTTCGTCACATACGTGTTAATATATTGCAAATGTAAAAGATGAAGATGATTACAATGACTCTGTCTCTCCATCCAATTCATCACTTCACTGATGTTATCCAACACTTCGCTTATTTAAGGGGTATCAACCTCACACATCTCTTCATTCTCGCTGTCATCTTCCGATAATTTTTCTGCTCTTCCACGGTTCTGGACTTCAGCCACAATTTCTTATCATTCTTGTAGACAGCAACGGGAGTTTAGCATCGCGGTAAAATCTGAACCAAGTTGTTTATGAAGAAAATAAATCGCGGTAAAATTTGAACCAAGTTGTTTACGAAGAAAATAAATTGCGGTAAAATTTGAACCAAGTTGTTTACGAAGAAAATAAATCGCGGTAAAATTTGAAACAAGGATGTTTACGAAGAAAATAAATGGAATCATTTTGGGGGACATGACTAGACCCACGGTATATCCGAATCCGCGGTATAGTGAGTCGCTTTATAACGGAGTTTTACTGTATTTATGAGTTACGAATAATTATCCCTCAGTGAAGCAGTTTTTAGTCTCATTTGTTACATTTCGGCCCTTTATGCAAAGTGGGCTCGCAAATTTGATTGCGTGTCTTGTGCGGTGTAGGGAAATGCTACAGTGACTGATGAGTAAGAACATACATCCAAAGTTTTAATAACATCGCCGCCTCGATGTAATAATAACATTGTTGTGAATAAGGCTTCCCCTTTTTTGGGAGATTGTCTTCCTTTCGGGTTAACAAGGTAAATATGGCTGTGGTAAACGCGGGTGACCCAACTATGCGTCAAGTTAGTGAGCGAGCGCCTGTGAACTGAAACGTAAAAAAATCCGTTTTCACGTGATGACGTCATCGCAACTCTCGTGAAGTACGTAACAAATTAGGATATTTAAGGTGGATTGACAAAACAGCACGACTAAATATTAATTCTTTTGAGTTTATTTAATGTAGTAACAATGCCAGTATGTGTTGTGCCATTGATGGTTAGATTAAATTAATATATTACATCTCCAACAAATGAAATATTCTCGAGTCATAGTGTAAATGTACCTGAAATCGAGGCGATGCCCCGCAAGGGACCAGAATTTTGTCCCTTAATTGCGGGCAATTCACTAAATCGAGGAACACTAAATCGGGTCATACAATACATTATTTATATGGAGCTTTGGTCGGGGCCGCAAAAAAACCACCTTAAATGCAGGTAAACCTTAAATGGGAGAACCTTAAATCGGGATTCCACTCTGTGTGTGTGTGTGTGTGTACGTGCGTGTGTGTGTGTACGTGCGTGTGTGTGTGCGTGCGTTCGTGCGTGCATGTGCGTGCGAGTGAGAGTGTGTGTGCGTGCGTGCGTGTGAGTGTGTTAGTGTGCGTTGTTTGAGTGTGAGTGTGAGTGTGTGAGACCATAAATGAAAGATGGCATAAGAAGATTATAATCTTTAACACTTTCGTGCATCCCTTTCAAACTTTGGATCTGTCCCTGAGAGCATATGTATGCACAGTTGAAAATCCCTGGTCTATATTATGTCTTGGTCAATGGAAAGGTGTCTTATTTTGTAAGAATCAGGTTATGTTAATGTTGTTTGAAAGTGATTAAGCTAATAAAGTAATATTTTACGAAAATTTAATACACTCACAGATATCATGGTGTATTTTTCTAGATTTTATGAAATGCTGTCTTATGTGACTGTAAAATTTTTTCCTTGGAAGTTAGTGGTTAAATATAAATTTTATTTTGTTAAACCAGAATAGTTATTAGATGAGTGAAAGGTTCATGATTATTTGTGCCCAGACCATGATTGATATCAAAATCATGTGATTTGATCTTAATTTGTTAGGTGTATTATTTTGTTATTTAAGCATGACAGCTTCATAATAAACTGGTGGTGTTTAATCTGTATTTGTAAAAACCCTTACTAGTTTAATAGTGCTATATGTTAGTTTTTTGTCGTATTTTTCCTTTATTTAATTAAAAAATTTGGTAGATTGATAAATGACTGAGATTTTTGAAGTATCTCATACAACATCAGATAATTCCCTTGAGCAATATAGCTGCATCGTGGAATGTGTAGGAATCCAACTTATACCATTTTATGTTTTCTTTTGTCTTTAATTATTTGTGCATGAATAAATGGTTATATGTTTAAAATTTGTATATTAATTGTGTAGACTGAGGTTGATACTTTATCAATTGTAGTATAAATTCTCTCATTTCGATTTTATATGAAAAAAGAACAATTACAATGGCATTTTCAGTATTTTTCTCTTTGTATAAAGAAAGCTATCTTAACTTACTAAAGTACCATTGCCAATTATACTTGACCTTGCGGTTCCTAATTGAGACTCATCTCAAGGTAATTTGTCATATTTGGAGTTTATTTAAAGTAAATGGCAGCAATTTTTACTCATTCAGGTATGATGTTAATGTGTTATCTGAATGACGACAAGGTCTAGTATACTTACGTTTTGGGTGAAAGATAGAAATATATTACCCATTGCTGTGGATTTTAATGAAGATCATAACCTTTCTAGTGCTTTGTTGGGTGAACTTTTTCACATTCACAAGCTATCAGAGATAGAGAGGGAGGGAAACTATTCAGTTTCAATTATGGCAGATATAAGTAGTTTTTTATGTATTTTATATTTCAGTAATAATAGCTATCTTTTAAAACAATAACTTCAACTTTTTCCAACATTACTTTGCTGGCATGGTATACAGTAATACCCCGATTTACATTGATTCGAAGTTATGTCATCAGTCATTTAGTACCTGTGTACCGATTTACGTTGGTTTGCTTTGAAGTTACGCCGTTATCTCAGATTTTTCAGAAAATGGGAAATCAGATTTTTCTATTTCTGTCTTTTTGAACCTTTTAATGAATTACACTACTTAATTAATATACATTTTAAAAATATTAAGTCAAAAAACAATTATATTCACTCTTAAATTAGAAAAGATAGTGTAAAGATGGAATTTTAGAATTTGGTTCTGATTCACTACTCCCTCCTACGAGACAATTTATTGGATGATCTCTTTATGCAGATACTAGCAGAAATCTCCTCAATGATAGTCCTCTTTTGTTAACACCTTAACTGTTTTTGATGTAATATTATGCGACTTCGTCCTCACTTAACTGTTTTTGACATAATATTACGCACCAATGTGGAGCTCCATTGTTTGTTCATCTATGAACGGGAACTTCCTTATGCAGATGGGGAGTTTTTTCGCGTATTGTATTGTGAGTAAATATTGGAAGGTTAGGAACAAAGAAGTCCAAACACTTGTGATGGGGATTTCAGTCTTCCTTTCGAACGATAAAGTCTTTCATTTGCAACAAAATTTCACCACTCTGAATTCCTTGAAGTGGATAAGGGAAAAGGACCAAACTTGCACCTACCTATTCTCCAGCCAGTAAACCCTCATTAGCCATTGCACTATAGTTATCAGTTATCTGGTGTATTCTTTCTGCATACTTTTGCGAATTTATGCCTGCAGTATGAGCATAACCTAAACATTTGCTTGGTTGCATAAATTGAATATACCTCATAAAATTCGACGTCTTTTGCAAATATCAACGTAAGCGCAAGCATATTGAAGAGAATTTACTATTGATACAATTTATATAACCTGTTGAGAAATGCTCGTGTAAGATGTGCACCCCCTTTTTTCATCTGCATTTCAGGAAAAATGGTACACTGGGTACACGAGTAAATAGGCTAAGTAGTATTCAAGGTAAAAATTCTGAAGTCTTGCATGCATCACCCCCTTATAACATTGTTATAACATTGATTCTAATGGGAAAAACGGTTTCGATTTACGTTGATTTGATTTACATTGTGATTTTCAGGAATGCAGCCTCGACGTAAATCGGAGTATTACTGTACTTCAAGGCAAAAAAGTATTGTTGTTGTAAATTATGTATGGATGAATTAATATTCATTTTATAATATTTAGAACAAGACAAAAAGGTCTGTGTGTTATTTTTGACAAAACGATGTTCCTATATTTGTTTTTAAATGTCTGTCAATGTCTCCCCCTTAAATTCACTATAATTAGATAGTCAAAAAGTTACCTGATTTCTCTTTTAATTGCTCTATAGCTGAATGAAAAAAATATTTATTGAATGTAGCTGAAAATATTTTTGGTAACTTCTGTGTGCTTTATATTAAGCAGCCATTCCTAAATATAATATTTTGCTTTTTTCCTTTTGCTCATTCTTTCTGTATGTAGCTTCAACATCAGAACTTCCATAACTCGTGGTCACGTAGGATTGGAGACAGCAGTAATTAATGTTAAGGTGTGAAAGCAGTATCCAATATTGTTCTTGCTCCTGGTTGTCCAGATGGTTGCAAGTCATCCAGAAAGCGACATTCCTGGCCCTTACAATCTTTTTGTTTTCTTCTCGAAAAACACCTTTCATTTAGTTTTTGTAATTGGCCAGTTGTAGTATTCATTACTATTAACTATGAAAACTGCGTCTTGGTACATTTCTCCATGCTAATTCAATATGCAGCTTTTCTTCATTACTATCCTGCACAAGAGAAATCACTTTGCACAAATCATAGATCTATATCACTTAACTATTAGACTTTCTCTTGGACATCTAATGACACTTTTTATGTAGTCTTACACTAATCAGGTTATTAATTTTTTAATATATTTTAGGAAAATGTATCAAAGCATTGAAAATAACTTGCAATCATCACGTTAATCATAAACTTTTATTATTATAAATTATATTACAGGTGACTCCCGAGATTCGATGGAGATGCGTTCCTGAAAACGTGGTCAAATCTCGAACAGTCGAATGTCAAATCAGCACAAATTCAAACAATTAGAGCAGAAATAACAATGTCTAGACTGAAACTAAACCTCTCGTGGCCAGGCGGTCTGAAAATTACTTCGCGTAAACTAGTTTCTAATTCGACCGAGCGATCGGCTGGGTCGATTCAACCGGTCGAATTCTCGATTTGGTCGAATCTTGAATGGTCGAGTATCAGGAGTCACCTGTATTTGCATTCTGTTGGATCGTTTAGCTATGGAATTTGTTCATTTTTAATAAAACGTTTTATACACAATGAAAATTAGAACATTTTATAAATATATAGTTTTAAAAATATTCTCATGCCTAGATTTTCAAATTTACTATTAGATTACACAATAAAAATAACATTTTCAGTATGCATTTTCTGCATTATGTTCTGTTTGCAAATTTAAAGCAGAATTTGAATATGAAATTTATCACTAACAGTTCCTGTGAAAAGACGTTTTACACATGTATTGAGAGTAGTTGTTTTGTCTGCCAGTGAGATGAGTTTACCTGGAAAAATATCTCGAATGCAGTTCTTTTAATACTTGTAGAAAACTGATCAATTTGATATTATTTTCAATTATGTTCCCATGTTCAACATGTAAATAGAAGAAGTTCAGAAGCATTCAAAGTTTTATTTTGGCCCTTAGACCATCAAATGCTAGCAAAATGCGCAGAACATTCCTGGTATTTCAAAATCTGTTTTCATCCCTACTTTTATCATTGTAGAAATCATTTTCTTATATTTCTTTTCTGTTGAAGGAAGGGTATATTATTGAAGGGTATATTATTGTATCCTGTTGAAATTTCTAATTTAAAACAATAATCAGTGATAAAAATTGTAATTACCTAGCCTTGATTTAGATATTAGCCAGAAATATTCTTATTCACTATGAGGCATTAAAAACAAGATGTAAATTCAGTACCACTGTTGAACAATTATTTCAATAATAAAATTGAACTGATGTCAAAATGCACTAATTATAACATTTTGTTTGGGAAATGATAATTAGGTAATGTTGTAGAACCACATCTTTCACAATAATAAGTAATTAGAAAGTATCAGAGTTTTATTTCCTGGAAGGAAAACTTCCTTTCCAGTGATTAGTATGATTATATTATGGCTTTATTATGATAAAGTATGTTTATGCTGACATATGATCTAATTAGAAGTGAATATTAGATGCATCTAACCTAGTGCTTCTCAACCTTTTTTGCTCCACGGCACACCTTTATGCATGCTTAAGAACATCACGGCACACCAAACCACCCCTAATTAATTTCACTGCGTAAATACTCATTTTTAAAGATAAAAACTAGCGTAACAAGTAAAAGTCACAGTTATATTAGATTGTTAAGATTGGTAAAGCAATAATTGTATAATTTTATTGTACATTAAATACAAATATTTAAAAATTAAATATCTTCGGAGTGTGCGGCACAGTAGTCCCTTCCTCGCGACACACTAATGTGCCGTGGCACACCGGTTGAGAACCACTGGTTTAATCAGTATTGAAAGAAAAGTAAAATAGCTAACAAATTCTCTTTGTATTAGTTTAACTTTAGTAATTGCATGGTTAGCTTAGGCACCATCAAACTAAACTATTACAATGCATGCTGGTAACAGCTATTCACTTCTTTTATAATTTTTTGTTTCATTTGTTTTTATCTTTGTGTGTCTTTATTTTGGTGCCAAATGAGGTTTTTTCATTTTTTTAAAATATATACTTTTATTTTGAACAGCATGCTATATAAAACTTAACACTTTTTGTTGTCCCTATATTCTTCAAGACTGAGATTTGCTGCATTTCTCTTAAAGGTGGCATTTTATATGTAACCTCTTTGCTGAATGGTGCATTTTAAGGTAAGAATGTTACCTTTTCTCTTTCTCTTGCACCAATCATGCTAACTGAATGTTCACATATGTGCTTTAGATTCTTAAAAAGTTTCTGCATCTTGTATAGAGAGTCTAGTCTTATGCTTAATTACTTATTTATCTTTCAATGGTAAAAAAATGTGTTGCTATGCATTATATAATATTTGTTTTTGTATCCTTTGTTATTAATCTTATCTTATCTTATTAATGCCACTTTAAAAATTTTGTTTCTTAGATTAACTTATAAAAGTTTATTTGAACACAAGCAGAGCTTTTAAAATTAAACTTAGGAGATTAATCTTGTTAGACTTAAGCATCACATACTTTTATTTTATAATATAGTAGTATGTCAAATATTTAGGAAATAAGTCTGTAAAAGATAATAATGAATTTGTTCGTTTTTTATAATTATGTAGGTTGCAAATGTAAGTGAATGCGTCAATGAATGGAATACTGAAAAAAATAATTGCATTTACAGTGTATGCTTGAGATAATGCACTTGTGAAAAACTGCCAATCCTTATTTATTAAAGGCACATTGCATAGAAAATACAAAATTAGAAATAATTTAGAGATAGGTGTTTGCAATTTTAGCATGTTGTTTATGTTTTAATAATCACTAAGAGTTATCCATTAGCTTAACACACTCCTTCAATTGCTGTGAAGGTACAGGTGTATTGGTAAATATGTTACATTTAGAACTTCAACTCCACATTTTCCTATGATCATTCATTCTTACTAAACATATTCAAATTATGAGAGCACCTGTCTGCTAAGAAATGAATTAACTGAGTTCATGCTGTGTTCTAATGAAAAAGCATGATGTAATGGAATGTGTTAGATTTTACTTCACAAACAAAGTGATTAAATTTTGTGAAAGTTTTTGAATCTCTCTTGTTATTGTAGTGTTTGATATTATTTTTAATATGTTGACCGCTATGAAAGTCATATTATATGTAGTATATGGTGTAGCATGTACTGCTGGTTTTGGGGTATACTTGAGCAATATAAGATTAGCACTATGGCCCTGTTCAATTGTGAATTCAAATTGGGCAGAATCATTAACATTAAAACACCTTTTTTAAATTTGCTTTACATGTTATTGCTACATTAAATAACTATGAAGATTTTAGCTTTCACTGTATATATTTAAATTAATAAATTGGAAAGTAAGAAAGGAGGCAATTGCAAGCAAAATTGATGGTAAAACACCAAAAATAATATAAAAATAATAATATAGAATGAATATAAGGCATGTTCCCAAGACAACTATGTGGCTTATGCATCTCTACAGCCTATGAGTTAAGGGAAAACAGACCTATGTGGGAACAAGAAGAAAATCTTTGAAAAAAGCCTCTGTTATTTGTGATTACAGGTCTGATAATGTGGAAACATTGAAAAGAGTCAGCCCAGAATTTTATTACCGAGTGAATCATACATTTATCCCTTTTCACTCATGGGGCATATCTCTTATCTCAAAAAGAGGCTATAAGCATGCTTCTGAATGTGCTTTGATAGAGGACATACATCATAGGATATGGAACACTTGAAAAGATTTCCTAACATATTGCATTACCATTTGTTAAATTTCTATGTCACCTACTTCCTTTGAGGGCTATATTCAAGTCGCCTGAGGAGATCCACTAGGGTCAAATGTTACTGTAGACAAAATAAAACCTTATATTTTCCACCTGGCTGAAAGCTAGCTCATATAGAATCCTTTTATTAGAAAGCTACAGAGAATGTTAAACATTTGTGCAAAATTGGCTCAGCGGTCAACATCTTCATGTTTCAGTAAAATGAATTTTACTTTACAAAATTGTTTATCCTCTGATTTTAAATACTTGTTTAATTTTGCACCTTGTTAAATTGATTGTATGAAGTTTAGTATGCATCTTTTAGTTATAGTTCTTGTATGTTTTCATATTATTTTCAGAACTTCATAGTTTAGTATGAGCAAACTACCAATAATAGTAATGTTTATTTGGTTGTGGGCCTATGAATTTTGTATTTGAAGTTTTGAATGGGAAGCATTTTTTATCAATTCAAGTTCATATGAGGTCTAAGTACACTTACTAAAGATTTGATTTAATATCACAAATGCACTGCTCAGTTCATTTTAATAGTTCATTCATTATATTCGTAAACTCTTCCATCCATTCAGGTTCAAATGGTGATCCATCTTCTCCAGACTCTCTTCATTACATCAGTTCCTTTCCAAACTCATATGAGATAGCCATTCGGTCTGTAGGATCCATCATCCAGGACTATGATAGTGATCAAGAATTCCCTGTTCTTGGCTTTGGAGCCAGAATTCCTCCGCATGGAGGGGTATCGCATGAATTTTTTGTAAATATGCGCTCAGATAATCCTTACTGCAAAGGAATCGCAGGTGAGTCAATAGAAATTAAGGGAGGAGAAAAGAATCATTTAATTCATCCTCATAATTTGAGAGAAAAAGATTTAGGATGAAAAAGCTATGCAAGTAAAAAGCACAAAACAGAAAACTTATCAATAAATAAGGGAAGTTACTAATGATGTTCAATTTATGAGTTTCTTTATTCTATCCTTATGATGCAAACTTTTGATATCTCTTATTTCTGATCCATCAAACATTTAACCATCTCCTGGCCAAAGCACTCAAAAGCATTTTAGTTAAAATTGGCCTAAATGCTTGAAAATGTCATTATTTTTTAACAACTTTTATATTAACTTACTGCGATATATAGTTATATGTTAGGTAGGTAAGTTTTAAGATACCACAAATAATGTCTAATAACTCAAGAATGGCTGCATGTATTTTGGTCATCCTTTCAGTTTTAAAGAGTGCCACATGCAAAGACTTATGCGTAATAACCGTGCAAAATAATGCCCCGAGTTTGATTCAAGGGTCATTTAATATCCCCAGTTGGATAACATGGGCGGGACCTTTGCGAATTTTTATCTCCTAAACTATAAATCGTAATTTTATGCTCTTGCGGACTTTTTTGTTGCAGATTTTGTCTGCAATCTGGCTAAATTTATTAAGCGATACTTTACAGATCATATAAGGGAAAGGGAGAGTAAAATATGGATTTCTTATAGTTGGATTACTGAAAATTGTCTCTCCTGACTGTGGCATGGAAAATGTCAACAGCCACATACTGAACTATGTCATACTATCGACCCTTAAAAATGATTCTGATTCAAGAATTTATGCGACTATTTGGGGACAAAGAAAAGATTGTACAGTTTTTAATTGACAGTAAAATCATTGAATCAAACAGTTGGGTTAGGTTGATGTTTCATCTTTACTCTATACACTTCCTAAAAGTTGTTTTTTATATACAGTAAACTCCCGATTTACGAGCATTCGCTTTATGAACTTTCGGTTACATACAAGAATTTTTATGCCACAAATTCGACTTACGATCTCAAAATTTGACCGTAGGAACTTAAATTCAGTCAACTCAAATTGCTACCATCATTTTAAAACGTATGAAAAACTAACACTTATTTCTGGCATATGTAGTTAAATTGTTGCTGGACCCTTTCAAGGGTGTTTCAAAGATTTTTTTCATTGTTTTGTGTCTGCAATTCGCGTCAAAGTTCCTTGGAGGTGTTTTTCATTCCTTTACAGCACCAGTCTTCTGATATAAATATTGAAAGTTCTGCACTTTCTTCCACATCAACACGCCTGCTAATTTACCCTCACACCTGTAAGAGCTCTATCCCAAACTTAATGTGGAAAATGATGCCAAATTCAATGAATGAATAAGTTATGATTAAGATGCATTTGTTAAAATCTAGTAAAATTTGTTCCGTTCTCCTTTTTATTGCACATGTAGGAGGAAAAATTTGTTTTTGAACACATCCCATGATTTTAACATTGCACTAATGAGGAAATCTCTTCCAATTTATGAACTTTCAGTTTACGAACTACTTTTCAGGAATGCATGGTGTTTGTGTATCGGGAGTTTACTGTCCACTTGTTTACCTTTTCTTAGTAGTCTGTGTAGGTGAGCTAAGTAACTTTTTTTGTAGTGTTAAGCCACTTACAATGTAAATAGATAATTTTCTACATAGACCAGATTGTCAGTTTCGTACATTGTTGAAGAAAATATTTGATAGATGAAATGACTGGTTTGAGAGAGGACAACATTGATGCAGAAGTTTGCAAAGACGATTCTATTATTGATTCTGAAAGTTTGTGTGATTTGGATATTTTGGAATGAATTATGTGACTGTGATGTTTGAAGTGATGGTGATATCGAGGAAATGGAAAATCCATGTGTGACAATATAGACTCAAAAAAATAACTTGTGAGAGGGATGATGCATATTATCTTGTGCATGGTGATTTTGCTGGTGGTATGTTTATGACTTACCACCAGGTTCAAATTAACTTTCAAGTTATTGGTGGTAACATGAAAATTTGCAAATAAAGCAACATTTAAAAAAATAATAGGGTCAAAACCTGGCATCCAAGGTATTCAAATTAAGCCAGCAAAGGGTTCAAAAATATTGGTTCTCCAATTTTTGTCAGAAGAAGATTGGATTTAGAAAAAAATTAACGAAAATACCATATCACTTGAATACCTCTTAACATTTCTTTCAAAATGATCTTTCTAAAAGTGAGAAAAGAGCTGCTGAAGCATACACTAAATGGTGATTTTATTCAAAATAAAAAAAATCTGATGTGGCCAACACATGACTTTCTCCATATTTGGGGTATAGATATTTAAATTAGAGTCATACCTCATTTAACGCTGGGAATGCATTCGTGAAAACGAGAGCGCTAACTGAATCAGCGTTATGCGGGATTGGGTTAGTATAGTACTTATGGAGATGCATTCCTAAAATCATAATTTATTACCTATTTTCAAAATGTTAATCTTCTCTCCGATACTCTAAAAATGTAAAATGTAAAATTAATGCTTAAATGTGCAATGTAACAGACTTGCTACATATCCGAAATCGTGCAGTATAATAACTATCACAGCTATTTTTGTCATTTTCTCACACTATAACAGTTTCCTCATACCCTCCCCTTATAATCAGTGCCCAATACCACCAATAGGTGTTCAATTCCATGAGATATGAAAACAAAACCATACGTTTCTCTTCTGTCTGAGAACATAGTTTCTCCATACATAGCAGACCTAAAATTATCTCGACACTACCTGGTGGCAGATCTTTTAAACAAAGTTTCTTGTAGTAAATATCGATAGCGATACCAGTGCCGCCAACGGTAAGTTGCAATAGTTGTAAATTACGATTAAATGGCATATCTCCTTAATAATCCGCTCTATGGAAAAATGTTTCAAACCAAAGTTGTAGAAAATAATATTCTCTGCCATTTTTATAATAACCGAATTTGCATTTTTGAAGGTTTAAAAGATATATTTTACAAAAACAGAAATTTTGGAAATAAATTAAACATCTCCTAAATAATATGTTGTACAAATAATTGTTTAAAACTTTTGTAATAACAAATACATTAATGAAGCCTTATAAGAGATATTAGAGAAAAATGAAAAAAGTGACATGAGTAAAACTCCACTTCCGTTTTACAGATTTTAACCTAAAACTAATCAGTAATTGTTCCTATAATAAAAATGTTAAATTTGATATTTGGTGATGATCTGGTAATAAGTTCTTGAGTTAGAGAACCCACAAGAACATATGGAGAAAGTAAAATTTGGTCCGAGAACAAAGAGCGTTATAACGAATCAGCGTTGTATGGGGCAGTGTTAAACTGGGTATTACTGTATTATGAATAGCATTATAAGGCAAAATTATTATTTCGTATCGTAAGAGAATACAGTCATCCTTATCGCCGTAATTTATATTTTGAATATGTTTACAGAATTCACTGCTAGATGGTGGCCCTGTATACTGGAAATTTACGAATAACTTAATTATCTACTAAATGGAAGGTTCTACAAAAATTTGTTTCAAACAAAACTTGGAAGAAATATTATTCTCTACAACTTCGGTCTTCTCAAAGATTACCAATAATGATGTTTTAAAGGAGATATTTGACAGAAACCAAAAAAATCGATTATTTATAAATAATTCCTAAACAATAACTGCTATGGAAAATTGTTTCAAATGAAAGTTGTAGGAAATTACATTCACTATAACCTTTTATTGAATTGTATATACAATAATGATGTTTTAATGGAGATATTTCTCCAAAACCGAATCGGGTTTCGAATAAACCTCGAATTCCAGTTATATCCGTTTTCTACTCTTATGAACCTTGACCTTGAAAATCCTAGTACGCTTACTGCTGCAGCCAATGAAAGCTCGAGAGACTGTCGATGGAGAGGGGAGAAAGTCAGTCTGTCTCTTGCCATCATGCTGTTCGCATCGCTCCGAGCTCGACTGTGTTGCCAGATCTTCCGCATTTACGCCTTAGCGTTCGCATGTGACTTTCTTCAAGAGCGGATATCTGGCAAGAGTGTACTACTTTCCTGCACCTCTCGAAAACTTCAAATGGTGGTGGAAGGGGAAAATGCTCTGATTGGCTATTCGCTGCGCCAAGGTCAAGCTTCATAAGACTAGAAAACAGGTATAACCAGTAGTGTCCAAAAACTAGTCAGCTCTTCTTGCTCATACCAAAGTGTTATATATGAAATTCGGTAATGATATGGCAAGTACTTTTCTAGTTAGAGTGCCCACAGTCACATACACACACAGACATCATTCCGAAAATAGTCTAAACATGTTCTAGGGATCTAAATATTTAATAAACTATCGGTTTTCAAAAAATTCCTATCACCCATAGACAACATCAAGAAAATAGTCAAAACGTTTTCTAGGGACCTCAAATCGTGTATTTCCGTTGAAATCTCGAATTCGATTTTTTTCATGAATACAATACAAACAGATGGACAAACCCAGAAAAAGTGCACAAAGAGACTACTGATTTAATTGGGTAGTAAATGAAAACTAGCTGGTTTTATTTAAAAATTAGCACTGACCTCCATAAGAAAATGTGCACAACAAAACAATACAGTGGAAACCACTTAACACAAAAATGCTTAAAACGAAATATCGGTTAACACGAAACGTGTGCTCGGTCTGTTCCAGTGCCTATACCTTTCAGTATACAGTATATTCACTTGCTACTGCAAACTGATTACATGTAAATATTTTTCGGTTCCATGAAAATAAATACATGCTATATTCTTCGGATAACATGAAATGGCATTTGAGATAAGGTTTCCCCATGATTGTGATTATATCTTCGGCTGTGTATTACATCCTATTATTGATATGCATCATGGATTTGCCTACGAGCCTAATTCCATATTTGAAAAATGAAAATTTTACCATTAAAACTGTTAACATTCAGTTAACTCGAAATTAGGATAACATGATTCGTGTTAACCGGTTTTCACTGTACTAAATTGTCTGGCAAAAACATAAAGTCTAGCTGCTTTCATTTCAGAGGAGTAAGCACATCAGACGTGAAAAACCGCAAAAAATCAAGGTTTTTATGAGGATTTTAAATGAAAACTTATTTTCTAATTTAAGAAGATGATTGCCATTGTATAGCAAATAAGGAAGCAAATGTGAGGTGGAGAATATCTAATGAAAAAAGATACCTTTAAGTATGAAATCTACGATCATTGAATCAAATGGAAATTTTGATAAAATTTAGCTTTATGAAAAACGTGCATTTTATTTTTGGGTATGTGATATTCAAATAAATATGGTTGTTTTAATTTTTTGTGTAGAAAGCGTGATCTTTTAAAAGTTCTCTTGTCAGATCTTATTATTTTTCAAAATGTCATTACCAAGAATTTCTTGGCACTTATTTATTTATTTTTAGGAAAAGTCTAAGGAATATGATTTTTTTGACAAAATTTTATTCTTAATCTCCATCAATTTTTAGTTACATTTAGACTGGATATATTTGTGTATATATGATAAATATAGATTGATTTAAGGAGTTATATAGAAAAAATGTTGTATATTCAGCTGTGAAATAGTAAGTGACTATACTCTTTTAAAAATGACATTGGGGGTGGCTCTTCAGAGATACTCGGAACACATCGTTCGCTTTCACTTCGAGGAGGTGGGGAGACGTGCTTGCGTGGGAGAATTCGGCACCGATGTTGTCAGATCTATTTCACATTGGGCTCTCTCTCTTTCTCTCTCTAGGCTAAGGGAACGAGAAAGTTATAGACGCTGAGGCGGACAAACTCTTCATCGTACGCGAACACGAAATACAAAGAAAAGTATAAATAACAAAATTCACCAAATATTAAATGTATTTATGTATTTTATTATTTCCTATTACAATTGCACAAAATATTTTATTGCAACGGAGTGGCTAAATTTTCTTCTTCCTCATTATCACTATCGTCTTCATCATAGCTGGACTCATCATCACTATCCATGAGATTAATCATGACAGGATCATTTTCGCCTGATTTACGTCTTTTTTGAAGTCCTCTTCTTGAAGATTTTCTGCATGACAAATGCACGTGGACCAAGCCTCCATTGTAATTCCATCGATAGCCTAAAAAAAAAAATGGTTATACCTTCGGGTAATTGAGTGAAATGCATTTTTAAATTATGGAACTACTTTCTTACCTCATGAGTAATGACTTCTAGGTCTTTTAATTTAAATGTTCTGTTTTCCTCTGCTATTTTTCTTTTAACTTGTGACCAGACAAGCTCGATTGGATTGTATTGGCAGTGATACGGTGGCAATCTCACCACCGTGTGCCCTGCAATAGCTGCCTTTCTATCCAAATCGTAACTTTTTATTGCAGGCTTCATTACGTTGACCAAGGTTAATAATTCCGGTCTTGTCTGGTCAGGGTACATTACACTCCTCTGGAATGGAGCCAGTCCAACATTTCCTGTTTCCATGAATTGGATGAAGGCGGCTTATCGACCACCACCGAATGATAACTTGCGTTATCCATCACGATTATGGCGTTTTTAATTTCTCGTTCTCTCAGCGCATCGAGAAATTTTTCAAACCTATTAGCAATTAAGATGTATTAATAGAAATAGAATCAGACAAGAAAGCATTCCTTTCAAATGGGAAAATAAATTATATGAAAAATATCAAAAATAATGAAAAAATATATATTACCATTCCGTAAATACAGCCGCATTCATATCTGTATGGTAGTCTGTATTCTTCTTGCCTTTTGACCGGAATACCAGTTTACATTCCGGCAAAAACCCAGTTTCCGCCGATCCTACATAGCAGATAATCAGTCTTGATCCCTTTCCGATCGGAACCTTCAATCCGCCTTCTTCTTTCGGTCCTATCCACGCAGCATTGAGGGAATAATTTTGATTGACCCATGTCTCATCAAGATAGAACACGGATCTTCCCCCAGCACTGCGTAGATCTCTCATCTTTCGAAGAAACATTGTCCTCGCTCCGACAATATCATTTCTTTCCATAAGGAATTTCCGTCCATCAACGGATCGCTTATATCTGAAACCAATCTCTTTGATCGAAGACCAAAGAGATACTATGCTTCCATTGAAGCACTCCTTCTCTATCATTCTTTGACGAATGTCCTTCAATTTCGGGAATTTACCTTCGTCATAGAATTCAAGGATAGTCCTCCTCAGTACGTCCTTCTTAAAAGGAGTATATTGGTGACTGTTTTGCATTGTGGTTTCCTCTCCTTAAACGGAGATCTAAACGAAGGCGAGCCTGATTCCTTACTACTCTCCCTCCCTATTAATAGATAAAATATTTATGTAAAAAGCAGTGATGATGTAGGAATGAATTTCTTACCATTATATTTGTTAAATCTATTGCTATAATAACAAATGTAGGAATGCATAATTAGAGTAACATCAATACCTTCACGAGCGATTGCCTGAATTTTCTTTATGGTAAGGCCACAAGCCTCAGCTGCCCTCTCTTGAACTTTCTCAAGCGAAATGAATGACCTTCCTAAATCCTTCTCCTTTTGGAAGAACATTAATATGGAATGCACAACCCTTTTTGTTTGGCTATGCAGAACAGTGTACTGCCTCTTCCTTTCCATAGCTTGTTTAAATGTATAAAAAAGCTATACAAATAAGCAAGACGCCGAACGAAGAACGGGATGCAACACGAACGAAACGCTTAGCAACACGAATGAAACGCTTGGCAACACAGCACTCGCAGACACGATGTATGCACAACGGAGGTCTAAGAGACAATGAGCTCCGCCAGGTTAAGTCTCGCAAGAGCCGTCATCTATTGGTTCCCGGAAAATCACGTGAGCGAGAGCTCTCTACTTTGCTCTCTCTCTAAACCCCAATCTCATTTTTAAAGGAGTATAGTCAGATGGTATATCAAGGAAAAATGTTCTTTTTTTTATTAAAATTGATATAGTGCTGTCATAAGTTGAGATCAGTTATTTAAATTTGTTTCTTTGCAATTGTATAATAATGTTCATTTATTACAACATTTAAAATTTTGATAATGTTCAGTACTCTAGTGGAATAAGTAAGGGATTAGATTTTAAATATGGAAGATATGGACTAATGAATTTATTAATATGTTTGGAATTTATTAATGTTTGTAGGTGTACTTGAAGCATACCATTCCTGTATCAGACAAGTTCAGTTGTATGGTCCAACTAATTTTTCTCCAGTAATCAATCATGTGGCCAGGTTTGCTGCTACATACAGGGATGGACAAAACTATTTCATACTTCTCATCATCACAGATGGAGTTATCACAGACATGCCAAAAACAGTACAGGTAGGTACAAAAATTGTATGCATGAAATCAGCTAACTAGGAGGCTCTGCCCCTGGCTACTTTGCGGCCCAACCCCCAGCATTCACTCGCTCAGACAGCTCGGGTATGCAGGCCTTGCTTAGTTCCTTGATATATGAAAATCAAATTTTATTAAACGGTTAAGATAGAAGGATACAGAAAGTGAAGGGTTTCTTCAGTTTTCATACTCGTCTGAACTAAAATAACTGCAAAACCTCAAACCGTTTGCAGTTTATAAGGAAAAACATTTGTTTTGGGAATTTCAATTTTTTTTGGGTACTTAAAAAAATTTGTGTTTTTGGAATTTCCATCAAGGTTTGGGTACATACTCTGATAATTCTATCATAAGATGTATTTTGGTATTGTTTCTTCAGAGATCGTGATTTCTCATTGCTTTCCACATATATACAGGCTAACCCCGATTTACGAAAGAGTTAGGTTCTTCAAGAACCTTTGGTAAGTCGAGGTATAATTTCTCATTGACTCCCATTGTAGAAGGTGAGATACGCTCCCATGGCAAAAAAATCTTCCCCTAAATATAGTAAAATGACACTGTACAGGTATCCCTCGTTATACGCGATCTCACTTTACGTGTTTTCGCCATAATGCGATTTCAGAAACATCAAAATAAAAACTGCATACAATGTAATTGCACGACCGGTGGATTGCAATTAGTAAAGTAATTTTATATGCATACGTTGTATAAGGCGGTCGATTGTGGGTGGGGTTGGTGCACCGTGCGCGCGCATCCTCAATTTCACTTTATGCGGTGATTTCTCGGAATCAATTATTTGCGTAATATGAGGGATACCTGTATATGTTTCTTAGGATATTTATTATGGAAAACAATTGTTCTAAACATATTATTATTATTAAATATTACAAGTATCCGTCACTTAGTGTCGTAGTGGCGTCCCTTAGAAATGCAATTCTAAGCGAAAATACATCAAGCGAGAGAGTTTTCTTCATAAGAAATGGCTAAAATAAGTAAGGTTACGTTCCTCCAGAGTAGAGTAGATGCCACTTATTATTATCGTTATTCCGGTTATTTTTAACAGCCGCCTGTTGTAAACAAATGCGGATTCTAAAACCAAAAAGTATTTTAACATGAAATTTCCTCCACATAATATGATCACACCTGCAGTCTATTATGATAAAAATTTTATCTGATCCCGCAGTCAGCTTAAGGCAAGAAATATGGCTCTTTGCACACTATTTTTGGCAACATTATATGATGCACAAAACCTCGGGAGAGCACACATTCAGTTTTCAGTTTTATTTTCTAAAGAAAGCGAATTTCGTCTGGACTACAGTCATGCCTCATTTAGCGCAAAGGGTATGTTCCGAACAGTCTTTGCGCTAAACAAACCGATTATACCATGTACTTAGTAGTGATCAATTCGCGAAATTGCAAGGTTCACTAATGTTACTTTTTTATTTATTTAATATTAATTATCATTAAAAATCAATATTAATACAATTTTAAATCTTTCGCAGCGGTGCTCACATTTATGCATAGATCGCTAGGTTCTGGGAGTTATCATTTTCGTCACTGCAGCGCTCAGATCTATGTGTAAATTACTTATTGTATGTATGTGTGGGGGTATTCACCATTTTCAATAATTGCTTGAAATTCGTCAGGAAACTTTATAGCTGCATCTTTATCAGCGCTTGCTGATTCACCTGTAAAACGAACGCTATATATATATTTGCGCGGCATTTAAAATTTTGAAACCAACCGGAATTGGCATGAAATGTTTCCCGAGAATCTTCACCCTCTTCTTGCTTTACACATTCAAACTTTACTGCAAATGATTGCTTGACTAAGGGGCATGTGTTCATTAGAACGCTTAGAATCAATCCACAACACTAGCAGTTTCTCCATTTTTTCAAGCATATTACTAACAATAAGTGATCGTGTGAGTTTCTTCGCAGTTACTGCACTGGCTGCTTCAATGGAAGTTTTTATTTTGTCTTTATTTAACAAAATTGTATGAATTGTAGAAGTGGTGAAGTTAAACTTACGTGCAATATTGCTCTGATGCTCACCTTGTTTAAAACACTGAATCACTTTAAGTTTTTCCTCAAGATTTATGTTTTCCTTGATAATTTAGGATTATTTTATATACTTTGGTTGCCTTTACTCAATTTTCTCCTTTCTGCCATGATCTCCATGATTTACTGAAATTATTTCCCGCTATTTATTGTTAAAATGTTATTTTGCCATAGATACTGTATTTACTCGTGTACCCCGTGCACATTTTTTCCTGAAATGCTGGGAAAAAAGGGGGTGCGCGTCTTACACGAGGATTTCTGAACAGGTTATATAAATTGTGAGTATCGATAGTAAATTCTCCGCAATATGCTTGCGTCTGCATTTATATTCGTAAAAGACGTCGAATTCTACGAAGTATATGTGTATTTATGCGACCAAGCAAACATGTAAAAGTAGGCAGAAAGAATACGCCGACTAACTGATAACTATAGTTCAATGACTACTGAGGGTTTGCTGGCTTGAAAATAGGTAGATTCAAGTTTGGTCCTTTTCCCTCATCCACTTCAAGGAATTCAGAGTGGTGAAATTTTTTTGTGAATGAAAGATTTCATCGTTAGAAAGGAAGATAGAAATCCACATCTCAAGTGTTTGGACTCATTTGTTCGTAATCTTCCAATATTTACTTACGAGACGATATGCAAAAAAACCCCATCCACCTAAGGAAGTTCCCGTTCATAGATGAACAAATAGTTCGTGAGCTCCGTATCTGTTCGTAATATTACGTCAAAAACAGAAGCAGGGACAAAATTGCATATAAATACAACAAAAACAGTTAAGGGGTTAACAAAAGAGGACTATCGGTGAGGAGAATTCTGCTAGTATCGTCATAAAGAGATCATCCAATAAATTGCGTCACGTAGAAGGGAGAAGATGCTTAACTTGAGCGGAACTTGTTTCAGGTATTGGGAATTGGTGACTTAAAAAGAAAACTTATTCTGGCTCAAATTAATTTTTTCCCTCCGAACCGGCCCAAAAATAGGAGTTCGCGGGTTACATGATTAAATACGGTATTAAAAAAAACACCGCAAATATGTCATTGGAACTGATTAAGTGAAAACAGCTTTCCTTTATTTTTTTAAGCAAACAAAATCCAGCAAAAATGCTCACCATGAACAGTATTTTCATTTTGGCATACGTACCATACATACAGTATTTATTTTATTAAAAAATAAACAAAATGTGTACCACGGGATTCCAATTTCGCTATATCGAAATTGCGCTAAACGAGGCATGACTGTATTCGATTGTAGATCATAATAATAAATGATAATATCAGAAATGATAAAAATATTCAATGCATGCAGCAATAAGTTTATTAAATTAATATTCAATTACTGTAATCAACTTGTTTTTTTATAGATTCAAAATTGTTACAGCTTTAGCAGATTATGTTTTAGAATTCATTAAAATAACCAACATTATCCTAACTACTATTTTAGGAATATAAATTGACAGGACAAATTAGCTTAATTCAAATCTGTGAAATTTTTATCATAATTATCATGTTATATACAGTGGTGGTTCATCAAATAATGTTAGATACAAATTTAGAAGGTGCTACATAATTCATAAATGTTTATGGAAATGTTTCTTGTTGTACTAGATTGTTGATGTAAATGTAGGATCATCTTGTGCAGTAGGAAGAGAATCTAAAACGTCATTGTTGGTTGATTCATCTGCTTCACCAGGAGGAGGAAGCTGAGCGTCTTCGTCAATCGAAAGAGCTTGGGTAGGCCTAGGTTTACTCAAGATTGAAGTTAAGGTTGTCTGCTTAGAATGCATTTTCTTTTCTTTGTATAATTCCTTGTACGAAGTGAAGGCAGTTTCTATCATTCCTTCAAGTTTAAGGCTTCCTTCACGATTTGGGTCATTATCTATTAAGTTTTGTACAACCTTGTCGATAAGGGTGAAAAATTCTGACAGTATTTTTGTTAAGATATGCTGCGACTCTGGTTCTTCATCATCTTCCTCTTTTGCAGCTGCACATTCTTGTTCTACTATCATTAGATCTTCATCGGACAATTTCTCATGGTGTTTTGCTAATAACTCGTTTCTATGTTACTTCAATCTCAGCAAAACCAACGTGATGGGCAATGGTCACAATATATCTCACAATGGGTTCAGGCCGATACTTCGTCAGCAACTTAGTACTTGCTGGTGTCGCAGCTTTTGCACTTTCATGAATTTTGTCTTTTTGTTCTCTAATTGTAGCCACCGTTGATACAGAAAGTTTTAAACACTTGACTTTATCACTGAGTCACTCCTTCATCAAAGCGTTAGAGCACATCCAATTTCATTTCTAAAGTAATTGCTTGATGGGTCTTTTTTATTTTCACACAAGCAGAAGTATTATTTGCACTTCATTTCCCAGCCATTTAGCACTCGAGGGTCTAGTTATTTCCAATAACAAATTTAAAAGCAGCAGAAAAGACGATAACAGCTTTTTGTTACGACATCAACAGCAACAAAGGTGGGTGAAACACTCCCAAAAGGACACAGTGGGGAATGGGAGAACACCTTAAGGACACAATCGGGAATGAACACAACCTCCTATGGAGAGAATCGCGAATGGAATGACTCTCGAATAATAAGTCTCATCATTCGTATGATGGAGTAGGGAAATGTATTTTAGTTCTTGAGAGTTTAACTATTGGCTTCTGGATTCACAAAGCAGCAGGAATTGGGGGGAGTGAGGGAAGGTTCCCATTACAGGTCTTTGAGGTTAAAAAACATCGCCTCCCCTAGAATGTTAGTTTTGTGTGATAATCTATAACACTAAATGGACCCATTCTCAATGAAAGACCCACCCACCCGCTGTGTCCAGGTTAGGCACAGCACATTAGCAAGGCAAAGCAATGTGCTCTGCTTATCCATTCTACTTCTCTGTGCCGATTTGTTGTTTGTACTCCAATACTCTCAACTTCACCCATGGTAGAAGTCACCATAAACGGTGGTTTGTTGTGTATTATCCAGATGACCTTTGAAATGTTTTTACTTTCTCCATACGTAGTAATGGGAAAGTATTGTATTCATGAAAAAAATCGACTTCGAGATTTCAACGGAAATACATGTTTTGAGGTCCCTAGAACACGTTTAGACTATTTTCGGAATGATGTCTGTGTGTGTGTGTGTGTGTACGTGTGTGTGTGTATGTTAGTGTGGGCGCTCTAACTCAAAAAGTACGTGCCATATCGTTACCAAACTTCATATCTAACACTCTTACATGAGCACAAAGAACTGATTAGTTTTTGGACAATAACGGATAACCGGAAGTCGAGGTTTATTTGAAACCCGATTTGGTTTTTGCGATATTTCTTGGTTAAAATATCATTTTTGTATTTACAATTCTATACAAAAGTTATAGAGAATGTAATTTCCTACAACTTTCATTTGAAACAATTTTCTATAGGAGTTATTGTTTAGGAGTTATTTATAAATAACAGGTTTTTCGGTTTCCGTTAAATATCTCCTTAAAAACATCGTTATTGGTAATCTTCGTAAGGATCAAAGTTGTAGAGAATAATATTTCTTCCAAGTTTTGTTTGAAACTAATTTTCGTAGAACCATCTATTTCGGATATATTTCGCTTTATCTTAATACCAGTATACAGCGCCAACACCATGTAGCGGTGAATTCTGTAATCATTCAAAGTATACATAATTTCCGGCAACAAGGACGTGTCTTCTTTTATGATACGAAATAATAATTTTGCCTAGTAATATTATTCATAATAATTTAAATATCTATACCCCAAATATGGAGAAAGTCGTCATGTGTTGGCCACATCAGATTTTTTCTTGAGTGTTTCCCATGCTGAATTCCTTTCCTTTACCAAGATAACTTATTGTTTTGTATAATGCGATATTCCACCTTTATCTCTCTCTCTCCCTCTCACCATCCCTCTCACTTCCTCCCCACTCACTCTCCTTCTAACTCAGGGGTCTCCAACCAGTCGATCGCAATCAACAGGTCGATCATTGGTCCTTATAAAGTCGAACACCGAATCTTGCCTCAGTGCTATTACTTTTTATTGAATCAAGTGAGAAATGAGCCGATATATATTTTGAACTTACAGTTGGAACTTCTTTATCGAGCTACGCAGGTGATTTTATGATTGCTCAAAAATTAAGAGCAATTGGAATGCATAAATAAAATAATACAGATATCTCTCACAACAAGACATGAGTGTATCGATGTGTATCGATCCTGAGTATGCTTGAGTGTATCTTGATATGTGGTGTTCCAATCGCAAATCGTCGCATAAGGCAAAAGTTTAAGGCTAACTGCGACTTAATGTGTAACTTGATTAACTAATTCAAGTTATGTTTTGGTTGATTTCTTCCATCTGTATATTTATTTAATAGCCTTTACCTTCAACTTCTAATAGCTATCGACTTAGTAATACATTGAATTATCCTAGTAAATAAAATTTTAATCAATTTTATTTTAACTAAAATATTTTCTTGTATAGAAAGAAAAATCCAATAATACTTTATTTGAACTTGTTTAATTCAAATAAAAAGTTGTGTTGTTTGTGATTAAATTGGATTGACGTGTTGATCCTTACCCTCCTCCCCCCCTGCTCAAAATTATTTCTCGTATCAAGGGTCACTCCACTGGGTCGATCTTCGGTAAATTTACAAATGAATAGTAGATCTTGGGTGCTGAAAGGTAGAGACCCCTTCTCTAACTATCTCCCTAGTAGTCTCTCCTCACCACTTCCTAATTCAACCTTCCTTTCTATTTAACAGGGAAATGAAACTTAGCCTACACTCTTGACTGTTGAAAACTAACAGATGATGATAACTCTGCTGAAATCGAACTCAGTTCGTCATTGTAGGTGGCAGTTATCCATGGCTCTCTTATTGACGAATTTTTTTTCATTTTCTATTTAATCCATTTAAAAGTAGGTAATTTGGCAAAAAAACGGTAACTTTGCTCTTTCTTTTTCACCACTCAAAACAAAAGTTTTTATCTTAAAAACCAATGTTTGGACCAATTCATTAAGTTTTCGTAAATACTCTTATCAAGACACTTATTTTGTTCAAAAAGTTGATTTTCTCCGATGTACCGTCTCCGAAATATGAATTTTATTAAATATTGTTTCAAGATAGGTGTAAACAAAACCTCGTCATCGTCTTTAAATAAATTTCGAGATTCCATTCATTCAAGATTCCAGCTATTCGCAATTACATCTAATCGCGATTTTGTCCTTTTGAGATTGTGGGTTTTAACTAGGATTTTTAAGTATAATAATTTAAACTATTATAAATTGAATGTATTTTAAACTAGCTTTTTCTTTTGTAATCATTATTACTGTATTATTATTGATTAGTAATATTATTATTTTTCTTCTGTTACTCGTTTTGTATGTGAGATTTGCAATGAAATTTTTTTTCGTAACTTCGGGTTTTTATTTCGTATAACAAGACACGAGACAAAAAATTTTTTTTTGAAACTTTGTAAATCAGGTTTACGTAAGTATGGGTCTGCCTGTATATGTTTGAGCAATATGCTGGGCATTCCATGATTTTTGGCAGTATCATCCTTTGTATCCCACAAAATGAATATATTGCTGATCGGTTATAAATTATTTACAGAAATATTTTATTATTATAAATAATAATGTGATGTACCCACCACCATCGTTCCTATTTATTGCTGGATAATTTCACAATCTTTGGTTTATTTGTGTATATGTTATTAAATGGGAATTTGGTTGCTAAGAAGGATATTGATATTGAAGGATGTTTTAGTGACAAGAAAGAGATAGTTGTATGAGAGAAGTTAGAATAGATGAATGTGAAAAGAGGAAACAGGAATTAAAGTGGCTTTTTAAAGATTTATTTATATTAGATTGATCGAGCCACGTCAATTTTTGGTGACCTTGACAGGACATACAAGAAAAGAAGATTTGTTTCGCGAATTTTATGAGAAGTATCTTAGTCAAAGAGCTAGGGAAATGGGGATTACCTTCTGAGGGGAATATCAACAATCTCATCATTCAGCTGGGAGAATATTTAACGTGAATCGAGAAGCTGAATCCTGGAAAGACTTATATTGAACACCCAGCCACCATTCAAATGATGGGATTGTCAAACGAAGACGGAATAAGCGGAATGGCTGCTGAACTACAATTGATGCTGTCTTTAATGTTCAAGGAGTCAAACCGCCGACTGGTAGTGAATATTGCCTAGCAGACTGAAGATATGCAAGGTAGCCTCGATGCGCCCACCTGCTGACTGGTGTGGAAGATGGATGATATTGGCGATGTTATGCCTTCGGTAATCACGACAATCTGGAGAGAGAGCTGGCTGGTACACGAACTCAGGTCGCTCGGCATCTTGTTGAGAGCACTGAGAGAATGGGAGACAGTCTCTTGGACTTGAGGGCAAGTCTCTCCAAAGAGGCCGAAATCAGCATCGAGTTGGAAGTGAAGCTTAGGCAAATTGCCAAGCGAATAGAGGAGATCGCTCAAACTCCCAGTAATGCGTCTTCGACGATTGAGCCGGTGGTGGACTCAGGTGTATTGCGGGATGTCATGCCAGAGTTCCGTGGATGTCTTGAAGAAGATCCAAAGGTGTATCTTTTGTCTGCTGGATCCTTACTGGTGAAATCAAGGCTTCCACAAGAAGTTTACATCCAGGTCCTCGTCCAACGACTCACAGGACCAGTGCTTACGTGTTGAATAAATATGAGAGCACTGCAGTTGGAGTATGATGGGTTCAAAGAGGAGCTCCTACGGCATTTCGACTCACCAGGTGTGAAGGTTGTCACGCAAAAGAAATTTCTCATCAGGTCTCAACCCACCTGTATGAGAGCAGGTGCCTTTCTTGTATAGAAGTTACAACTCTACTGCTGCATTAACCCAGGAGATCACAGCGATGGGGCCTTGGAGTGTGTGATCGACCTTCTGCATGATAAGATTTGGCCTTTAGTTCATGTTGCTCATCCCACCACTTACATGGATTTACGAGAGGTTGTAAGAGAACTGGAAAAGGAACACCAAAGCAAACCCATAGCTCCTGAAAAGGAGAACGAGAAGAAAGTTCCACGACGGTGCTACAGATGTGGCAAATATGGATACCTTAGCAGGGAATGTCCTGCCGAGAAGGCAGTAAACTAAAACCAGACGGATTTTGACAGGGAGGTGTCCGACTCGATGATATGATTTATCCCTGACCGAGAAAATCACCGACCACCACTACAATGATGGAAACCAGCGTGGCAACAATGGATGGGGAACGTCCTTCCTTTCCTAGTCCTGCAATTGAGTTTAAGGTACAGACCCGGAATTAGATCGACCTTGTGGACACCCAGGCCAGCCATACGTTCCTCAGCCTCAGCACTTCCTGTCTACTCGACCCCTATCGCCAAACTGATATCAAACTGTCCCATGGTGCAACTAAAGAAGCTTTTTATGAGATAAGCGGAAAAACCATTTTAAAGGGTGGTTGTGCGAGCTTACAAGTTGAGTGCCCGGCCCTCATCGTGGATAATCTATGGTATGATATCATACTAGGACACCATTTCTTTATCCAATACGGGTTATTATTGACTATGGCACCGGAGAGATCTACATGAGAATGGAGGATAGAAGACAAATCGCGTGACGGCACACTAAGCCACCACCAGAGTATAATCTGGTACCAATGGAAAATATCCAGGTGGGACTCGAGGACCAGGATGAGAGAAAACAACTTCTGGTTGCCCTTTGAGGTTTTCCTCGGGTTCTGACAAAAGCGGTTGGTCATACCTACACAGTAAGACATACTATAAGCCTCAGAGATCCTAAACCTGTAAAGCAATGGCCGTATTTCGAGAAGAGAGCTTTCATAACAGCTAAGGTCAAAGAGATGGAACAGCAGGGGCTCATAGAACCGTCAACATCAGAATGGTCATCGCTTATCATACTTCCAGGAAGAAGTGCGGGGAGTTCCACCTATGTGTGGACTATCGTCAGCTCAATCTGAAGATGAAATGCGACAGTTATCCAATGCCGGATCCACAAGATCTGTTAAGATGGGTAAAGGGTTCCATTATCTTTAGTACAATTGACCTCAATTCTGGATACTGGTAAGTGGAGGTAGATCCTCATTCAAGGCCATATACAGCCTTTCCGACTCCCAGTGGTCTCGACCAATTTACAGCTATGCCTTTTGGGTTGAAGAATGCCCTGACTACTTTCATGCATCTAATGAATGCAGTATTATGTGGACAATTTCTGTCTGGTCTACCTAGAGTATATTCTCATTCACAGCAAGAGTTTGTTTGACTATCTGAGCCACCTTTCAAAAGTTTTGGTACGACTGCAACTCCATGGTTTAACTTGTTAACTGAAGAAATGCTCCTTTGCATTGCCTGCAGTACAGTACCTTGGACATATATTATCTAAAGATGAACTTGAGAGGGTTCCGGAGAAGAATAACGCCATTGCAAAAGCAGAGAGACCATGGAGTAAACGACAAGCTCGCCAATTCCTCAGACTGTGCAGTTGGTATAGTGGGTTAATGGAAAATTTCGAAGGGATTGCAGCTCCCCTCCCTGACCTCCTATGCCAGGATACACCAATGAAGTAGACAGACCATATGCAATGGGTTTTTGATTAGCTCAAGAAGAAGATTTGTGAAGCTCCGAAACTTGCCCATCTGGATCCAGGGAAGGAAATGTGCCTCCAAACAGATGCAAGTTACATTGGTCCTGGGGCAGTGCTCTTCCTGATGCTGGATGATGGCACAAGGTCAGTCATTGAGTATGTGAGCCAGAAGCTATCCTCCACCGAAAGACAGATCTGGATTGCAGTAAAGGAAGTCCTTGCAGTGGATGGAGTGTGAGAAAATTCCGGGGATACCTTGAGGGGCGGCAATTTAAGTTATACACTGATAACTTTGCATTATTATGGCTAAAATCGTACAGAGGTATGTAAGGGAAACTCATGAGATGGGCAATGCTTCTTGCAGAGTTTGATTTCCAAGTTGAGCACGTGAGGGGAAAACTCAGTCAGGCAGTGGATGGGTTATCGAGAAACCCACACGAAGAAGCAAACATAGAAGATACAATGGAGGAAAGGGAGCTCCCAACTTTCCAAAACCAGGCAGAGAACACCTTCTTAGTGACTGAGATGGATCTTCCAACTAATGAAATCATCACCAGGTGGCAATGAGTAGATCCTGAGATCCAAAGGGTTTTGAGTTAGATGGTCATGACCACTCGAGAAATCAGAGGTCTACCATCTAGAATGAAGGGTTGTGCCAGACATTTTCGGGTTGAGGATGGGAAGTAGTGTTATCAGACTTTGGCGGATGAAGAGCCTGTACTGATCATTCCACGAGAGAAGGCGAAAAAATTCCTATTTTGTTTCCACGACGATTTGGAAGCCAGTCATCCTGGTCAGAAAGAGATCTTCATTGCACTGTGTCAGCGAGTATTCTGGTTTGGTATGGAGCGGGATATCAACAACTATATCCGAGGTTGTCATGTGTGCACCTGCACTAAGCCCATCAACTACTATCAACCGAAAAGACCTTGGGAAGTACTAGGCATCAACATTATGGGTCCTTACCCATGGACATCTTGTGGTAAGACTAACATCCTCATCCTCACCGTCCTCTTCACAAGATGGACAGAAGCATTTATTATTGGGGAAGCCACCAGTAGGCGGTTTGTTGGAGTTCTGAAAACAGATATTCAGGTGATATGGATATCCTAGATGTATCCTCTCAGACAATGGTTGGCAGTTTGTATCCAAGAAATGGTTGGCAACTGCCAGAACTTTGGGTGTGGAGCTGTGGACCACTCCAATTTACCACCCTAGGGCAAGTCCCACGGGGAGACAAAATCAAGAATTAAAATGTCATTTGTGAATTCACTTGTTCAAAGCTCAGCATTGCACATAGGATACCAAGCTACTGCTGTCTCTCTTTGCAATCCGCATGTGAGTTAACTGTAACACTGGAATACTCTCCAGCTGGACTCTTCCTGGTAAGGAAACTACGACATCCAGGTGAGTGGGACCCTTCTCGACCAGAGACCGCCAAGACTGTTGAGGAATGGAAGGAAGACCAACAGTCAGAGAATTACAACAGGGAGAGAAGAGCCTAATGCCACACTGCTGATGCCACTAAAGATCTTAGCTACCCAGAAGAGCAAGCTCTTCAACTGGAAGACCAAGTGATGTGAAGGACACGCCTACTAAGCAACCAGGCAAAGAAATATCATGCAGGTTTTACTCTGAAGTGGGAAGTACCATTTACAGTGAAAACCATACTTGGGCAGGGAGTATATCTCCTTGATTCCATTCCCCCATTGAAAGTGCATGCCAGTGAGTTGAAAAGGTTTCATGCAGCGGGTATGGGACAACCACCATCCCAGGGTCCCAGTGTGGGGGACAAGGTTGAGATGATGAAGGAGTCTAATACTCTCTGATATAATCTTCGGGTGCCCTGGACAACATAAGAATGGGGATGTGAAATTATGGGGGAGAGAGTGATGTACCCACCACCATCGTTCGTGTTCATTGCTGGATAATTTCACAATCTTTGGTTTATTTGTTTATTTATTATTTAAGCGAATTTGGTTGCTAAGAAGGATATTGATATTTAAAGATGTTTTAGTGACAAGAAAGGGATTGTTGTATGGGAGAAGTTGGAATGGATGAATGCGAAAAGAGGAAAAGGAATTAAAGTGGCTTTTTAAAGATTTCGAACCTGTTATTTGCATTAGATTGATTGAGCCACGTCAAATGTTAGACTATATAGAAATTTGTGTACAGTTTTTGAATTTTAATTAGCCAGAATACTTTATACGAAACTGCGATTTTATAGCTAGGGATTATTTTTGAGAAATTTATTCCCTAGATTTAGTCTCAAAAAACAAGTGTGGCGTATATGCGGTGTCAGCTTATATATAAGTTTATATACAATATCATATCAGAACTTTGCAACAGGTTAGCTGTGGCATGTTGGTATGCCACAGCAAAATGCATGGTGTGCTGAGGTCCTGTTGTAATTATAGAAAAAGAAGAATATCATTGTGTTTTATAATTCTCCAGCTAACAGCTCAGAAAAGATTTTTTGTATAAAGCTTGATACTTTAAAAATGAATTTGTTGCACTTTCTCAGTTACTTGAAACTAATACAAAGTTACTTCCTCACAAGATACTTAGCAATTATCATCTTCAAATTATTCTGTAATCCCACTCAAATTTTTAATTGATACGAAAATGTAGTTTTTTGTTGTCATTTTTCAATGTATGTAAGAATGTTGATATTTTCTCCTAGTTTTGTTGACTACTAATGGTGAAAAATGTCACCCACAGTCTAGTGGAATTTGATTCAGTGTTCCATTAGGATTATGTGAATCTGAA
The DNA here is from genome assembly GCA_036926305.1 of Uropetala carovei. Lineage (NCBI taxonomy): Eukaryota > Metazoa > Arthropoda > Insecta > Odonata > Petaluridae > Uropetala > Uropetala carovei. Next base: position 7,188,791 of record JAXCHB010000060.1, read on the forward strand.
CATGTCCTATAAAATTAAAAATGTTCCAGAGCATTGAAATTTGATATTTAGACAACTGCATGCTATATTTTATTTACTCAAAAGTAGATAGGTAGATAGATAATTGTCTTTATTTTCAGGGTGAAATTGAGACCATAAGGTCCCATCTTCCATTTAACCCCTAGGTATTTTGAAAAAGTTTGGTCAATAAATTATCTGTCATTAACTATGAAGCGCCGGCCCCAGTGGTGGAAGGGCTAGCGTATTGGCCTACCATCACTAAGGTCGCGGGTTCGAATCCTGCCAAGGGCATGGATATTTGTGTCGTTTTCAGAATTTCATATTTCATCAATCATGTGTGTGTCTGATGTGGAAGGCAACGGGGAACCACCACATCATATGTGTTTATTCCCTAGTCATTTCAAACCAACCTAAGGGTTGAAAACTATGAATGAATGAACTATGAAGCCAGCAAAATAAAACTAAGAAAAATATCTAATAGCTATTTTATTTTTTTCATGTAATTGGGGATAACAAAGGCTATCGTGGCTGCTTCTTCCCTCCCTATGTCCATCATAATAGTTGGAGTAGGTGGTGCTGACTTTTCTGCTATGGAGGAATTGGACTCTGATGGAACTCCTCTCACTGCACCTAATGGTGCAAAAGCTGTCCGAGATATTGTGCAGTTTGTTCCTCTTCGAAACTTTCTTAAGCTAGGCGTTGATCCAGTGGTGGCAAGGAGGAAGCTAGCAAAAGAAGTGCTTGCAGAGGTACCCACTCAATTTCTTGGCTATATGCAAAGTAACAGGATTGTACCACATCCTGCAGCTGTTAGTGCTGTGCCAATCGTTTTACCTCCAGATCCTGAACTTCTGTTACTTCAGTGAAATTTTCTATTTTTTGACCATGTTAATGTGTTTTTTTATGCATGTGATCAGATGGTTACTTTGTTTAATCAGAGTACTTGTGTAAATATTTTAGCCGTGAAATTGATTTCATTGTTGATTTTAAAAGTGCATGGTTGGCCATTTTTTGGTATAATTATTAGTCCTTAAATAAATTGAGGACTTTTAATGCCTTATATTTTATTATAAAGACATTAACTTAGTTATAAGCCCTCCATAAATTATATTTGAGTTGTTAACATTCCTTCACATTATTGATACCAATACACTTGATATAAACACTTCCCTTTATTGAGCTTTTAAATTTACTTTTTATATTTTAAAGTCAAATAGTACATATCATTTATAAAATTCATTAATTTCATCGTAACATTTCAAAGATAAAGAATTAACACATATGACACAGGCAAATAATTTATTTTAAAGAAAATTGTGGCATATTTCAGCAGGACTTTTATGTGTAACACTATTTTTGCTTTTTTTTTTCTTTTGTGTGTTACCAGATTTTCTGAGTCAAGTATTGTAAGTTTTCATTCTCTGTGATCTATGACTATCATTAGCCTGTCATTAGTTAGATATATTCTAAATGCATTACTGCCAAATGCCAGTTGAGAAGTATTTAACTGGCCTCAGCCAATTTTCATCTCATGAAAGATATTTATATATAGTGAATTTGTAAGGGTATCAAATTTCTTGATAAAATCTCCTTTGAATGAACTAAGTCAGAGTTAATGTTAAACTTCAGACCATAAACTAAATGATTATTTTTTTAAAGCTAATTTAAATTTGAATGTGATTCAAATATAATTTCTAAGATAGTTCTTAACTTACCGATTTTAAATCAGACTTTCTCATTACCTTATGCCACCAAATTAAATCCAAGTTTAATGCCCTTATGACCTGAATTTTTCATGAAATAGCACTGGGGTTCTTCTATAAATTAAAGTTAATGATCTTAAGAAGATACCATAAATACAATATTGCTTGTTACATAATTTATTAATGTCATTGCTTATATAATCACTCAATTGAGCTCTCTTTCTGGAGATATTAATCTGTATAAAAATAAAGAATTAAAATGCTTGTACATTTTAAGTAAATAATTAAATTTTTTTGTTTTTACTAATTTGTCATAGGACTTGTTTTTTGATCATTAGTATCTTGGTAACTGAATGATGCAAATTAATATTTCTTAAATAACCATAATTTTTAGTCATTTTATTAAAATGCTGGATAAAACTCAGCTATTGAGATTTTATTTTATATTATATTTAATGTTTAAGAATCCTAACCCTGCAGTTCTTGAACTTATTGGCAAATATTTTGACTTGTGACATAATTGATGTTATTAATTTTGGATTTAACTTATGACATAATGACTACAAGAACATACTGCTTGTTTGTCCCTTACAATTTTTGAGTTTATATTATTTTAATTATGTTCTCAAATAATACGTTGGAGCAACACTGTGGATTATCTCAAATGGTTACTTTTGGTAGGATAGATATTTATCTAATAAATATGCATCATATACTATATATTATTATACATATACATATTTATAACATTTACAGCTGTTCAATCTATTAAAATATTTATTGTATGAAAGAGTTAACGTGATAACCAAATATAACTGCTGCATGGCATGCATGTCATATCTAAAAATGTGAGTATGAGTACATAATTAATCTCTTATTTTAAACCAATCATTAAATGTAACATAACAACATTAGAATTTCATATTTATTGTTTTCTTCTGATCACCATCAACCATAAGATGATATCCATTACACAAAGACATTTCTTGGGCAAGGTGACTGCAGAATGAATGTGAAATATCTTGATTGTAAATAAGATGGAAAAACAAGATTTCATTGATACATTTTGATTATATTTATTGTTTGTAGAGTTTTGTGTGGTCATATCCATGTTTTCATAATCAGTATATGCATTTTCATTTTTGGTAATTTTTTATTCAGAATGGAAAAATTATAATGGCACCACTTAATTACAGAAGTAAGTGGAACATTGTTAATAAAAGTTCATGAAAAATTATTTATTGAAACTATATACATTGTATTGAATTAAGATTTTAGCTTGAAAATGTATGAATCTTCCTTTATAAATATGAGTTAAGAGGTCTATGAGGAATGATTAGAAGGTAAGAAATCGTTGTCTTCTTGGGAAAGATTTTAATAAATAATTCTGAGTATACAGATAAAATCGATGCAGGAAGATTTTCAATTAAAGCAACATAGCAATTAAGGTACTTTCCTACTTAATTTTAATGCTGTTTTTATTTGAATCCATTCTTGTACCATATTGAATGTATCTGTAACCAATGTTCAAGAGATATTAGTTTCAGAAAAAAGTCATGCTTCAAAGTGGCTCATATATTCTGCTGTATGATTGTTTCTCATTTTGTGCATTGTTGAGTGCATAGGAGATGAACTCGGTAAAACAACATGATTAGCATTTTCAATATTTTCCAACTGTCATACAAATATTTGCACCACAGGTTGACCAACTTTGGAAATGTATCTTTGATTAATATATATCTCATGATGAGTATCAATTCATTAGAATTGTATATTCAAAAATGTCATACCAAAATAATCTTCCAATCCAAAAGTATTAGTGGCAAAGATTTTAAGAATATATTTTACTTCCATAATCTTCTCCATATTAATTTTATTCATCATTTTCTTGCAGTAGACTGGATATTTTTTCACCTGTCAAATTTCAGTTTGCCCATGTCTTATCAGAGGCTCGCTGTACATTTCTATAATCTGACAATGAATTTCTTGGTTTAAGATTTTTCTGTGCAGACATAAAGTTTCACTAGCTCAGGGGTGGCCAACCCATGGCCCACGGGCAACTAAGTATGGCCCGCGGGACTCAGTCAAGCACTCAACCAAAAAAAAATATTTTGTTTCGAGTGGAACCAAAACCTAACCCTGACGTTTGTTTTGATCCTCTTCTTTCTATCTGTTAAAATAGTTTGTGGGTTTACCCATCATTTCGTTATTTTGAATTCCTCACTCTTTGCTTATGATATTATCACATGCTCTGCTGTCACAGAGACAGTCATTCTGGTATGGGACAAAAGAAAGTGCCCAGTTTATTGCTTCTTCCTTCTACCTCCAACCACATCCGATAATCCTTAAGGGTCTCAGGTCACTTTCAAGATATGACGACCAACGTACTAGATTTATTGAAAGGTTCTCATGAGATCCTTCTTTGTCTTATGTACGATAAAATCTGGGGACTTCTTCCAAGAGACGAAAAGAAGGAATTTCATGGAGAAATCATCATCGCCTTGCACTGCGTTTTGTGTGCAAATATGGAGCAAACTACGTTTGTGTACAGACGTTTTCGACAATGAACTTTGTTAAAAACAAATATAGATCTGTTTTAATAGACACTCATATGGGCAGTCTGCTTCTTTTTATCAACGTCGAAAATCAGTCCTCATATTAAGAAATGATTAATTGAAAAGCAAATTCAAGAATCACATTGAGATATTTATATCAATATTTTTCTTTTTTAATTAATATTTCAAATGTCGTTTAAATGAATCTGTTTAAGTATGTTATTCTTTTTATCCTTCCTGTTTATTTTTGCCATAATTTAAATTAGCTTCAACTATCAATTTAAACCAGATTTTAAGGATAATAGGTTAGTAGCCTGCCAAAAAAATCGTGCCGTTTTATTGGCCTGTCTTAAAGAAAGGTTGGCCACTCCTACACTAGCTGGTGGAGAATGGTATTTCACATACTATGTATTTATAAATGTTTAATTAGATTGTCCTGAAAGTGATTCCTTCAATTTTATCATGAAAAGTCTTGTGATTGCCTGAATTATATTTCAAGAAAAATTTGGTTCATTATGCTTGAGGAAGCCTCGTAAATAAATGTTACTTTCTTGGTAGAGAACATTATCTCTTTAGAATGATCCGTCATGCTTCTCAATTGTTCATCAATTAACTCATTTACATAGTCACTTTTCCTTACACTTCTTCTGTTGCAAAGTTCTCATTTATATTGTTCTCTTCTACATAAAATGTTTGTTCTTTAACATTGCTATCATTATTTATGAAGATACAGTGCTCCAAATTTTGCACATAAATGTTGATTTTTTTGTGCCACTCATATTGACTACAAGTTTTATTGACACTGCTTTACTCCAAAAGCCAGATGGTGTACGCCTGAAAATGCCTTTTTTGTTGACTTCTGTCATCTTGCTACTAACATGTAAAGAAAGGAATAATTGGCATTACTTTTGTTTTTACTGCAATTAACTTTTTAATTTTTGTTGTAGTATATTTTAAACTCGCTTATGAATTTTTGTAGTTAACATATTATTTTTATACATTAAAAGATTACTGGTCTTATAATGAATTGGATTATATTTTTAACCTCACCAAATATTTCCACAAGTGAGCATGTTTTGTAAAAGAAACTCATTATCTGTGCCTATGCTTTAGATCTGTGAAGTCACCAGTACCTCATGTTACAGATATTATTAAACTCTTTAAGGAATTTATTATTAATATCTTCTAAATATAGCTTTAAAATGTGTCTGAGTTGTGTCTGTCCATATATTTTAGGTGAAATGTCATTGGTGAGATTTGTTAACATTTTTTTGAAAAGTTCAAGAATGATATTTTTAAGTTTGAAAAATTTGATTCTATAACATTTTAAGGCTATTTTTTATTTACATGCATCTTTAGTTGAAATTCATTTATTTGTGCCTATCATAAATATTTATCAAGCCAACAGTATTCATTAATTAGTTATGTTTCATTAATATGAATTTTCACTGCATCTTAATTGACATAAATAAATAGAACAGAATCTTTTGTAGATATATTGGCATTGCTTTTTTGTGAACTTTTTGCCTGAATTTTAATTGGTTAACAAATTTGGTGATTGTTTAACTTGTTTCTACTACTTTATAAATACTTATATTTACCATTTTAAATTTAAAATTTTTATGACAAAATACCTAGCACATAAATTAGAAGAAAAAACAATGTTTGTTTTATATCCTTTGCTATATAAAATATGCTAGAATTAATTAAAGTCATCAATCGTTCAATTTCTTGCTTAAAGGAGATTTGATAATTCGTATTTTCCATTTCATATGTATAAATCTCTTTAATTGTAAAATTTACATTCATGCTCTATTTATTTACTGCCTTTTATGTTTAAAGTATGCAAAGTAAATCTAAATTTTCACAGTGTTTTGTTATTTTTATCTATATAAGTTGATGTAAATTTTTTTGTTTGTCATAGGGTTAAATTTTATAATGCACTTTTTATCAGTTATATTTTTGTGTGCCATCTTTCAATTTGTTGATCAGTTAAGTAATACTTATGATATGACAAAATTCATCACAAGATTAAAACTCATTGGTGAGATTTATTTTTCTCAATATTTGTAGATCTTAAAATAAATAATGCCTTTATATGAGAACTGATTTTCCACTACTCATGTAAAACCTTAAGAGCTAATCCAAACTAATACTGCCTTATGTACTTTGATTATTGAAATTATAACATAATAACGAATTGTGGTCTATTTACATCTCTAGTCTTATTTTTATCTTTGAATTGGAAAGTTACTGTTACAACGGTTAAGTACATGTGTACTGTTTATATTTTTACAAGAAGAAATTGTTTTATTAACCTTGTTGATTGAGGTTCAGAATGCCTTTCAAAATCACATGGAGATTAATATAGTCATGTATGTATGTATATATTATTTTGTGTTGTTGTAATTTTGTCCTGCATCTAAAGGTGGATTCTATATACATATTTATATCAATGATGACTTTTATCAACTATATATGAAAGCAAAATATTAAGAGTTTTTAATACATTGTTATTAACAGATTGTAACATGCATGTGTTCATTGCTCCTGAAGTGTAAAAGTTAAAGACTTGATTTCCTGCTACTGTACAGAATTAAGGTCCTCAATATTTTTTATGCAATTTATATTGACACTATAATGCACAAATTTTGAATTGTATATTCTCTCTCTTTCCTAAATGGTACAAATAAGGAAATGTGGATTGTATTTATAATAAAGTTTATTACACTTAATTTTTTTTATTTTAATGAAATAGGGTTTTCTTAGCAGCTCATATTAAGTATACATAAAAGATTTTGGATGCAGGTTGATGCCAGTCTTTTCTTGAAGTATAACAATATGAAGGCAGCATTTTTACATAATACATTATGTGAACAACTTGCTAGTGTCATCAGCACAAAGAAAACTAGAAAATATAGACCAGAGATTTTAAACCAGGGGTTAACATACCCCTGGGGCATGTACTGAAAATATCTATAATCATATACTACTCTAGTTTTATATAGTTGAAAGTTGATAGAATTTCAAAGAATGAAACACACAAACACTGAATTTAAGGATTTTATTTGTATGAAACGTTGTTCTCAAAAAATATTTTTTCAATGAATCAAAGTCAGAAACAACGCATCCACTTTTTAAAATTATATAGTATACAAGTAAATTATGGTAAAAACTACATAAATGGTTAGATTGTTCCTTTTTATTTGCCAGATCCCAATGTCAATGTAGAAGATAATGACCTGAGAAAGTCGCATAATTGGAAAGCTCGAAAAGGAACAATGTTTCACGCTCTGATCCTCCAATTTTTTTTAAGTTCTGAGAACAATTTACCCCATCAAATGTTTGAGCGGGAATTATTCAAAGAACCAAAAGAAAATTAAGGAATTATAACGTCAAATTTATGAACAAATGAAACTCCATTTGGTTACCTAATTTAAGTACTTTAATTCAGTATGTTTTATGACTTATAATTTATTTACAAAGAAATAATAAATTCTCGAAATTTCATCATACTGGAAGTTCTGTCATCTTTCGGTAGCCTATCAAAAAGCCGTAAACAAGAAGTATTAAAACTGTTTGAAGAAGTTTTTAACCTAACTCGCTGAATTTCTATTACAATATCTAGTAAAATGGGAATGTATTTGCAAATGAGTTGCATAAGTAACCACATGAATTTTTACATAGACAAGGTTAGTGTAAATATGACAACTATTATCTGTTAATACTTTTAATTTAGCAAACAATGGCTTACAAAGGCCGCTAGGAGATGCACCAGAAATCAATCTAACAGCCTTTTTTTTTGCAATACAAAAATTTACTTAGCAGAAATAACATGGCCACATAGACAATTACCAATAGGTTAGGTTGCAGTGGTGGATCCAAGGGATCTTCTTTAGGCGTAGCAAAAGGAGAGTCTGAGAGGGTTGTCATTTGGATAGAGAAACAATTTGCGATTGCTAAGTTAATTAATCTTGGGTTAAACTTAAGAAGTTTTATATACTATAGTTAAGGCTTAATTTGCAAAAGAATGCCCCAGAACATCATTCCAGTACCTTTTATGAAGAAAATACATGATTTTTTGAAAAGGGTTTCATGAAATTTTAAAAATGTTTTTGTTGAAAAATTTATAAATGGCCCACACCAACGCTATCATAGTTTTGTGTTTGATTTCCTTTATGTGTAAAAATTAAGCATTGATTATACTTGCCAATATTTGATGAAACGATTGACCAGATAGTTTTCCTTTTCACAACACCGTCTTCTAACATTTCTATTATAAGAGGAAAACTTAATTCAAGATAAAAATCTTTTAGTCAGGAAAAAAAGCAAGTGGTGAAGATCAAGAATGAAGAAATATCAGGCAGATATCCATCAAACCAAAGAGATACCAGGGTTATCACTGTTAACTGGAATACCTATATTGAAAGTAATACGCATTCTATGAGTGTAATAAAATTTGAAGTCAATGCTAGTTTTGTATTTTATTTTTGTATGTATTTGTATAAAGTAAACTTGAGAGCTTTATTTTTGCCCATTTTCCCCCTTGTTTAGCACTTATTACATAAAATATACATAACGGTATTTTTCATATTATTCTTATTCTACTAAAAAGGATTTCACAGATGTATATTCCAAATTTGCCTTTAACTATTACAATTTTAGCAAAGAAACACTTGTGTTCTAAGTAACCATGCTTAAATTTTCATGAAGTTGACTTTTATACGTTTTAATTCACATAACCTGATTGTTTATTTACATATTCCTAGTAAAATCTCTTAGGGCAATTTTCTCGAAAGCTACATGTAGGATTTTCTATTGTTATACCTTTTTAGAATCATATTGACTAGTAACCTACTCAGAAAATTTGCATGGATCACCTCCATGAGTTGCTGCATGATAAAATGTTTGCTCTTCCATACAAATTGCTGTAAGTTCAAATCTTAGCATTTTAATATATAGTTTTGTTAAAAAAATTCATAAAATTCACTTAAAATCAAATTATGCATACTCCTTATAAAAACTGAAAATTTAAAAATAAATTAAAGTTAAAAAAACTTATAAAAACTGAAAATTTAAAAATAAATTAGAGGTTAAAAAACTCCTGAGGTAATATGTTTTAATTATAGTTTAATTTAAAGCAAACTGAAAAAGAAAAAAATAATTTTTTGGACACTTTGAACTAGCTATTAGCATACTAAAACATTTAGGTACAGGTGAAAATAATTTATAGTCTTCTCAATGACACTCAAACATATTACAGAACCCATAATTGATTAAATTTAGAAGTCTACAAAATATCATACAGGAAATTTCGAAACAAACTTGCCTTTATTAAGCTTAATTATTTAATATGTTAAAATATTGGGCAATTGTTATATTCCAGGTTGAACAAAACTTATTAAAAATAAATGTTTGCTTATTATCTCTTGAGTCTTGTTTATTTGGCTGCTTAAAATAAAATAAACAAGATGTCTTTAAAATGTTGGCATATTAGATTCTTCCAAGCTATTTAAAATTGCCAAAATTAAAATGCAAATATATCTATTTTTCAGTTATATGAATGGTTATAAACTATTAAATGCACCAAAATGTAGATATGCTTACAGCAAGTTCTGACAATGAGTGTCCAAAATATTATTTTTCTGTTTGCTTTAAATTAAACTAATTAAAACATGTTACCACAAGAGTTTAACTCCTAGTTTACTATCATAAAAATATCTTTAAGCCAACAAAAAATTATTTATCATTCAAATAATTATAGTCTTAACTTCCGCAGATTATGAATATTAAAAGTAAAGTATTTGAATATATAGTTTTTAACATTTCAAATTCGCGAACAAGCATGAAAACAATAATAAATTTTCTACAACAGATTACCGTTATATTTTCCAGTAACTCCATGATTTTCCTGTGTTAGAATACCAAGAAACTTGACAGGCATAAAAAATGTGGTTATCTCGGGCCCAGTTAATAAAAAAATAAAAACGTCTGAGCTTTTATGAAAAACCGACTAAACGCAAATTTTTGTGATTTTCTATAAATACTTTCGAAATTTCACAAAATATGGCAGTAAGTTTTAGCCTTAAGATAACAAAAAGGTCTTTATCAAGAAAATAATCAGTAAGTCAGTTCGTTGAATTTTTACAGTTTTGCAGAACGGTTATAGATAAAAGACTCGTAAAATAAGCTTTAGCGTTTTTAAGTTGATCTTTTCGATGGTTTGCATTCATGGTCTCTTTTACGATCCATTGTCGAAATCTTGGCGATATTCCAAAATTTTAAGTATTTCTTAAGATTAGTTTTATGTAACATGTAATTGCATGTAACTGTCGGCGCTTCGTTCACATCAACAAATCGTCGAACGACTACAAATTAATGTGAGTTGAAAGTACGTTTTCAGTTTAGACAAAAAGTTTTGATTGCAAAGCACAAATCACCTTTGTTTCTAGACGCCCAGTGTCAACGGGATTGTTCTATATTTCATCGTCTCAACTAGATGCATGGTAAATGATACGATATATTTAACACACGTGTGTTGCTTTTACACATTCCTTCAATAAAGATGGTAATCTAAATAAAGATTATTTCTGTGCGGAATAAAAGTGAATGGGAAACTCAAGTTTAATTTCTTATAGAAAGATACCTGTGTTTTTAAACCAATAAATCAAAAATATTATCCCGCCATTCATTATTTGAATTTTATATTACAAATTATATTATATACAAGTTCTTAACAACATTCTTTTCTGTATCAACTTCATACTACGTAAATTTTAAATTCAGAGGTAAAATATGACGTCAACATCTATGTTTTCAAATTTTGAAGTATATTTTTATTAGGAATTAACTAAAGAAAATATTATTGTATATCTACATACTATAATTTCAAAAGGAAAACTAATACAGAAAATGCAAGTAAAACATTTCCTAGACAATCATTATAAGTTGTTTTTATATGAAAAGTTGACAGCATCAAGTTGCGCAAGATGAATTTCAACTGAAGATGTAATGTAACCACAGGGGCCGCACCGTCGCGACTGTGAATGAAACTCTGGTAGCGGACGTATTAACGCGTGTAGATGTGTTAGCGGTGTTAGATACCGAAATAAGTTAATCTTCATGATCAATGTGTGACGTCCATCTTTAGTGTTTACGATTTGAATTGTTTGATTCTAATGAATATTCATGGTCCCCTCAAATATATATATTGCTAAAGTAGAATTTATTTTTTTATAAAAATGGCATTCAAACCTGGAACAGCTTCTTTACCGACATCTGAGGTTGAACTAACAATTTCTTGCAGGTAGTATTAAAATGTTTTCGATCTTACATTGAAACGTTTTTGAATAGTTTCAAATAAGTGTCATTTTTTTATTTAGATCCTTGCAAGGAGAGGATGTTTTATCCAAGTCCGACCCAATGGTTGTGGCTTATTGTCAACCATTCGGGGAAAAAAGATGGGTCGAATTTAACCGCACCGAAACTATTATTAACTCCCATGATCCTGATTTTACGAAGAAAATTATATTGCCATATCGCTTTGAAGAGCAGCAGCCTCTTTTATTTAAAGTATTTGATGTAGACTCTTCCAGCTCAGACCTGTCAGGCCACGACTTTTTAGGAGTGGCATCATGCACTTTAGCTCAGGTACATAGTAGTCTTTGAATAAAGGTATATGAATAATTACCAATAATCACTGTGATTCTAACTCCAGAAAATGTTTATGTTTGAAATGGTGTTTTTTATTGACCATCAATGGAGTTTTTTGTCAAACGATTTAATAAGTAAAAGTGCTGCGTTTAGGGAACTTAACGAATGCCCGTTGAGGTTGTCAATTGATTTTAAATACTTAACGAACATGCAGCAACTTGATAACTTTGCGGTGCCCTTTGTTAAAGAAGTGTCAGTATTGCTCGATTTTAAAGGCCCATTTATGAAGACACGGTACTAGTTGAATTCTTTGCTTTCAGAATAAAGGCCTTATAATGTTATTTTTCCTCGTATTTTTAAACACATGTCATGTTACTTACCTATTACGCTGTGCATTACCTCAGTTCAACAGGTGGGTCTTTGGACCTCAGATGTTAAGCATGTCAAGTACCAGGACCGTTTTATTATCACTGCAAACTAGGCAAGTGAAGAGATTGTAGCAAAAATGGAGCCTGTAAGTTAATATTATTCGGTTAACTTTTTTTTCTCTTCTTGACTAACTGGAATCAGGGACCCATAGTTGAATTTAAATGGTTTTTATCCCGACCTAAATTTTGCTTTTAACAGTGATAATAATATGAAATTTCAATTGCTAGATAAATTAGTTTGTATAAAATCGTACGAACAATATTTCAACCAACTGGAGTAACCTATCAACCATAATCATTGATAATATTTTTGACACTATAGTAATAATAATAATTTTTATTATAATATTCCCGAGGTCATAATATTATAATGATATAGGACAAGTCAAATTAATAGAAGCAAATTAAGTTACTGTTGTAAACTTTCATCTTGTAGACCACGTGGCTCAGATAACTTTAGTACAGTATATATCTTTTAATTTAATTTCCAAGTGTAGCGATAGAAGATTTTTAAAATATATATTTTTATCTCTAATGCTCAAAGTAAATTCCATACCATTCTTCAGGGTATAATTTGGGAAAATGTTAACAATTCAATAACTCTAAATCAGGGGTCAGCAACTTTTTCTGCATGGCGGGCCGCATTCGTAGTTGTGAATAATTCTGAGTGCTGCATTGGAAGTTATGAGAGCTTCGGCAGGCCTGATGAGCAGTTACAACAAAAGTTACCCAGAGATTTTGTGATCGCATATTAGGGAAAATCAAGTCTGAATAATTTAATATAGTTAAAACTTCACCAGAAATGGTTTAGAGACCATAAATTTACTGAAAAATCTGAAATTGTTTATATTAAATTTTACCGACCAATTTTTCATCATAGATTTGCAGGCTGCATAGATCGCTCTCGGGGGCCGCATATGGCCCATGGGCAAAAGGTGGCCGACCCCTGCTCTAAATGATAAATTTGATAACTTTATTTTAATCTTTTATAGCATTTCAATTATTGTTTTCCTCTAATGATGAAGGGGTATAGCTATGAGTAAGACTTCAGCTATTCTCAATCAGTCTAATTATTCCAGAGATTAAAAATTTTATTTGTCAAATTTGAATCAACTGGTGATGGTATTGTTTATAAAAATACTGTAAATAATCCCTCTCGTATAATCTAACATATAAAAGAGTGTCACTTTGTCATGTAATGCTTTTTACTTTATCCATACGTAGAAATGAGAAATTATTGTGATCATGAAAAAATCAAATTCGAGATTTCAACAGAAATACACGTTTTGAGGTCTCTAGAACACGTTTAGACTATTTTCGGAATGATGTCTGTGTGTGTGTGTGATTGTGGGCACTCGAACTCAAAAAGTACTTGCCATATCATTACCAAATTTCATATATAACACTTTGGTATGAGCACAAAGGGTGGATTAGTTTTTGGACAATAACGGTTAACCGGAAGTCGAGGTTTATTCGAAACCCGATTCGGTTTTTGCGATATTTCTCCATTAAAACATCATTATTGTATATATAATTCTATACAAAGGTTATAGAGAATGTAATTTCCTACAACTTTCATTTGAAACAATTTTCTATAGCAGTTATTGTTTAGGAATTATTTATAAATAACCGGTTTTTCGGTTTCCGTCAAATAGCTCCTTAAAAACATCGTTATTGGTAATCTTCATGAGGACCAAAGTTGTAGAGAATAATATTTCTTCCAAGTTTAGTTTGTAACAAATTTTTGTAGAACCATCCATTTCGGAGATATTTAACCTTTTCCCTTTTACAGTGCCACCACTATGTAGAGGTGAATTCTGTAAACATATTCAAAATATAATTTACGGCAATAAGGATGACTGTATTCTTTTACGATACGAAATAATAATTTTGCCTCATAATGCTATTCCTAATAATTTAAATATCTATACCCCAAATATGGAGAAAGTCATGTGTTGGCCACATCAGATTTTTGAAGCTTAATATCTCGCAAACGACTGAACCGAATTTGATTAAATTTTCAGGATAGCATTTTATACTATAATAGCCCAGGTCTGTTGGTTGGTTGGTCACGCTTTCACGATGGTCGATATAGAGCGTTTTAACAAACTTCCCGAATAGGTAGAAGATTGAAATTTGGCAAGGATGCTTGATTAACATATTTTAAGGTAATCACGAAAATAAATCTCCAAAAAAGTCCTGGGTTCGACTCCAAGGAAGACATTTCCATTTTCCGTAAGGTAACATGTAAAAATCAATGTTTTGATATGCAGGCTTTTATTGTTTTGGAAATTAAAATTAGAAGGAATTAACCTACGATCTTCGGATCTGAACCATTTTGAAGAAAAAATTACAAAGTTTATTATTCTGTTCATCTTTTTCCGCCTACAGTTCGTGTCCTCTCATGTTATACGTTTAATTCACATATTTTGTGGAAATATTGCCATTTTAAGGGAATGTTGCCTTGGCTATCAATTATATTGTTAGACCTCAAAATCCTATTGTTGTATCAATCCTTATGGGTGTATGTAAGCGTGCTTTGTATGCTTTTAATACAAGAGAGAGGGGGAGAGAGAGAGGTAGAGGGGGGAGCGAGAGGGAAGTAGAGAGGGAGATGAGGGAGGGGGGGAAATAGAGGGTGGGAGAGGGAAGGGAGGGAAAGAGAGGCAACTATTTTAAGTTTAACTAAAGATAGCCCGTCAACAACAGGATATTCGCTAGATATGTTTTATATGACAAATATTTCATATGTGAAATGAAAATAATAATTATCTATCTATCTATAATTCTTCCGTTGATATTTCAACGAGCGTTACACTAGTAAATAATAATCCTTCAATTAATAAAATTTCAGTTAGTCGTGTTTCAGTGACATCCATCTGAAATTGCTAATAATTTTAATATCCATTTCCTGGTTGTGATTGACAAGTTAACCAATTCGTTGTAAAATTTCAGCAGCCCAATACAACAAATAACTCTATTTTCCTCTACCCCACTTGTGAGAATGGAATAAGAATAGTGATAGGAATAACTACCATATTTGCCCGATTATAGGGACCTTGAATATAAGGTGACCCCCTATTTTAGAAGCCACACGAAAGAAAAAATTGGTACTAAAGTATCAAAGTATCTTATCCATTACACTTAATTTCCAGGTAAATGAAAATAAAGAAATGCAAAACATAGTAACATATGGAGCAGATGGCTGCTGTCTTGGTAGAGTGGGGGTGAGAAGGAGAGGAGGAATCAAAGATTACTTTGGTCGCGAGTATGACTTGTTCAGCTAACATTTAAAGAAAACCACCTTGTAATCAGACAAATACGATAACTCAAAGCACCCTTTTGGTTTTGATGACATTCTCTCTTTACCAATTACAATATGGTAATATGTAGTATACTACATATACAGTACGAAGTCCAAAGTCCAGCAATCTCCGGACTTTTAGGTTGCCGGATTTTTCTGGATTTTTGGTCATACATAGTTGTCCCTATATCTCTCTATATTATAAATCATAATGGTCACGATGCTTAACGCTCTAATTTTGTGAATAACTCGATTAGAAATAAATTTAGAAGTCTGAAATTTCTCAGGGTTTCAGTGTTGCTGAATCTTTACATTATGACTAAAACAATTTTGAAAAGGGTCATGGGTTCGACTCCAGAGAATAAATGTTGTTTCCCATAAGATAACACGTAAAAATCAGCTTTTTGGTTTGAAGGCTTTCATTCTTTTACTCTTTAAAATATCTTAAAATTAAGTTATCAATACGAAATTTGCACTAAAACACCAAAATGAATGAGGATTCTAATTCTTACCATCGAATACTCACAGTCTCATTCACTCATATTTTGAATTTCTACTCGAGTTTTGGTAAATTTTTTAACATTTCAATAAAAAGATTCCATGGTTACCGGTATTGTTGTCCTCAGTTATTTCCATGCATATGCACTTAAATAAAGGCTTAAAGATCGAAAATAAGATTAAAACTTGCTCAAAATGACTGAAGATATGAATTTAATGCAAATAAATCGAACGCAGTATTCATGTTATTTATATTTTTTATCTATATTACTAAAATCCTATATCTGGTTGTCTCTCTCTATCTCTTTAACGCTGTATACCTCAAAGTGTGTGTGGGTGCGTGTGCATGTGTGTGTGTATATATATATCATCATAGGTAGTCTGTCCGTTGACAGGTCCGTGATTATTCTAGGTTAAACTTGGTTCTCCATATACTCCTATTTTCCGCAGTTTTCTTCATGTCTTGATAGCTCTCTTTCCCTTTCAAGTCGTCTACCAGCTGAAACCTTTTGTGTGTGTGTATATATATATATATATATGAAACATGGACGCTAAGGAAAAATGATATTAAATACTTGGAAAGCTTCGAAATGTGGACATGGAGAAGAATGCTGAAGATAAAATGGACAGATAGGGTGAAAAATGAGGAAGTACTACGAAGAATAGGAGAGAAGCGAATGATTATACAGACTATCAGAAAGAGGAAGGCGAAATGGATTGGGCATTACCTGAGAAGAGAGTGCATGATTAAAGAAGTGCTCGAAGGAAAACTGGATGGAAAAAGAGAAAGAGGTAGGAAAAGGTTTCAGCTGGTGGACGACGTGAAAGGGAAAGAGAGCTATCAAGACATGAAGACTGCGGAAAATAGGAGTATATGGAGAACCAAGTTTAACCATGAATAATCACGGACCTGTCAACGGACAGACTACCTATGATGATATATATATATATATATATATATAAATACTACGGAAGACACCACCATCTAGTTGCCCTAAATATATATACACACACACACACACACACATATATTCACACATACCCACATTTTAAATGTCTCTATACAGACACATGAAAAAAGTCACTATACACCATATTAATACTGATTGTGGGTAGTGTTGCTAGTAGATAGAAAGGTTATTCACACAGCTCTAAAGCAGGTATGTGCAACCTTTTGGAAAACCTAAAGGCTCATTCATGATGTAAAGCATTTAAAAGTGTTTGTAAACTTCTTTATTCTTTTGAGTAAGATGAAATTTTCAGTATAGGCATCACTTCAAAATCACTTTAGAATAATTTGATCCACTTGTTGGGTGTGGACTGTTTATCCTTTATGTGTACATTTTCTCCCTTCACACGCAAAGCTGCTGAATCTGTCAGACCTTTTGCATATGGCGAACTGCATAAATGGTTGTGAATCTCTCTGGGGCCATATTGGAAGTTGCCAATGCTTTGGCAGGCCTGATTGGTTTAAATTGAAGTTACTGAGAGATTATAAGATATCATATAAGTGGAATTCAATTCTAAATTAGTATTTAGGATTAACATTTCAGTAATAAATGCTTTATTATCATTATTTGGATTAAAAAATATAAGTTTATATGTTAAATTTTATGGATATCTTTTTCATCGCTGCTTTGCGAGCCACACAAAATACTCTCGGGGGTCGCATGTGGCCTGTGTCCCGGAGGTTCCCCACCCATGCCTTAGAGCAGTAGTTCTCAAAGTGTGGTCTGTGAGAGTACTCCGGGTAGACTGCAAGTTGATCCATAATGCAAGTTACTGAGAAATAATGCCAAGGTCATACTAAAGAGCAGACCAGAACTCTAATCCTGAGCACTCGTGTGACATATTACAATAGTGATAAAGCTAAATATAACATTTTGAATCAATTCATTTGCGTAGCTCACGTGATTAGTCTTAAAACAATTAATGTTGACGAAAAATTAAATTAACACTGCTGAAATTAACTAAATTCTTCACAGCATAAAATCTCAGTGGATACAACGAAATGTCCTAACAACTGTTCCTATTCCCCTCCTTTTTTGGAACAATCAAAAATGGTTACTCTATTAAAGTTTTAGCAGTACAAGATGGCAGTGGATGGGTTAGGTGGTCTGCGAGGTGTTTTGCCTGCCAAAGTGGTCCACGGACCGAAAAAGTTTGAGAACCACTGCCTTAGGGGTTAGTCACAAAGCAGATCCTGTGCCAAATTCAAGTGAATTTGTTTGGAAATTGGAATTGGGATTTTTTAATGGAAAATTTTTTTAAAATGTCTGGATTTTGGTTCATTCTAAATTTTGGACAGCCAGATTTGGGACTTCGTACTGTATTGTGTACGAATATTCTACTGTACTGTATATTTAAAGTGACCAGATTTCAGATAGACAAACCGGGGCAAACTCTGTTTGCCTCTGGTGCGTAGGCAATTTTTGGTATCCCACAATATTTCAACTGCTCTCTTGATAAATGAAGAAACAAATATTTTTAAGTATGAAATAAATAGATTAGAAGAACTCGAAGGTAATGGGAAATTTTTATTATTTACAGTATATTTTAATAGCATATTTTAAGTGAAATTTTATTAAAAGCACACCAAAATCTAGTTACATATAATTGGATTGACACAAATTATCTTTTAATTATTATACTTTTCAGAGGAATGAATTTTTTAAGGAAATTTTTATCATTAGTACCATTTGAGTAACAATAATAAAGTTAAAACTCAATTAAAAGCAGGGCATCAAACCGAAATTTATTTCGCTCCGGTTTTCGTTCCGCTCCACAAAATACGCAAAATTTCGGTTCATTTCCGGTTTCACTCCGGCAACAATAACTGAACCGGTTCGAACCGGTAAATATTTACCTTAATCTACAAAATTTTAAAATACTAATTGAAAGTTTAAAGTAGTAGAAAATGGTATTCCATTTGATAATTATTATTTATTGTATGTATAAGCATTTACGGATTATAAATATAAAAGTACTTTGATATTTTAGAAATAAATGAACAGTTTTGATATCGAAATTTAAGTTTTATTTGATCTTGTAGTTACCACCATGAAAAATTCATTGAATTTTTATAACTATAAAGAATAGATCAATTTCTGGAGGAGTTTATTTTAAAATACATTAAGCATAAATTCTAATTAATTTTTCATGGACACACTTGACCAAATACAATAATATTAATTCACATTTGTGTATATAATATATACAGTTGTTTAGAAAGAACTATTTAACTAGGGATTTCAAAGAAATACAAGAATTTATATGTCAGTATTACAAAATAAACTACCATATAGTTATGTACATAAAACATTTTCTGAATATCACAAAAACATATATCGCATTTCCTGCTTGTAGACTTTCATTGAATTCCTAATATAAATTGAACAAAGTGACTTCGGACGTAGAACGTCTTTAATAAAATTCCAAAGCCTTCTTATTTTCACTCTCTTTGTTTCCATGAGACATAGAGACAAAACCAAATTTACATCGCTGTACTAAATTTCTCTTGAAATCAAACATGCAAACAAAAAGAAAATAAGACTTACTTATTCAGCCTGTCTTGAACTTTCTACAGGTGGAGTCTAATGTGGGTTTCTGCAGTCGGCAAAATATTTCACTAAAAATAACAAATTTGCATTCATATTTAATTTCTCTTTGGTTTTAAGCAACCAATACGAAAATGTGTGCTTATTTTAAGATGCACTCTATAAAATAAATAGAAATTTACTAACCTGTAACAAAGGATAACCGAAGTAAGAATATCTCAAAACCACGACTGCAGAGCGATCCTTCCTGGATAAGTTTTAGAGAATGACTACCAGAATACAAGGGTTCAGTGGATATGGAGAGGGAGTGAAAGTATATGGGGACAATAACCTCCAACTTTAAGGAAAATCCAAGTTAAGAATCGGAAATATTTTTGCTGGGAACACACTCTATGGGGTATGCTCGGGGGGAGGGTAGCAAGACAAGGCTGTCTTCAAAGTACCGCCCAAGTTCATTTTCAGTAGCCTTGTTTAACAGGTAATCTCAGCAGGATGTATTGTAGACCCGCTCTCTATGTATTGAGATGCACGTGGAAAATCCCACTATGGAGCCAACAGATATTATCACAAAGACACGTCCTTCCCAAGGCTGAGGAGAATGTGTTCTCAAGAAAAACCCAACCCTTTTCTTATTCGGTTTCTAAACGTGAGACTTTCAGGAAGACTCAAACTAAAGCAAAAGGAAAAACCCTTCTTCGCACATTTTATGCAAACCGAAAAATATGGAACGAAATAACGGTTTTTGGTTTCTGTTCGGGTTCAGGAAAATATTTTTTTTGGTTCGGGTTTGGTTTCACTCCAGGAAAAATAATGGTTTTTTTCGGTTTTGGTTTTCGGTTCAGTTCCGGTTCGATGCCCTGATTAAAAGGTACGGCTTTAATATTATAAAAATAATACGTCATCTCAATCTTGAAGATGCACCAACAGCAGTGTAAAACGTGCATTTAAACACTAAGCGTTTGCTTGGTGGTATAGATATGCGTATACTTCGTAGAACTCTTTGTCTTCTGCAAGTATAAACATAGATGCATGCATGTTGCAGTAAATTTACTATTGAAATTCGCAATTTTGAAAACTTGGCTAGAAATCTTTATTTGTGATGTGCAGTTCGTTTTTTTACCGACATTTTGGGAAAAAAGGTGCATGGGGTACATGAGTGAATACGGTAAATAAAAAATAGTGCGTTTACTGCTACTGAGTATATTTACTTATTTCCGTTTATTTTTAAATTTGTTCCCTGTGCTTGCTTGTGTGGTTTGATGGAAATGCCAAAATCTTTGCAGCAAATATCTCAAAACCAGTCCAAAGTAGGTGTTTTGTTCATCTTTCAGGACAAGCACTCCCAAACTGGTACTGTCCCAGCCAAGCCAGTACATATGGTCACTTTATGTATATTTGTAACTCATGACATGTCCTATATCGCAGTGTATGATCATTGGATAAATAAAATGTATTATGGTTCTTTTCCTTTATAGCACCACTTTTTCATTTTTGCACTTTCAATTTTTGCTAAGTTTTAACTAAATCACTTTCTGAATTCCAACAAATTCAACCCAACGATTTTGATACCCTTCCTCCAACCAAGCCAACTCAACTATTTTTTTGGTATCCTTCCTCAAACTCTACCAATGATTTTTTTTGATACCCTTCCTCCTACCTATATTTGTACATCAACATTTACACTCACTTTGTCAGTAGCAGACATATATTCACTGTTTTCACTTGTTCACAAACAAAACAAAAAAATGATAAAAACAAAATAAAAATGATAATGTGGTGCTATAACAGAAAAGAACCAATATTATTATTATACAGTAGAGTGCAGATTTTCCATATTAATTGGGGGGACCAGGACCTGGATAACCAAAAACATGGACAATCCAAATTGAATGTATTTATTGGAATTATTGTTACCTTAGTAGAATACATAATTAAAACAAAATTTGCATATAAGGTCACACTCTGACGATGTAAACCTTTAAATACCTCGACAAAGAGCAGCAACGAACTAAAGTTAAAATGTAATTTTAGTAACTCACTCACCCACACTTTTATTCACATGTTGGTGTCTTTTATTCAGAGAATAAAATAAACAATGTCAATGTGTAAATACACCAAAGAACAACGACAAACTAAACTTAAAATGTAACTGGAGTGAGAATAAAAGATCAAACTCCAACAGTGTAAATGTGGAAATAATTCGACTCCCTGCCAATGACCACGGATAATCCATCCCCATGGATAATCGGGCCCCGGATAATCAGCGCTTTACTGTACATATATAGTAAATACGTATTATTCTTGGAAATTTTTATGATCAGCGAAAGTTGTTCTTATTTATAAAAATTATGCAGCTCATAACATAGTTAACTATTGTACTATCTCTATATTATCTGTTTCTCCTTGTGTCCAAAAAGATTATTGGCTTATTGATAAAATTTAATATTTTATCCAAATCTCAATTTTTTTTAAGGGCAGCTCAATTCAACTTGCTATTTATAAATTTATTAGTTCAGAACTTGAAGTTCGTGATAACCAGGAAAATACTCTTGATATTTTTTTATTTTCTCTCAGAGACTTTTGATTCAGAGGATCATGATATTTTATTGAAACTATTACAGTCTGACAGTATTCCTGCCGTGGCTAACAGCTTAATGAAAATTTTCCTTATAAGTAGGAAAAAGGCTTTGTATTCTTCTGTAGAAAATCAAAGGCATTTCAAAATTTTCACCTTCATTTGTTAATAGTATAGTACTCTTGGAAAAAAGTGTGGTGGTATTGTAGTTGGACTACTGTTACATTAGCAAATTTGGATTTATAAAAAACTAATTAGATAAATTTTTTACATATATCATCAGCTGGATGACTATGATGTTTGAAATAATGCTATATGTTTGTTTTCTGATAGATGGTATCAAGGGGAAAAGTGCAGCTTCCATTAACCAAGCATGGAAAGGAAAATGAATCTGCCCGTGGCCAAGTTATTGTGAGCGTAGAAGAGCTGGAATCAATAAAAGATAATTTAATTCTTCAATTTTCTGGAAAACATTTGGACAAAAAGAATTTTTTTGGGAAATCAGATCCATTCTTGGTCTTTATGAAGGTTAATCCAACATATTTCATATGTACTTACTAAAATGTTCTATCTTAACATTAATGTTTTTCATATGTGCATACGTTTATTTGTATATCAATGGTATTGGGAAAGGTCTGTGTGTACATTTTGTAATATGCAGATTTATAATTGCTTATTTCTAGTTATTAGTTAATGAAGTGAGAGGTTGGTCTTAAATTTAAATTACAATTATATTTGAGTTCTATATGACAAAGTTGTCTACGAAAAAAAACTTTCCTTATGTTCACAGAAAATTGAATAAATGTCACAACAACCTCTCCAATTCTTTTACCTGTGTTTGAGTTCTGTATGACAAGGTTGTCTATGGAAAAAACTTTCCTTATGTTCACAGAAAATTGAATAAATGTCACAACAACCTCTCCAGTTCTCTTACCTGTGTTTGTTCATACATACGCCAAAAATGCTTCCTCTAATGACAGTTTAATTTTATATTACTCACGATATACCTATCCTTATATATCTTTATTTTATGCACATCTGAAAATACTTATTTCGACATTAAGTAAAAACAAATAATAATAATAAAATGCACGGTTAGTCTTAGCATGATAGAATTCTATTATCTGAAGAAAAGTGACTATGGTTTCACATCGAAGTAAACAAATTTGTCTTTCTTTTACTTCAATTAAGAAAAAGTTCAAGTTGTTTTAGCAATTATTTGACTCATGTTTCTATAAAAGGCAATGGAGTCTGGTGATTTCAACGCAGTACACAAAACAGAAGTTATTAAGGGAACAGTAGAACCACAATGGAAGAGATTCTCAATTCCTTTGAGGATTGTATGCAATGGAGATCTTGACCGCACGATTAGGGTAAGTTAATGTAATTGTATATATTCATGCTTTATGAAACTGATAGATATTCAGAAACTAAAAAGATAAAATGATGATTATTAAATTTATATACCTTAATACTGTGTGATTTTAAAATGTTATTTAAGTTTTTGTAAAAATGGAAATGAATTATTGACATGCAGTGAGCATTCCTAATTAAATGGTCTTCTATTATTAAATCACAATATTGCATTAGTTATCTGTTATTAATTAGGCAAATATTTCACCAAAAAATAAACCTTATTGGACTTGTTTTAATAAAGGCTTGTTTATATATAGGTAATTTGTTACGATTGGGACAGCAGTGGTGATCACAGTATAATCGGAGAATTTGAAACTACCGTTAGGGATTTAAGTGAGGGGCCTCGCCCCAAAAATACATACCTTTTGATCAACAAGGAAAAACAGGTAAGTCTCTCCAAGTTTTATACAGTGTACTCTCGATTATCCGTGCGTGGATTATCCATTTTGCAGGTTATCCGTGCATGATTTTTCCGTATTTCTCACGAATTTTTATTTATGAAAATTGCGCTTTGCAATATTCATGCATTAATGCCCGCGGAGTTGAGTAATACTTTTTGCTTGTTTACTTAATGCGAAGAAGACATATTGCATAAAAAAGATCGTACATAAGGGTTTTTTAAGGTAAAGCAACCATAAAATATCATGCTCTTTTACTGCCGATTATATTACATCGCATCTTTTATGGAGCGTAGTGAAGAGACAAATTGTTTTGTTGCGATTACATTTTCCCCACGCATACAAAAATTTCCCTTCCCCTCTGTAGTCATTTATCAGTTCACTGTGTTGTACTTCACTCGGAAAGTCATACACTCACACTGTTGTACTCACTTGAAAGTGTATACATCAGAAGAGATGGCAGAAAAACATAAAGTTGTGTTGAGAGCGAAGAGGAAAGAAACACCGAGCACATGAGTCACAGCCTGGCACTCTGGTATGTTGACAATTTACTTGATTAGATGGGGCAGTAGAATTGTCAATACAGTGATATTATAGCTGCAAGGAAAATTCGAGCGATCGTGAAGAGAAACCTTAATGAGTCAACAAAACAAGCTAAGATTACGGACTATTTACTAAAAGAAAAGTAAACTGTGTTAAGTGCAAAAATGGGTTGAATAGCATGTAATACGGCAGAATGTGAAAAATAAAGCAAAATTTTGGATTATTTGTCCTCCCCCCCCTCTTGTGCGCCCACGCAAAAATTAATACCATTTCTCCAAACGGTCCGATGACGTCTAAAATCGAAAATAATGACCCGGCTTTTTAAAATGGATTGGTCTTATTTGCTCGTTTCCATGCACGACTAAGGTCATGCAAAACCCACTAGGAAATGGGAACGTGCTTTCAGGGCCGGCTCAACAATACAGGCATACCAAGCGACTGCTTTGGGCACCGAATTTTTAGGGGCGCCAAATTTTCTTGGCAAAAATTTTTGGAAAGTACCTTAATTTAGTTTTTCCATTTGGTTTTCCATTGATATGTTTAGTGTTTGCAGCTGGCGAATAAATGTGAAAATGTGACTTCAAATGAATGTTCAGGGACAGCAACCAGGCTCTACTCCGAATGGTAAAATATTATTTCCAAAAGCAACTTCCGAGAATACTACCGAATACAGATGGCTGGATGTGGTTTTTCCAACATTTTTTTGCTGTTACATGCCAGGGATCTTTGCCAACCGGATGAAAGCAGTTCTCACCGCCCCTAATATTTCTAGCTGATTCCCCCTCTGATTTGCTGCCCCGAAGATTTCTGTACGGATGCAATGCACCCCTTGCACCAAAGGTCTGAAGAGAGAATATTCCCTTAGGTTGGATGGGAGGGAGAAAGGTCTGCCTCCGCCATACTAGCCTCTGCAGTCTCATCAGAAGTTGGCCAGCGGGAGACATTTGCAAGGGTGCCCAAGAGCAAGGAAATCTTTAGAAAGTCAGAGGAGGATACGGGATATCCCAAGACCCTCCTTCCTGCAGTTCCTCTTTGTTTCCACGTGCATTCATTCAGGCACATTCAAAATTCCCGGTTGATTGGTTGCAGCTCTTGTTTGAGGACGAAATATATATCTTTTGGGTTTCTTTTACTGCTTGTTAGTAATTGCTATGCTGTGTTAGGGTGTGTGAGGACGGGGTACATATTCTCACACCACTATTTTCAACCCCTTCTTCTTCAGCATTTCCTCCTCCCTAGCATTTTGCATTGGTGACATCGAAAAAGAACTTTGTCTGCATTAGTTCCAATATGTCCATCGTTGAGGAAACGTGTCGAGTGGTGTGCATCTTTTAGTGTTTAAAGAATCTGTTACAAGTTATAGCAGGTTAGTTTTCCTTGGGCATAATTGATATGTTTTTGTCTTTGCTCAAGAAGTGACATCAATATTTAGTGTAAATATTATTTTTCGCAATGATAAAAGTGGGTGTTTCACCCTGATGTTGGAGCTATACCTAGTCTACAATCAATGAAGATTTTTTAAACCAGGAAGTTAGTATATACATATTTTTATTTGAACTTTTTATATAGCATATTTAATCGATTGTAAGCTGACCCCCTACTTTTTACAAGGGCACGTGAGGAAAATTCCATGTAGGGTGTACAGACATTCTAGTTTTTCCGGATTTGTCGCGAAAAAGTACCAAAAAGTATGAATGTCCCGGTTTTTTCAATTCTTACTTAAATAAAAAAGGTATCAACTAAAATTAGGACAACACAAATTGCATATGTTATATTTATATTTTTTACTAAATGTAATCTGTCCCGGTTATGTCCCAGATTTTTAATCTCGCAACAAAAATATCTGGGTTTCTCTCTTTGTCTTCTCCAATGTATCACATTCGACTCATCAATCCCGTGCACCATTGTGCAGCAAGATTTGATGTTTCTTCCACATATGCTACCACTTTTCTCTTAAAGTCCACAGAATAATGTGTTCGTCCCATTATGGGATTATTAAGAAAAACTGAAAAACTCGCCAAAGTAAATGACAAAAATTTTCGCTTGCAAAGGAACGAGGTAATTATGATTGACTCAGGGAATCCTAAGATTACGTGCACGCACATACTAGAGATGGCTCGGGAGTGAATTTATCAAAATATTTATTTCGATTTTTAATACTCAATTCAAAGCCGAGTGGCAATTTTTATGGCGGTAAAAAAGTAAAAAAAAGGTTGACTTACAATCGATTAAATACGGTTTATCTTGTATGATTAAATTATTTTTTAGTTTAATTCAAATAAGTTTTTTGCTATTATACTCTTTCTTGTACCAACCTTTGATAAGTAGTTTAATGTAGAGGTTTTCTTCTTTAAAATTTGAGGTAATTAACTCTATTATTGGGCAATTTTATTTCCTTTTAAGAAATTCATCCTGAAGGTCATTTTAAATTTTCAATTTTAAATTGGTAACAAATTCGTAAGCTGCTTCTGTTAACGAAAGTTGTAATGATTCCAAGTAATAGACAATGTTCATCTTGTTGTTGAAGTTTGTAATCAGTCAAAGTTGGAGTCTCATTTATTCACGATAAAGCCCGCTTTTCATCCCAACCCATATTTTTTTAATCATTTTTTTCAGAACGTCTTTCCAAGATTCCAAGATAAGGTTTGATTCCATTCGTTTTGTCGCTTCTTTTTCCCCTGCATCCTTCCTTTCCAGTATTCATAGACTCCCAAGTGCATTTTGCAATCAAGAATCAATTTCATCCTTTCTATTTCATTCCAAGAGCAGTTTGTACCATTAGCTTTAGATAAGTTCATCACTGCCTTTATTCATGCATTTTGCAACACGTATCTATGAATGAGTCAACGTGTCGATGTTGCATTTTTTGGTGCCTTCTTTGTGAAACTTACTGCACCAGTAACTTTGACAACCATTGATTGAGCCCCATCTGTGCATATGTATATCAGTGCAATAGTTCCAATCAATCTCATTGTCATTGAAATAAGTATCGCACAATTTATAATGTATTTGTGACATTTCAAATTTATTTTTCTGTTAATAAAGCCTTGTTTTTGCTTTCTCATATGAAGTATCGAGAAAGTATTGTTTTCGCGAAAAAATTCGACCTCAAGATTTTTACGGAAATACACGTTTTAGGTGTCGCTGAATCCGAAAAAGTGGTTTTCGCAATGCCGTCTGTCTGTCTGTTACTGGCGCTGGAGCCTAGACGGTCGAATGAAAATGAATGAAATCTCGTACTTAGGCATTTTATCATACTGAGCAGAGTATACATAGAAATGGTTGACATTGATCAATAATTAAGAGTAGTTTATTCTACGCATTTTTAACAACAATCCGATTTTCTCGAAAACGCCTCTAACGATTTTGATCAAATTTCCTGCAGTTACTTGAGTTTACGTCTTCAATAATACTCTATAGTTCATATTTCTTAAAAAATGAATATAAAGCTAGTTTATTCTAGGCAACTTTAACAATAATTCGATTTTCTCAGAAACGGCTCTAATGATTTTGATCAAAATTCGTACAGTTACTTGAGTTTACATCTTCAATAATACTGTATAGTTCATATTTCTCAAAAATGAATATAAGGCTAGTTTATTCTAGGCAAATTTAACAATAATTCGATTTTCTCAAAAACGGCTCCAACGATTTTGATCAAATTTTGTACAGTTACTTGAGTATACGTCTGCAATAATACTACTTATTTAATTTTTCTCAATGAATGAATATAAGGCTAGTTTATTCTTGGGCAACTTCAACAAAAATTGGCTTTTCTAAAAACCGGCTGATACGATTTTCATTTTCTAAAGATAACTAAACGATGCATTAGTACGTATATGAGAAAGTTTGTACAATGTATGTTGTACCGATTTTTTTATTAAACTGTTTAATCATAAAAATATACAATACTTTAAAATAATTATATCCTATTATACTACTAAACTACCGAATTTTAATGTAAAATTTATGTATCGATGGGGTGCCATAATTGAAATCTGCTTTGGGTGCCAAAATGTCTTGAGCCGGCCCTGAGTATATCTAAATATGCAGTATAGTGAGGCTCATTATAGTGTGGTTCTACTGTATATATCCTGACAATTTTTATCAACCGTGCCTCATATTGGCTTAAATAAGATGTGGTGAAAGAGCAAATGGTCTGATTCTTCGCTGCATACAGGCAGCTGCCCCATTTGTTCTGTGGTAGGTCTGCTGCTTGTAGTGGTCAATACAATTTCAATGGAGGAAGCTATAAATTGTCATTTCATACAAAAAATTTTCTGGTTGAAATATAAAAAATAATTTTACTTTTGTCTTCTCTTAGACTACCTGGATCTTATTTTATCTAGTGCATTTTAAAATTATTTTGTTGAACTTCTGAACTTTAAAAACTTTTCACAATTATTCATTCACAATTTGGAAAAAATTTCATTTTTCATGCTAAATGGCGTCAATTCTTGCCCAATATGTGGGCTTTATTGTAATTTGTATTTTCCTCATTTTTCTCTCCAGAAAAGGAAAGATTCTTACAAGAACTCAGGAACTATTTCTCTCACTTATTATGAGATGCAGAAGACATATTCCTTCTTGGACTACATCAAAGGAGGCACTCAGCTAAATTGTTCATTTGCCATTGATTTTACAGGTATTTCCCATATAATACCATCCTTGTTAAGATCCCTGTTTCTTTGGCTATTAAAAGAAAGACCTATTTATTCACACAAATGAAAGCAGTTTTATTTATGTTTTGGCATTTGAATTTTAATGCATGTTTCAATTTATAACTTACAACTCTGAATAAATTAGCCATTTTAGTATTGTAATTTAACCATTATTTAGGAAGTTAAATCATTTTATAGTATATTAATACATTTATCAATCCAAAAACATTTACCTTTTTCCTAAATCTTCATAACATTAAAAAAAAATAAATTTTTGATTTGGTGTTTAGGTTCAAATGGTGAACCGACTTCTCCAGATTCACTCCACTTCATCAGTTCTGTTCCAAACTCTTATGAATTAGCCATTCAGTCTATAGGATCCATAATCAAGGACTATGATAGTGACCAGGAATTTCCTGTTCTTGGTTTTGGAGGCCGTGTTCCTCCTGATGGAAAAGTATCACATGAATTTTTTGTGAATATGTCACCTGATAATCCTTACTGTAAAGGAATTGCAGGTGAGTGAATGTGCTTATTTCTTACTGTATGATATATGCTCATTTTATGAAGTTATTTTATTCACCACTGACTCAAAATTGTATACTTATATTGGAGTGGATGATAATTCCGCTTATAATTAACAATAGATTATATTCCATAAAATACACAGAACTTACAATCCTATAGGAATAGGAGAATTCAACATGTTCTGTCAAATAGTTTTTACCTCTAGAGTTACACACTAATGACATTTAATTACTGTGTGGTTACAATAAAAACATATGAAAAGTTCTTTTTCATTGAACATTAGTTTTGAAGCATTAAATGAGAATACATATATTGTACACAATTCAAAAGATCATGAGAAAACTAATAAGAATGACTAAAAAATATTAAGATAGTATATGTTTCCTTGGACATTATACTTTTTAAACTGCTGTGTAAGAGGTGTTCTTACTTAGGAGAATGACTCTTATCTATAGGTCATCTGAACATCACTCTAGTTGGGTGACTATAATTATTGACAGAGCAATGAAGCAGAGAGTAAACATTCCCTGCTCAAGAGAATGCTTATCTGTCTCTATTAAACCAATAAATAAATGTCTCATTTTTTCTATGGTGTGGCCATATGTTTATGAGTTTACAAAGGCTTTATGCTTATTATAAAATTTTGCTAACCAGAAAATAGAACCACAAGATTTGCCAATGTTTTAATATAAAATGCTTTTTATTTGAAAGATTTTTCTCTAATAGTTCTGGAGATATGCGAATTTATTAAAGTTTAAACACATCATATTTAATTACCCCATATTAAATCCGGGTATGGGAGCATTTACCATATATTTTGGCATATAAGTCGACCGTTGAAGCCTAAAAAAATTTTCCTGAAACTTAATGTTGACTTATATGCCAAAAATAAAATGTGAACCTTAAATTACAGATGAATAACATCGATATTTATGAAGACCGTTGATATTTTGGTGGAGGTGATCGCTATTTTGAATCAGCTGTTCCAGTGTTTACTTTTATGACATTTATTTTAGAAGATTTATAATAATTAATTTTAATACTGTATTTATTCACATAATCTGCATCCTTGTGTACCATGTGCACCCCTATTTTTGGACCAGTTTTAGGAGAAAAAATTAATTTGTACTTTAATAAGTTGACGTCAACGGCGGCGGAAAATTAAAAAAAAATCGCAAAAGTGTGGGGATTCCCCGTAGGTGTGTTCTCTCCATGGTTTCCTCTAAGCTGCACGACTGCGTGGCCGTGCAGCAGTTTTTGAAGTGCCGCACACTAAATTTTTTAAGCGCACACTATTGTGTGTATCTTAGAATATACCAGAACAGAGCCGCATCAACCCCTGTGCACATCTGTGCACTATCATCATGTAGGTGTGCATAGCGATATTCATTCCATCCCTGGATGAAAAAAAATTAGAGGGAATGGTTCTCTCCCGGGTTAAAGGAGTGTCAGAGGCTCACGATGAATTCGGCAAATACAGATAACAGATGCCAACTTATTCTGGCAAAAAGTGTAGGCAGAAACAAATAGTAAATTTTTAATGACAGAACTGCTTATTTTGAGCAAAAATAATAAACTTAAACCTTAATTAAAAGGTACAGCTTTAATATTATAAAAATATTACATCATAGCAATGATGAAGATGCACCGACGGCAGTATAAACCATGCATTTAAACCCTAAACATTTCTGCAATATTTTATTGAATTTCATCACCATAGAGATCGATCGTGATCACTAGGTATAGTTCATTTCGATAGTATCTTTAGCAGCTGACATCAATCGAATTATAGGAAACTTTATTTAGTGGTTCAAGCTCTCCAAGAATAAGTTTCTTATTGGTTGAAATTAAAATATGTCACATGCAATGCTCAAGAAGAATAGCACAGACTCTAAACAGTATTTATATATTTTTTTATTGTATTTATTTCTGTTTTGTTAAAACTTGGATTGTACACGACTTTGATTTTGTCTGAAAACGGTTTCATGAGAAGTATTTTTAAGTGAAAAAATAGGGGTCAACTTATGCCAACTATGCAAACTTATGCCTAATCATGTATTTTCATCCAAAAGAGTAGGAGTCGACTTATACACCAGGTTGACTTATATGCCGGAATATACGGTAAATCTGTATTTACATTCAAGATATCGGAATAGAGTGTTAGTCGGCAGAAAAAAGTAGCTTGAACTCTTTACAGATCACTGAACATAAAACATGCATTTTAAATCATCTAGATATTACAGTTGGT
Source organism: Uropetala carovei (assembly GCA_036926305.1). Lineage (NCBI taxonomy): Eukaryota > Metazoa > Arthropoda > Insecta > Odonata > Petaluridae > Uropetala > Uropetala carovei. Next base: position 7,220,858 of record JAXCHB010000060.1, read on the forward strand.
GGTGAAAAACTAGGAGTTGCTGTGAGCGACTCTGGCTTTTTTAGCAGATTTTTCAATCATGCATGTTCTGCCTATACATTTCACTTGTGGACAGTTTACTATTCATGTATTTTTGTGTGAGAGTTATCGTGACTGTAGGTGGTTAGCTTTCATTTACTTTTACTGTTGGTTTATTGCATTTTAAAGTTGCTTTGAATGTTTAAAATTTTGCAAATTAGTCCATCTTTTGACTTCACTCAGTTACTATGGTCATGTAAGCATTGGAAATATCATGTGTATATTTTGGTTGCCATTATTCTATCTTGAGTAGTAGTTTGCTGGATATTTATTTGGACAATCTTCTTGGCAGCTGAAATAATTATCTGGTATTCCTAAAATTTTAATAGCTATAGGTTTTCACATATTATTTTCTTAAAATGCTTTACATGGTGTGTTATCCTTAGAAGGTCATTTAAAGAAGATTCTGTATATTTTATTTTTTGGAGAAGCTTCTTACAATCATATAGAAGTTAAAGTATTGTGCATAATTTCTCTCCCAGAAAGTTTAAACATAATGTGCAATGGTAAATTTAATTTTGTTGTCCTGTGATTAACTTGGCTATGGGTATTTCACCATCGTTTGAGGGATATTTGACCATAACAATATGAATTCCTGCTTGTATTAATTAAATTTAATGGTTTCCTTGAAGGTGTCCTGAATGCCTACCACAATTGCATTCGACAAGTCCAGCTGTACGGACCAACCAACTTTTCTCCAGTGATGAACCATGTGGCTAAATTTGCTACTGCTTTCAGGGATGGAAGCAATTACTTTATTCTTCTAATCATCACTGATGGAGTTATCACAGATATGCCAAAAACCATACAGGTCTGTTATTAGTTGTAACATTTAATATTAATGCTATTGTCATTTAACTCTTAAATAAATGGGAATACTTTCAGTACTCTTTCTAGGTTTTCATATAAACTTGCTAAAAAGATCAAACCAAAAGTTTCTTGGAGTAAGGTCTCTTTTCTATAAATTTGTCATATTGAAATCTTCATTTAAGTACTGTATATCTTCGAGTATAAGTTAATTCGAGTACACTCGGCCAGGGCCGGCTTCAGACATTTGGCTGCCCTGAGGCAGGAAAAATATTACCCCCACTCCCCCCCACAAGCTTTGTGGGTCACCAATTTATCATTATCTAGGAATTTGATGTGTACAGTTTATGTAAGGATTTTTAAATTTGTACTCAGAAAATGTATTGCAGATTATTTTTATTTACGTGATAAATACAAGTATTTTATGGAGAAATATAAATCTAAATAATATATATTAAGAATATAACATCAAAATTCTGTCAAGAATATAATCATAGTAAAAATAAATGATAAATGCAATCTACTAACAATTTTCGTTTTGTAATTATCAGGAATTTTAATTTAAAATATAAAAACTTGTCTTTCATTGCGCATATATAGGTACTTTATTGAAAATGTATTCTTCGGCATTTTATTGTTGCAAATTCATCAATTATGGTATCTGGAAAATTCACCACCGGAAAAATCACCGCCACGGAAAATTCACCGCCGGAAAATTCATTGCCAAGGGAAATTCATTGCCTTGTATGGATTATTTTGTTAACATATTGACCCATCAATTTCATATCAAGGATTCCATAATATCACTCTCTATGGACATTATTGATAGAACAGTTAAACGATCATGTCATTGCTGTATGTAAGTAATTTTTTATGATTTTTAACTTGGAAAATGATCTTTCTGCAGATGCTACTGTTATAGGCAAGGTTAACAAAATCCGTAAGGCTATCCAAAGAAGAAGAGCAAGTGCCACAACTGAGTTTTGATTATGAGAGTGAAATAAACAAATGCGAATATGGTTGGAAAACATCATCATCATATTTTGTACCAATATTTTGTAAAATTATTCAGTAGATTCCTAATTCGATTGCAGTAGGAACCTGGAAGGATGAAGAAAAAAAAAGAATTTTCAGGGCATGAAAGAAATACTCTATACTCTTTGTCACTGTTGAGTTTTTTCAGTTTTTCTTTTTTGCAGTATACATTTTTATTCGTTTTTCTATAAATGAACTTTCTTACATTTTCGTGTGTCTGTTCTAATGAATGACCATAAATTGAAACCCAAAAATTAAAATTTTCTATTTTTTTTTCAATTTTGAAAAATCGGGTCATATTATACCTCATGATAGTAGTTTACATGATCGAAAAATAATGATAGTAGTAGAAGGTTAAGACCTTCAGCTTTAGGAGAGGAGGAGGGTAAGAGGGGCATCTGGTATTTCGTCTCATCTATCTATCTCAATTCTATGACAAAAACGACGTTGGTGAGCGGCGTCGTAAGTGTGCCACCAGTGGCCCGTTCGGCAGATAGCCCTACATATTTGCTGGCAACAGGTGTGCCATTCGGAAGATAAAGGTTAATAGCAGTCTTATGCCATCCTCTCCTTTGGCCGCCCCTCTTGGGGCGGCTCTGCTTAAGCAGAATCCTACACGAATTGAATTTCCTGGTAGGGACTTGGCACCACCGCCTCCTTGACTGTGCGCCCTGAGGCGGCTGCCTCTCTTGCTTACCGTCTGAAGCCAGCCCTGCACTCGGCCCTCCTATAACGTGGGGGATGCGTTCTGGACAAGCACCGTGTAATGTGAATCGCTTTATGTGAACAGTGTTGTACTTAGTGAAATTGGGGTTGCGTTCCATACCTTTTCATGCATCCCTATACAGAACAAAAATTCCAAAGCTTATCTCTCTTATGCACATTCATGTAATAAGGCAGTCTCATCTGCATTTAAAACTTGCTGTGTCGTTCATCTTTCACAATAGCCTAAAACTTGTCTGGTAATTTATAAGCGGCAAAGTCATCAGCACTAGCTGCTACACCCTTAAGTTTGATTTTATGGAGATTTTGATGCTTTCTGAACTTGTCAAACCAATCTTTACTTGCTAAGAATTGCTCGGCAGTTGAAGGACTTGCCTCTTCTTTCGGTAAGTGATCGTTAAGCTTCAGCGCCTTTGCACGGATGGTGTTAGAGCTAATCGCAATCTTCTTTTGATTCTGGTCTTCCAACAAGATAGCCAACATCTTTTCCAACAAGACAGCCAACATCATTTCCAACAATGGGTTTCTCACTTTTGCCATTTTATTTGCAGCTATTAAGCATGACTGAGTCACAGAACTTCTAATTCTTTCTGCGTTTTTAGAAGTGTCGCTTGGGCGTTTATATAACGTGAACAAGTCAATCATACGCACAATAAAGAACAAGTTAGGAAAGTGTACAGCGTATCACAAATGGGCACGTTTCGTGCAATAGAGTATTTGAAAGAAATGATATATGTGTACGTAAGAGAAATAGCGTTTTAAAGTTCTTTTCTTAGTCATAAATACTCCATTTTCTTCCAGTTTAAAAATATTGCATGCACACATTAAGAAATTAAATGTATTTTAGTGAGATTGTTTATGTTAGCAACATGAAATTTTCTAAGTTCAGCTCGAGTTAAGACATTTTTGTTTGATTTTCTTGATAACGACTACTCCAACAATAAAAATGTATAGGAAACAAAATACTCTTCTTTACTATTTCTACAAGTTTTATTTGAACACTATTTTAATATGACCAATACTTTACAGGATATGACGGAAAGTTCATTTTTTAACATTAGTAAAGTGGTACCCATGATTGGCTTACGTGATTCATTTACATGACTTTCTTATTGTTTTTGACTGTAAGTCCTTAATATCATATTTCATGAAAATCCGTTAGGTAGAAACCGAGAATGAACATGTGGATGGACAAACAATTAGAGCAGAAATAACTATGTCTACACTGAAACTAAACCTCATGTATGTTGAAATCTCGAATTTGTCGAATCTCGAACTGTCGAATCTCGGGAGTCGCCTGTACAGCAGTGCTTTATTATTTTATCATTAGTCTTCACATTCTCTGCTAGTTAGCGTGAATTTTTCACTCTAATGGAGACTCAAATCAACTATAGAGGCGCTGCAATCAGTGACGTCATTTTGCAATATGGCGGATGCATTGGTGATAAGATTTGCGAAGTTAAAGGCGTTAAACGTGTGTTTCTGCGTATTTCTGTGTTTGATATCATTCGTCATTATCATTAATTGCGAAGAACAATGAGTGGGAAATTATCACTCTCGTTTGGAGAGATGGTTAATTTCTTAGGAGGAAACCCTGGCTCAAGAAATATTATTGAAGGGGAATGCGTTCTTAAAGCTGGACTTGTGGGCAGCAGAGGGAAGAAGGATAGTGTTGTATCTATTTTGGGACTAGTTCTTCATACCAGCGGTATTATTATTATTATCAACCAAAACGCTGCAATTTGGAGCAGGTCCCGGTGGCAGCGGTCCACATCTCATACACCAAATGAAGCACCTCATAATACAACAACATTACATTTAAGTGCCAACTTACTAAAAGCACGTTTTCACACAAATGGATTTAGAATTGAATAAGAGAATTAACATTTAAAATGGGATACATTGCAATTTCCCGTGCAAACTCTTAAATTACAGTTTCCCTGAAAGTATAGCTTAATTAAATAATAATAATAATTAGTATTAAAATATTAAATAGATCCGTCCTGATGGCAACGTCATCATGACACGAATATGTGTGTAACATATTGAGAGGGGAGCGCCTACATTCCCTGCTTGGTATTTACCCAGGGACGGAAGGGAACCCCTCAGAAGGCCTCCCGTAGGCAGGAGTTACAATACAGTTACAACATATGCCTACTACTATTTACAAATTATAACATTTCGTACATTTGAAAAAATTTCAGATAATTTTTTGCATTTGTTCTCTTTTTCTATTGTGAACTTCTGGCTACCCTATTTATATTATAAATTAATTCAGACATTGCATTAATAAATACATTAAAATTACATATGAAATTAAATAATACTCACGTGTTTACGTACCAAAGAACGGCTGCAATGTGTTTACATTAGCGGCTCTTTCCTGATACAAATTACTGGGGAGGTGAAGATATTAGAAGATTGTAGCATCTGCTTGGTGAAGATCATCATCATGAGTTGCAAGGCTGGACTCAGAAAAATGTAAACACATTGCAGCCGTTCTTTGGTACCTAAATACCTGAGTATTATTTAATTTCATATGTAATTTTAATGTATTTATTAATGCAATGCCTGAATTAATTTTTAATATAAATAGGGTTGCCAGAGGTTCACAATAGAAAAGGAGAACAAATGCAAAAAAAATCTTTAAAAAAGAAACTGACATAAATTATCGGCGGTTTGTTGTATTTTGTACTTTCAGAACATAATATTTTTACTTCGCATGCAGGCGTAGCGACGCAGAAAGCGGAGCGCTAGTACACCTGACAGAAGCCTATTATTACAATTGATATGTTTTACACTCAGTTAAATGTTAATAAATAATATTAAGTCAAAACAATTTAAAAATGTTTCTTGATTTTTATTTAAATATTAAATGAAGAGAGCACACAAACATGTTCTTGGTTATCGGCTTCTGAATCTTCAACAGCCTTCCTTCTGTCGCACCTTTCTCGTATGTTCCATTTATTTGTCAAAAAAATGAATTCGTCTTCCCGAGGAAAACTATGGAACCGGAGATCAGGGTTCGACCAGACTTTCGACGAACATTGTGGAACACAACAGTTTTGCTTCGCCGAAGTTTTTCTCTGTGAGAATTTCAACCCGGTCTTTTCCATAATTATTTCCGTTAGCAAATAAGCTAACTGTACCATACAATGATACTGATGAAGTTCTTAAAAGGACTATAAGTCGTGTGAACGAAGGATGAAAGTAAATGAACAAGATATGAAAAGAATGAAAGGGAAGAAAGGAACAGAATGAAGAAATGGTTTCGATGAGGAGTTCTCAAAAGAACTGTTCTGAATTGATGAATAGTGAATGAAATGAATGATAGTTATGAAAAGAACTGATTAAATAATATGAAAATGGTGAAAAGAACTGATTGAATGTTGATAACGCAGTAAGGAACTTCAACACATGTTGCGAGACTACGCTTACCAATGCAATGTAAATATGCCTCATTCAGGCTTGACACCAAAGCGCTAGTTACGACTTTCGCCACCAGTTGGCGTATTCCTTTGCTGGAATCGCGAAATGCTCTTCAAGGTCAGTCAAATGTTGTTTTTCGCCAGTCATGTTTAATTATTGACCCAGAAAAATGTCCACCTAGTTTGCAACTCAAATATAAGTTGAAGGTAGGGGTTGATTGGCCTAAAAAAGGAAGAAATTTCTCGACTCATACTCGAAGATATACGGTAGTAGCATATTATTACTTCAAAATTTTTTGTTTTTTGGACAATCTTTACAAAAAGTAATCAAGAGAGGAAAGATGCATGCCTCATGTGTGCATACATGCAAGGCAGAGGAGTTATTTACAGTCTATGTAGTTACATTAAAAAATAAATATTACTGGCTTAGTATACTGTCTAAACTGCAACTGATAAAAGCTATTTTCTCCTAAAGAGATCACCCTCTTATTTTTTAAAATAATTTCCAACAATAACTCATAAACATCACTATAATTCTTTTAAATAACAGTAATTTAATTAATATATTTATTTTCAAGTTATAGTTGATATTGACATGAAAGCTGTCACATGTCAATTTATTTGTGATGTTGGAGGGGAGGGAGGGGTCAGTTCCCCTTGGCTGTACCACTGCTTGGCACTGTCAGTATATGTCTATTAATTGTGCAACTGCAACTGATACAATAGGTGTTGTGCATGTGCAAGGTGATTAACTTGTATGTTTCCACTCTGAAGACGAAATTCAACAAATTGTCTAAAACACTAAAAATCAAATCATAAACATTGAGTTTATCTACTGATTCATCTGCAGTAAGTTCTGAATATATCTGCAGCTTATTGCTAATTTGTTGAGAACTTGTTAAGTTAAATCAAATGTTTACCATTAAGTTTGAATTGAAATTTTTGAATTGATTGATAATTCACAACGGTGATGTTGATAAAATGCCCAAAGTATTTGAGTACATTGATTGTGCGTATCAATTTTAGGTGCTTCTTGTTTAACCTAATTTGTCATTATTATGTGCATAAATGTTTTTCTGTTGTATTGTGATTAAAATTTTTAAATAGCACATGAGTATTTTTGTATACATGATCTAATATAAAATAATTAATTGCATTTTACATATTTCATGTTTTATTTTAGGGGAACTGTCAATCATTTTGGCACTTAGGGAGTACTTAGTTCACAATACCTAGTTCAGCGTTAAGCTGCTAGATGGCACTTCTTATGTTTGCCGTTCTGCCTCCCAAGAACTTCCAATTTTGGCCATTATGTGGCACTGTGTGCATTAGTCGCTAAAATGCAATGTTTCTTTTGTTCTCATTCCAGGTAGAATGGGATTTTCCAGAGTGCACATGACAATAGGTTTTTTGTTACTCTTTTATTATATGCGAAGGAAAATTGGTGGCTAAAGTGCAATATATCCTCCCCCTAACTGTTGTGCTGCAAATGGAGCCTATTTAGCTTGTAAACCAGGACTGAGGGATAGGTTCCATTTAAGACACGTTATAACTTTCACGCAAATCGTAATTGTTCTAACAAAGCTTGCAAGCCTATTTAGCTTGCAAACCAGGAATGAGGGATAGGTTCCATTTAAAGCACCCGTTTTAACTTGTACGCAAAATGTAACTGTCTCATGTCAGGGTTTCAAAATAATGGTGGGGTTGTCGCGATCTCTGGACTTGGTAAAATTCCATTCTGCCTGGAATTAATACTTAAACAAGTATCACAAATGGGCGCGTTTCGTGCAGTGGAGTATTAGAAAGAAATTATATACCTGTATGTAAGGGAAATTGCATTTTAAAGTTCTTTTCTTCATAATAAATAATCCATTTTCTTCCCATTTAATAATATTGCATGCACACGTAAGGAAATTAAACGTTTGTGAGATTGTTTATGTTAGCAACAATGAAGAAGTAACCATGCAAGAAATTTTCTATGTTCAACTTGATTTAAGACATTTTTGTTTGATTTTCTCGATAACAGTTACTCCTACGATAAAAATGTATAGGGAGGAAATACTCTTCTTTACCAGTTCTACAACTTTTATTTGAATAATATTTTGATATGAGCAATACTTTACGAGATATGACAAAAATTTAATTTTTTGTCATCAGTAAAGTGGTACCCCTGTTTGGCGTACGCGATTCATTTATGTACTTTTCTTATTATATTTGATTGTAAGTCCTTAATATAAAATTTCATGAAAATCTGTTCCGTAGAAGCCGAGAACGAACATGCGGACGGACGAACAGACCGACGATAATAGGTGCTCACGCTGGAAGCAAAACGCGCCTAAAAACATCGCATCTAAGCGACTAATGCACACAGTGCCACGTAATGGCCAAAATTGGAAGTTATTGGGAGGCATGCATAAGAAGTGCCATCTAGTGGCGAAACATTGAACTAGGTAGTGCACACTAAGTACTCTCTGTACCATCATTTTTATAAAAAAACAACTTGCATATATGTTACAGAAACAGTGGAACACAATTTAGATTTGAGCTTTCTGATGATGTTTTGCTTTTGTTTTTCTAATATGGGATGCCATAGGCCATAGTGGCAGCCTCCTCTCTTCCTATGTCCATCATAATAGTTGGAGTGGGTGCTGCTGACTTCTCTGCAATGGAGGCCTTAGACTCTGATGGCACTCCTCTTACTGCACCTAATGGACAAAGAGCTATGAGGGATATTGTTCAGTTTGTTCCATTTCGAAATTTTCACCAGCCAGGCATTGATTTTCACCTTGCAATGGTAAAACTTGCAAAAGAAGTGCTTGCAGAGTTACCCTCTCAATTTCTTTCCTACATGCAAAGCAATCGTGTAGTACCTCGCCCTGTGACTGCAGGTGCCCAGCCGATGTTTTTACCACCAGATCCTGAGCTCCTTGTTGTTCAATGAAAAGTTTTCAGTTCATTGAAAAGTAATTTTATGGAAAGGTAAATTGTCATACAAAGTATGTTAAATCACCAAAGTATGAGCCTTACATATGTATTTTTTTTTAATTTCAATTTTTAAATTTTTGTTAATTTCATTTGTTGCATTAATTTAATGTTAAGAAATTTGCTGAATGCATTATATCTCTTGAAATATTATAAAAATTCAACTATTTTGAACAATTTAGTAAATACATACCGTATTTAATCGACTGTAAGCTGACATCGATTGTTAGCTGACCCCCACTTTTCACAAGTGCATGAAAGGAAAATTCCATGTTGGGTGTACAGACGTCCTATATTTTATTATTTACTGAAACAATAGCATCAAAAGCACCAAATCTTTCTGAAATTGACATTTCTAATTTTTGCACTTTAATTTGAGCCTGTATATTTTCAGGATTAGTCATTCATTTTTAACAAATCTCAAATTGTAGAAAATATTGCGAGTAAATTATGCTATTGTAGAATAAGAAATCTTTGTGTATGAGGGCATGTATTGAGGCCAAACTTCATGTGGTTGGCTGTTGGTCAAAAGTTTTATTAGGCTAAAAAATCAGCTGGCATGGTTATAGATGGTCAGTGTAATGCCAATTCCTTTTAAACAGATAAAGTAGAAATGTACACTTTCCTGTGCTATTTTGACAAAGGTTCATTTTATTTTATGATGACCAACTTTATTTTGACACTGGTTCATGTAGTTTTAACAACAATTTAATAAAACCAACTTGATAAATTAAAAAACAGTAGCAGAATTAGCCTATTTAAAATAGACATCCTTCCTCCTCCTTCCCCTCCCTCTCCAACTCTCCTCCCTCTCTCACTCTCCTCCCTCTCCCACTCTCCTCCCTCTCCCACTCTCCTCCCTCTCCCACTCTCCTCCCTCTCCCCCCTCCAGACATCCTCCATTCCGAGCAAAACAACCCAATAAAACTAACAAAAAATCGACAATGAAAAAACAACAACACAACAATGAAATGTGTATACGCTGTGTATGTACGCAGTGTTCATGGGATACGTCGAATTGAGATCATCTAATTTGGTAATTTAAGTAAATGAGAAATGCAATATCACATAGAGATCTTTAGGGTGACGGTGGTGAAAAACAACAATTAAAAAACCGTGATAGTTGTTCATATATGACGGAGATGGCAGCACCAAACAGTAGGAGTGATCGTGACATCTGGTCACTGCTGCCACGCTCGGGCGTTGTTGGTATTCCTTACTATGTATGTACCTTAGTCTTTTAAATATATAGATTTCATTTAAAAAAATTGAGATGACAATTATATAAACTAATGAGTTTAGCTACATCTTGCTTCAATATTCGTTCGATTATTTCGTTGTCTAAGATTCACTCGCTTTATATTATATTGAAAATCTACCACCAGTTGCCATAATAATGTATTGAAATTTGGATTCTAAACTCTGCCATAAACTTTTGTGGAATTTTTAAAAAAGAGATGCTGCAGTGTATGTCTATCCAGCATTCAAAAAACGATCACTGTTGTTCATTTATATAATTTTTTCAAGCCACTTTGAGATTTTTCAATGAAATCTTTTGTGAAATTTATTTTTATGATTTTGTGAACAGTTAATTTCTTAACTTTAATAATTTCAGAAATCATTTTGTGTTTTTACCAGAGGTAAGCATCGATTATTCTTTTTCTGCCATTATATGTCTATTTTTTCTGTATTTCATTAGGGTTGGTATATTGAGCTTTCTTAAATAGTAAAGTGAGAGTATCTATATTATATTTGTAAATATTAGAGAAATTTTACATTGTTGTAGCTACATTTAGCTGTCAACAAATGCAAATATTCCCCAAGTTATTGAAACTTGATTGGTAGCCATATTAAGGTTAACATTGTCAAAATAAAGTGTCAATATGAAAATAAGATGAAACAACATTAAATTAAAATGGACCATTGTTAAAATAGTCTGAGAAACAGCTTAATAAGGGTGCGTAGGGATAAGAAAAACACCTGTTTAATGGTGCATATGCCTGGGAAAGCTGTGATATTTTGAAAAACTGCTGCATCTGGACATGCATTACTGAGCATTTCATACTAGCAATCTAAGGAATGAATAGTAGTAAAAGGCCTTAGGTGTCAAGGGAAGAGGCAATTTGTATTTGATGATTGTGATTAATCAAAACCTTTTTCCATGGAAATAGCAAGAAGGAAATATTTAAAGCGAATAATTACTTCTATTTTAGATATGTATTAACATTAAAAACCCTCCTGTCATGGACATACTTAAAAAATTAAATATAGGGTCAGCATTGCAAATTATTGTACTTTTTCACATCCATTGTGTTTTTTTAGTTTGAATACTTGGATTGGTCATTTCTATTGTAATTTTTAAAGATATTTTTGTTAAATATATTTTATTTGGACAAATAGCTTTATCTGAAACTATGGCATTATAAATCATGATTTCAGCTCATGCGTAATATATGTAATGTTTGGAAATGTTTGAGTAATGAATGCCAATGACATAATAATGTCTTCTGGCTTCATATGGTGTATATAAGTTTTTATTAATCCAGTCCAGGTCATACATGATTAATGTAATAATACTGTCGTTTGTGTCCAAGTTAATGGATATATATATATATATATATATATATATATATATATATATATATATATATATATAGAGAGAGAGAGAGAGAGAGGTATATGCTAAATTTCATAATGCTTTGTGTCTAACAGTGGGTGCATTTTGTGATGAAATTGTACTTTATAAATTGAGTGTTGGTAAATGTCATTGATATAAATCATATACAATACTGTCTGTGCCATGATAATATGTTGGTATGGCCTAATGCTTGAATTGCTAAATAATTATATATATTAAATTTATTATAGATGCTTATTAAATACCATTGCGAAATATATTTATATACACCTATTACATGTATCCATATATATATATATATAGCTATTGTGTATTTTTCGGACTCTTTCTGGGCATTGCCAAGGCGACCATCTTTGTTACCTCTGATTTAAATGAAGAAGCGCTTACATTAGTTTATATAACTCTACAGAAAAAGATTTTCTATATTCAATAGTCTTTCTACTTGAATTTAAGCATATTTTTTTATGTTTTTGCCATTTTCTATTTACATAAACCTTAAGTGAACATATGTTTTTATTCAAATTAAGATTTAAAATATGTAATACATTTGTTCATTGCTTTTAGATTTAAAATTGTTAAAAAGCTCTTAAAAGTCGGAAATATTTTGAAGCACAGTACAAGGCAAAGACCTCTTGTTTTTTTTCTGATTACATGAATATATTTTATTTAAATACGTGAAGAGGTCAAATTTATATTAACGAGAAAACAATGGCGATTTACAAGGTAAATAACATTTTTGTTTTTAATCAAAATATATTTTTTAATTTAGCAATATATACTTTTAAAGCTATAATTATGTAAACTTGTGTTGTTTTTAAGTCTTTCATGCAATATTTTTATGCTTTGTTGAGAATATTTCTAAAACCTGAAAAATTACGTGATTTTAGGGGTGCATCTTGTATAAGGGAGCATCTTGTACACTGAAAAATATGGTACTCCTCGCATCCTCACATGTTAATGGAGTTCTACTTTCTTCATTCTTTATGAACATTTATTTTTCATTTTGATTTAATTATTTGTTTATTTCTGATAATTATATCCCAGAATACTTAATCTATTACACCTCAATTGTTTAGAATCATTTTCTCTGCAGGTTGACATTTACTTTTTTTAAAACTTTGGTGATTCAATGATGGAAGACTTTTGTGAACTATGTTAATCATGATTAAGGTTGCCAACTGTCCTCCTTTGGGAAGGACAGTCCTTTCAAGTATTTTGCTGGGAAGGATGCAATTTGTCCTTTTTGTACCCTTTTTAATCTAAATTACCACTACACATTTTATATTATTGGTCTTTGATTGAAGAAACTTTATCTTCCAAATTTTATGAGTTAACTGGGTTTCCTTCAACACCTAGTTGCCCTAAATAACCTTATATGTGATCATCATCATAGGTAGTCTGTCCGTAGACAGGTCTGTGATTATTCATGGTTAAACATGGTTCTCCATATACTCCTATTTTCCGCAGTCTTCATGTCTTGATAGCTCTTGCCCTTTCAAGTCGTCTACCAGCTGAAACCTTTTCCTAGGTCTTTCTCTTTTTCCATCCAGTTTTCCTTCTAGCACTTCTTTAATCAAGCACTCTCTCCTCAGGTAATGCCCAATCCAAGTTCGCCTTCCTCTTTCTGATAGTCTGTATAATCGTTCACTTCTCTACTATTCTTCTTAGTACTTCCCCATTTTTCACCCTATCTGTCCATTTTATCTTCAACATTCTTCTCCATGTCCACAATTCGAAGCTTTTCAAGTATTTAATATTATTTTTCCTTAGCGTCCATGTTTCTGCCCCATACAGAGCTATACTCCATACATAGCATTTTATCAACTTCTTGCGGATATCCTCCTTTATATTCCCTGTTAGTAGGAGTTTCTTTCTTCTGAAAGTGGTTTTTGCTTTCGTTATTCTAGTCCTGCTTTCATAGGTACATTTTGCTTCTGTTGTTATGATGCTTCCAAGGTATTTATAGTGTGAAACTTGTTCTAGTGGCTTTCCTCCAATACTTATGCTCGAATTTTCTTCTTCTTTACTTGATATTTGCATGACCTTGGATTTTTCTGTATTTATTTCCATAACGTATTTTCTACCTGTTATCACTAGTCTATTTATCATTTTCTGGAGTTCCTTTTCCTTTCTTGCTAAAAGTACTGGATCATCCACATATTTCACTGTTCTTATAACCCTTCCTCCAATTTTGAAATCTCCCGCGCCTTCTAACGCTTCCTGCATTAGCCTCTCTCCATATATTGAATATGATTGGCGAAAGACTCCTCTACTGATATTTACTCCGCTGGTGTCCGCACTCTCCAACCTGACCTTTACAACTTGATTCACATATAGATTCCTGATCAGTCTCCTGTCTTTCCAGTGTACATCTATATCCTTTAATATCCTCATCAATAGTACCCAATTTACTCTATCAAAGGCTTTCTGCCAGTCAACGAAACATATGCAGCAATCTTTGCTGTATTCTATTGCCCTTTCTGATATGATTCTCACTACACTGATAGCATCTTTGGTTCCTCGTCCTTTTCTGAATCCGAATTGATCTTTCCTAGCATTTCTTTGGCCTTTTTCTCTAGCCTTTTATTAAGAATTCTCGTGTTGATCTTTGAAGTGTGTGACAGTAGGCTTATTGTTTGGTAGTCTTTACACTGCATTACCTTTGCTTCTTTCTTAGAGGGATCGTTATTACTTTTAGGAAATCCTGAGGTCACTCTCCCGAGTCGTAAATCTTGTTAATTAATTTCGTAGTCACTTTTAGTCCTTTCGACCCCATGATTTTAAGTAACTCTACTGGTATTCCATCGCTGCCTGTAGCTTTTCCTTTCTTCAGTTCCAGTATCGCATTTTCTACTTTGATTTTCATAATACTTGGTCCCAAGTTGTCTTCTTCAATGTTATCCTCTTCTACCAGTTCTATTTGTACCGATCCTCCCTGCTTGCTGTGTAGTTCCTTAATGTATCTTCCCATACCTGTGCTACATCCCTTGGTTCTGTGACTATTTTTCCATTTGTATTCATAATTCCTTTACCACGAATTCCATTAGGCTTCTTATTTTCTAATCCCATTGCCCTAGCATACATCATATCGTACTGTCCTAACCTCGCCATCTGTTGTATTTCCTCACATTTTTCTTTTGTCCAATTTTCCCTAGCTTTATCTGTTACCCTTCTCAACTCATTGTTTATGTGTCTGTAGTTGGCTCTACATTCTTCACTGTTATAGTTTTTCCATGATCTTCTCTCATCCATTTTCTCCAGCATTTCCTTAGTGATCCATGGTTTTCTGATTTTCTTCTCTTGTTTTCCAATCTCTTTATTCAATGTGTCTTTGATACTGTTTTTAATTTCCTCCCATTCTGTTTCCATGGTCTTTGGTTTGTTTTCTGATTTTCTAAGGCGATCTTCCAACTTTGTGCTGAATGCTTCTTTCTTTTCTTTTAGTTTTTCTAAATACCAAATCTGTCTTTCTCTTCTTGTTTTCCTTATTCGTTTAAGCTTTGTAGTTACATCAACTATTAGAAGGATGTGATCTGAATCAGTGTCTGCTCCTGATAATAGCTTAGCATTTTTTATGCTGTTCCTGAATCTTTGTTTTATTAGGATGTAATCTATTTAGCATCTCATTCTATCTCCTGGGATTTTCCATGCGTACAACCTTCGTTTATGGTTTTTGAACCATGTATTAGTCACTACTAGGTCGTTATTATCACAGAATTCTTCCAGTTTTTCTCCTCATTGGTTTCTTTTCCCAAGTCCATATTGACTGACAACATTTTCTTTTTGTCATTCTCCAACGATACTGTTCCAATCTCCCATTATTATGCAGTTTACCTTTCCTCTTCTGTCTTCTTCATAAATCTTGTTAATTTGTTCCTACATCTCCTCGATTTCTTCTTCTTCATGAGCAGACATTGGCATATATGCCTGGATTATCAACATGCCCACTGGGACTGCTTTTAGCTTTATTGCCATCAACCTATCATCCGTTGCTATTATTTTTGTCATGCTCTTCATCATATCTTTCCTAAGTACCAGAGCTACTCTCCTTGCCCCACTATTTCCTCCAAAGTAAACTATGGTGAATTCTTTTAGGTCGAACTGCCCTTCTCCTTCCCATCTAGCTTCGCTTAGCCGTATGATGTCAATCCTATTTCTTTTCATTTCTTCTTTCAGGTTCTCTAGCTTTCCTGCCTTCCTCATAGTTTTTACATTCCAAGTACCTATGTGTGAGCTATCTTCGACAAATGCTTTCCTCAAGCAGGACCGGATTAAGTGGTACGCAAAACACGCAAGTGCGTGGGGCCCAGATGACAAAGGGGCCCACCAGGGGCGGATTGGGCAGCCAGGGCATCGGGAAAAGTCCTGATGAGGCGATGCTGTCCATGGGCATGGGAAGCCTGAGTGGTTGCTGCCTCGTGCAGGAGCTGTTGTTATTCCGTATTCTAAAGCTATTTCAGCTACGCATGTAAGAAGGCAGCAGCCCAGATTACGTCGGTGATATCACTAAGCTTTCATTTTATTGGTTGTGTCTCTTACTTGAGAATGAAAAACATATGTATATCTTACCCAGGGCCCGGAAGAGTGGGTAGTAGCAGGTGCAAATAACTGTGGCCCGGGCTTATTTGGGGGGCCCACCCTCAGGAAAAAGTTTCCTGTGAAGATGAATCACAATACCTGCAATAAATGGCGCACACACGGGGGAGAGGCACTGGGTCCGGACCCCTCCTACCCTGGAAAATTGTGATTTTTCTAAACTGTGAAAACTTTTCTAAACTGTGAAAACATACATCGTTATTTTAAATCTGGGTTCATGGGCACCGTCAGAGAGGAATAGGAGACAGTTTTCCCCCTTAGTTTTTAACTTAAATATAATGAACAATGCCATACGCGACATTGATATAACTTGTATACAACTTTTGTGCTTGTCAATATTTCCGACCTCCCCCCCACTCCCTTGAGAGAATCCTGTGCGAGCTACTGCCTGCAATCCGTTAACTTTGTTATCAACGTTTATACATTGTTTATACACCTTTGCTTCGCCTTAAATAAACCAATGTCTTTATTAAACCATATAATCCTTTAATACTTGTATTGTGGTTAACGTTACTCCCTCATTTTCATGCTTATTTACATTCTTTGAACTTTTCATAAAAAGCTGACGGACCAGCACATGACTTTCTCCATACAGAGCAATGAATATGATTACTCTTGACGTCAGTCTTCTCAGAAACAATTATCAGCGATTATTACACTGGAGAATAATTTTAAGATATTTTCAAGTCTTTATTACGTAAAAAAAACAAGTAAAGAAAATTGTTAACTGCTTCTATCGCTAACAAAATATCTATGAGTAATTAATATCACCCTCGGAGGCGTATGCACTGCTATCAACAATTAGAAAGTATTATCATAGCAGCGGAAACAGTGGTATCACTTAGCGACGTATTTAACGAAAATTTAGAAGAAAAATCAAAATATCTCTTCAACTATCGGCTTTATGAAAAAAATGTTCCAAATAAAACTTCTATCAACTTTTATTCTCTACAACTTTTATAATTACAACTATTTATGAAAATTTAGTTTTAAAGGAGACATTAAAAAAAATCGGAAAAACAACTAGAATAAACATCCACTTCCGATCCCATCTTGGGCCGGGGCCCAGAACCTGTGTTTTGTGTGAGGCCCATGAACTGCTTAATCCGGCCCTGTCCTCAAGACATTCCTCACCCGGAGATCCGACTGGGGGACTATTTTACCTCTGGAATGTTTTACCTCGAGATAACTCATATTGTCCGGCCATATAATCATTACTAGGGAATTGTAATGTGGTAGTTTTCCTCTTGCTTTCCACATCACAGTACTGTAGCCGTTAAAATTGTCCTGATCACGCCTACTGCTCTATTGAATATAGACCCAGCCAACATCATTTGTTTTCGGCTGTATACCATACTGACAGTACTGCTGTCTACTGCCAGGCACTGATGATAGTTTTTAAAAAATTAATTTTGTTTTTTTTATGAAAAAACCTCCATTTGCGGGGATCGAACTCTGGAACTTTGTAATGAGAAGCCGACACCCTAACCACTACACCACCAGTGCATGTGTATATTTACATATATACACATACATACACACACCTATATGCTTTTTAATAATAAGTAATCACTAAAATAGATAAAATACTATGCATTGAAATTAGGTATACCATGTCAATTGTTGAGTAAGCGTAAAATCAAAGTCAACAGGTTTTATTTTTCAAAAAGACATTTCAAACATTCCAATGTTTTTTACATATTTTCATCTGTGAAACATAAGTCTGTACCCTTTTTCAATCTAATTTGCTGAGAGACATTTTAAAAAAATGCAAATAACATAGCATGCTAGAACGAAACAAAAATATATTTATACGAAGGAAGATACGTCAGATATGTGACTGATAGATTAGTTCAACAAATTACGTATAAATGTTCTTATTTATTTATCATTTGTAAATGTATCTTTCTTCAATTTCAAGCATTATTTTCACTTATTTCTCTCCCTCCCCCAAACTTCATTGTTTTCCAAATAGTGTCCTTCCTTAGAAATGTCAAGAGTTGGCAACCCTAATCATGATTATTTCATTGATTTTTGATATGTCATTCTCAAATCAATTTGTTATGATGGACCTGGAGACAACATTCATGATGCATAAATATTACCAGTGACATTATGCTTTAAAAAAAATATTTTACCATCAATTAAAACCTGTATCTTACCATCCAATGTGGTAATGACAGAGTTATGATTTTAAAAATCTTTTGCAGAATTTATAACAGTACATACTGTAAATTTGCATAAGCTTCATGGATTATTTTATAGCCTAGTATAGAAAACATATGCATATATAATTCATTCAGCTCAAAATTGTTTTGCAGTTGTATCTTTTTAAATGTCTTCCACCATTAATTACATATATTCTTTTGCAGCTATTGATATTTTTGATGATTTTATTGTCCTAGTCATTACATTGTTTATATTTCTATGATTGTGATAATTTGGATGTAATTTACAGGTATTGGTATTTTTGCATCCTACTGCTTGAAATACATATGCACCCACACATTTATGCTTACGTAGTTGGGCTGAATAATTTTGAAGTTAAATGGATAAATAAGAATCTCTGTTAAGTTTTCATAGATCATGCCGTATCTAGTTTAGTATTTAGTGCTTGTTGTCGCCTATCAAAAAGCTGGATGAGAAAATAAAACTGTCCAATTTTATAATGCAGGTATTGTTGAAAGCATTTATATGAATTCATATTATGTTTTTTAGTACACAAGTCATTCTTCCAGTCTTTGAAGAGCTATATTTGTTTGTATACATATATAAAATGTGCCTTTTTGATGTGAACTTTGCTATTGTCAGGATTAAAAACTAATGTGTCATTTGATCTTAGATTGCCACAAGTAAAAAGTTTATAACTAAATAAGAAAGTTGTCTTGTTTTTAAAGGAATTAGTAACTCAAAACATTCTTGGATAATTTTGCATTAATTTAGATGCATCAGCTTGATGTTTAAATGTACAAATGTGAGTTAAAGAAATATTCCTTTCTTTTCACTTACTTTCTCATTACCTATCAATCTCTGAATTGATTTATGCATTAATACTTAATATTTCTCACATTAAAAATTTATGGAATCAAAACCTCCATAAGCATGTAATGGAGATAAATCTGAAAGCATATTTGGTTGCTAAGTTAATGTCATCATTAGAAATGTTTTTTTATAAGTTCATAAGTATTCAGTGTTCTGGAAGCTAAAAATTTTTGAGAAGATTAAAATTAAATGTTTAATATGATGACTGTGAAGGTTGTGAATTTTATTTCATGATCAAAACAATGTTTATTTTAAAAAAATAAGCTTGAGCTGTATTCCTTAAAATATGTGCAACAATAAGAAGTATTTGTTTAGTTTTAAATCCAAAATGTATGGGAAGCAGTCATTATAGACATTTGTGATAACACTAATGATTTTAATTACATTCCTTTATTTTATAAATAAAAATTTTTTGCCTTTAATAATCCTACTTCAGGAGTGTTTATATCTTTGATACAGGCTTGCAAAGAATCTAATGAAGCCCTTAAAAAATTATTTTTCTAATGAGCATTTTTCTTTTAAAAATGGTATAGCATCTTTATTTTTTCTACAGCAATATAAACTGTTTAAAATGAAGTAAATTTTAAAATGTTATATTGAAAGAAAGTTTCAGAATACAAAAAATTCTCATTCAGTTGGTGGTTTCCAAAGGGATATTTTTTTGCTTTTTGAAACCATCACATATCTTGTCAAGGCATGGTTTAGTATAAACAAAAGTACTAATAACGGAAAGTATTAGCAAATTCAAAATTTTTAGGAATGGCTCATGTCTTTCAATTGGTTATATTCCTGTTTTATTCTGATGGAAATTTTATAGTATCTTTCATTCATTGTCTTCTTTCCCCTATTGTATTAAAAGTTATTTCATTAACAAGTTGCAGCAACTGCTAGATGTATAATTTTTGTGCAGGCAATTGAATATAAAGGAATTTTATAATATTACTGATTTCTATAATGATGTTATTATTTTTGTTATTTTAACTTGCCATTGTTTATCTCTATGTAAATATATATTTTTCTGTTAGTGCAATTTATATGCTATATAAAGTGTTGTATAGTTTAGGCACATGTTTGTATGAGTAGGTAAATCATGGAATACCTTGTAGTTTTCATGTTCTGTTAATGAAATGTATTTTACTGGCATTAAATTAAAATTCAGCTTTTGCAGCTTTATGCGATAAGATATACAGTCAGAGTCTAATTTAGCACCACAGTTTGTCTATAACTGACATTGGAGATAAAGAGGAGGTGGGGGTTAATTGATATATATGCTTGCTCTATGTAATCATAGGATGGAAGTTCATTTCACAGTGATTCATGGTGGTTTGTAGTGGTGGCACTATATAGGAGGGTGCTAAATTGTGGTCTGACTGTTTTCAATTATATTTATTTAATGTATGTGGAGTACTACTTGCATAATTGTCTCCTAGCTATGGTGGAGACTAAAGTGATGAGAAATGTTACTACAATTTGCCAGTAAAGAAATTGTTGCTCATTGTGTTTGAATGTGAGTTTAAGAATGTTCATGTAGAACAGGGGTTCCCAATCTTTCTGTGGGCAAGGGTCCATTGAAAACTAAAGTGGCGGGTGCCAGTATTCTTACCCTGGTAAATAAAACTGCAAGTTAAGACTTAAAATACATCACATGTAAATTCGATTAAACAGAGTTATGAAGTCTTATTACATTGATACTTTCCTGCATTCTGTAGATGCACAACACATTCACAAGATCTCAAATTGTTGAGGACAGCAGAATAAACATCGGCGTGCGCCACTGTGAACCTTGATGGGTGCCATGACACCCGCGGGCACCGCATTGGGAATCCCTGATGTAGAAGGTCAAATTTAATTTTGAAAGATGTAATGCATAAAATAGAAATTTTGAGGGAAATTAATTGGGGGAAAGAGGAAATAAAGTATCAACCTGACCCCAACCCAGGGGGATAAAAGAAAATGACCAACTCCTAACCAGCTGCCCTAACCCAGGGAGGATGGAAAAGAATGAATCCAATCCCTAACCAGCAAGTCCAACTCGGGAGGACGTTTCATATTTGTTTTGTACTATGTAGTGCCATATCTTGTCACTTCAGGCAACACTGTAGGTGGGAGACAAATATGCAAGTAGAACAGAATGTGATTGCAGTGTAAAGTACGATGTGATATTAAAGCAAAGTTACATCATTTTCCCCACATTTGAAAGTCCAGTCATTTAGATTTTTGACCAATAGCAATATTTGAGTCACTTAGAAATTTGGCTGTATTGCTCTGCAGGTTTCCTAAAATTGAAAATTAAATGTTTTATTCACTAGAAACAAAAAAGAGGAAACCCAAGGATTTCATCAATTGAAGAAACTGCATTACACCAATTTTTTTACAATTCCAAATCTCATTTCACAATTCCTACTCTTAAAGCTTATTTACAAGTAGACTACAATTTTTGTTAATGTAATGATGGGAATACGAGGGTGAATCAAAAAGTTCCCGAAATGATGTCGATAGCACCGTATCTGAGTTCAAACAATAACATACCATAGTTGTCTGAAATTACCTTGATCTTAGCTATAAACATACAATCTTTGATAAGAATTCATTCATTTGGTATAAAATAACATCAGTTTTTTTAATCCATTGATTTGTGAGCAAGGACAATTTGAAATTTGAGATCAGAGTGAACATTAAGTTTTTGACAAAACTTGGTTGAGAACCGACTGCCATCATTTGGGATTTGCAGAAAGTTTGTTGGAATGATGCACCAAAGGAAAATACATTTTATGAATGGGTGAAATGGTTTAGGGATGGACAAGAAAACATTGAATATGACCAGTGAAGTGAGAGACCAATGTCAATGAACGAGGAAACTGGCTGCCATCCAATCGATTGTGGAAGAAGATTGATGAGTGTCAGAGCAAACGATAGCCACACGTTTGGATATCTCATTTCGTTTAGGATTGAGCAAGCTTTCTGCTTGATGGGTGCCAAAAGTGTTGCGTGCTGAACACAAAACTCAAAGGGCTGATCATGCAGTTGAGTTTCTCAACCGAATTGATGCCAATCCTGAAGATTCCTACATATTAGTGAATAGTGATGAAACGTGGATTTATCAGTGTGATCCAGAAAGCAAGATTCAGTCTAAACAATGGTTACCAAGGGAATAAAGTGGACCAATCAAGTTCAAGGCTGAACAGTCAGTCAAGAAGGTTATGGCAACAATTTTTTGGGATTATGAAGGCATGATCTTAGTCGATTTTCTTGAAGGACAATGGACAGTCACAGGAAGTTATTATGAACAGATCTTATGGAAATTGAACGCTGCTCTTGTGACAAAATGGCCTGAAAAACTGCATTGTCAAATTTTGTTTCACCACGACAATGTTCCAGCACATTCGTCCATGGTTTCAAGAGCTGTGCTTTGAGAATTGCATTGGGAACTGCTTTCTCATCCACCCTATAGTCCGACTTGGCTCCTTCGGACTTTTTCCTGTTACCAAAATTAAAAGATCACATCAAAGGAGTTTGCTGGGAATCGATATTTGAGGTTAAACAAGTAGTTTTGAACTGGCTTCAATCAAACAATCCAAATTTCTACAGAAATGGGCTAAAATGATGGCGACAATGTATGGAGAAGTGTTTAGAGTTAGATGGTGGATATAATGAAAAATAAATGCGTTTTGGGTTTATTCTATTTTTATGAGATCATTCCGGGAACTTTTTGATTCACCCTCGTATACAGATGTAGAGCAACCTCAAATCTATCCATCCACACCAGTGTGAGAGCACTTTTGCAATAATTTTTTGATTATTAGGAGGGTTCTCAATTCATTGGCCTTATTTAAGCATAGGGCTCATAAATTATATTTTTCCTTTTAAGTTTTTCTCTCATAATTTTTACATTTGACTAACATGGGAACGAGTGCAGCTAATTTTTAATTTGCATTTTAAAATGAGTTACAATCGAGCTACGAACTCGGGAATAAAACGATCGTATGCCTGAAAGTAAAAAGTTGATTTTGATTGAAGAAGGAAAATCGAGGTTATCATTCCTAAAAGTTTATATTTATTTTAATTCATTTTATTGATTTTTATCTTGAAAACTTATACATTTAATTCCATCTAAGTGAATTTTACTATGATTTACATGCCAGATTGTTTTTTGAATTTTAGTTCATGTTCTGTTGTTGACTTCGATCATTGAGCTGGAGCAGCTAATTTCTCACACAAAATCAGCAAGTATGTTTTATTCCAAAGGCATTAATTGACAGTCAAACTATGGGCTCATGAATCCTGTGAAAGGTAAAAGATTTACCAATATTTATAGCTACCTGGTTATATAGTTCATTTAATAACACAATTATCGTGCGTAAATTTTCCACGGTTTTGTAGCAGCAGGAGTTCAGGAAAGAGTGTAATGTTACCAGGCGTATACGTATGTATATGAGAAAGTTTCTGTAATGTATACATATTATGTATACCGATTTTTTAAGAGTATGACCACCCGCGATAAGGCAGAATGAATCAAAATAGCTTCGCGCAACGTTTATGTCCCACTTATTTTCTAAAATATCTAAAGTTTAATAAGTTTATTATTTTTATATCTAAAATCGTCAATTTATTTTATAAAAAGTTTTTACTATAATTGCTAATGATATTAACTACCGACATTTACTTAATCTACATCAAACGTGTAACGCCCATCTTCTATGTTTACGATTTGAATTGCTTGATTACAATGAATATTCGTGTTATCCTCAAATGTATACCTTACTAAAGTAGAATTTAGTATTTTATGATAATGGCATTCAAACCTGGAACGGCTTCTTTACCTACTTCTGAAGTTGAACTAACAATTTCTTGCAGGTAGTATTTAAGTGTTTTCTGTCTTGTATTGAAACGTTTCCGAAAAGTTTCAAATAATGTTGTTTTTTATTTAGATCATTGCATGGAAAGGATGTGTTTTCTAAGTCCGACCCAATGGTTGTGGCATATCGTCAACCATTCGGGGAAAGAAGATGGGTCGAATTTAACCGCACCGAAACTATTACTAACTCCCATGATCCTGATTTTACGAAGAAATTTATATTGCCGTACCGCTTTGAAGAACAGCAGCCTCTTTTATTTAAAGTATATGATGTAGACTCTTCCAGCACAAACCTGTCAGACCACGACTTTTTAGGAGTGGCATCATGCACTTTAGCTCAGGTACATAGTAGTCTTTGAATAAAGGTATATGAATAATTACCAATAATCACTGTGATTCTAACTCCAGAAAATGTTTATGTTTGAAATGGTGTTTTTTATTGACCATCAATGGAGTTTTTTGTCAAACGATTTAATAAGTAAAAGTGCTGCGTTTAGGGAACTTAACGAATGCCCGTTGAGGTTGTCAATTGATTTTAAATACTTAACGAACATGCAGCAACTTGATAACTTTGCGGTGCCCTTTGTTAAAGAAGTATCAGTATTGCTCGATTTTAAAGGCCCATTTATGAAGACACGGTACTAGTTGAATTCTTTGCTTTCAGAATAAAGGCCTTATAATGTTATTTTTCCTCGTATTTTTAAACACGTATGTCTTGTTACTTACCTATTACGCTGTGCATTACCTCGGTTCAACAGGTGGGTCTTTGGACCTCAGATGTTAAGCATGTCAAGTACCAGGACCGTTTTATTATCACTGCAAACTAGGCAAGTGAAGAGATTGTAGCAAAAATGGAGCCTGTAAGTTAATATTATTCGGTTAACTTTTTTTTTCTCTTCTTGACTAACTGGAATCAGGGACCCATAGTTGAATTTAAATGGTTTTTATCCCGACCTAAATTTTGCTTTTAACAGTGATAATAATATGAAATTTCAATTGCTAGATAAATTAGTTTGTATAAAATCGTACGAACAATATTTCAACCAACTGGAGTAACCTATCAGCCATAATCATTGATAATATTTTTGACACTATAGTAATAATAATAATTTTTATTATAATATTCCCGAGGTCATAATATTATAATGATATAGGACAAGTCAAATTAATAGAAGCAAATTAAGTTACTGTTGTAAACTTTCATCTTGTAGACCATGTGGCTCAGATAACTTTAGTACAGTATATATCTTTTAATTTAATTTCCAAGTGTAGCGATAGAAGATTTTTAAAATATATATTTTTATCTCTAATGCTCAAAGTAAATTCCATACCATTCTTCAGGGTATAATTTGGGAAAATGTTAACAATTCAATAACTCTAAATCAGGGGTCAGCAACTTTTTCTGCATGGCGGGCCACATTCGTAGTTGTGAATAATTCTGAGTGCTGCATTGGAAGTTATGAGAGCTTCGGCAGGCCTGATGAGCAGTTACAACAAAAGTTACCCAGAGATTTTGTGATCGCATATTAGGGAAAATCAAGTCTGAATAATTTAATATAGTTAAAACTTCACCAGAAATGGTTTAGAGACCATAAATTTACTGAAAAATCTGAAATTGTTTATATTAAATTTTACCGACCAATTTTTCATCATAGATTTGCAGGCTGCATAGATCGCTCTCGGGGGCCGCATATGGCCCATGGGCAAAAGGTGGCCGACCCCTGCTCTAAATGATAAATAAGTTAATATTATTCGGTTAACTTTTTTTTCTCTTCCTGACTAGCGAATTAGCGGCCCATAGTTATTTTAAATACTTAACCAACATGCAGCAACTTGATAACTTTGCGGTGGCCTTTGTTAAAGAAGTTTCAGTATTGCTCGATTTTTAAGGCCCATTTATGAAGACACGGTACTAGTTGAATTCTTTACTTTCAGAATGAAGGCCTCACGATAGTATTTTTCTTGTATATTAATAATACACGTCATAGTGACACTACCTATTATGCTGTGAACCCTCAGGTCAACAGGTGGATCTAGGCACCTCAGATGTTAAGCTTGTCAAGTGCCACTGAATATATTTCTTTCGTATAAAATCAATATTTCAACCAGTGTTAATCATCTTGATAATATTTTTGATCAATTTTGAAGCTAATGAAGCTACTGTTCTAAACATTTTGTGAGCCACATAGCTCATATAACTTTAGTGTAGGATTTACCTTTTAATTTAATTTTTATGTCAAACGATAGAAGAATTTTGAAAATAGGTGTTACATCTAATGCTCAAATACATTCTGTACCATTGTTCAGGATATAATTTGTTGTAAATGATAAATTTGACAATTTTCTAGTAATATTTATAGCATTTTCAATTATTGAATTCCTCTAATAAGTAGGTGAAAGGACATAACTGTGAGTAAGACTTCAGTTCTTCTTAGTCTCATTATGCCAGGGATTAATACATTTAATTCAAATGGTAATACCATTGATAAAAATACTACATTGCAAGCCAAAAGAAATCTCAATATCAATCTAATTGGTCTTTCAAAAAGTAAAACCAAGGCTACATGGAAAGGTGCAGATAATCCCTCTGGTGTAATTACTCTAGTAAATGGTAATCCTTCAATTAATGATTTGTTTCAGTTATATGGCTTTTTAAAAGCAAAAAAAGGTTAAAAACCATATAACTTCTACAAAATTTATTTTTTTCTTTTTTGATGACATCTAATAAATCCAAATTTATTTGTTCTTTTTAGCGCAACATAAAAGATATTATTTAAAAAAATTTTATTTTCAATTATTTTTTTTTTTGCGCATTTAAAAAATGCTCTTATAGTTTCACTTTGGCATTTGCCTGTGCACTTCCTTAAATCAAAATTGTTATGAAACCGTAAATGATAGAGAGTGGAAACTTGGAATGTAGATTTATGTACTGCTGCCATTTGTTTTTATTTAGATTTGAGTTTTTAAAAATATACAGGATCTGATAGAGGCCCATTTAAATTTGGCTTTTAAAAAATATTTTCAAAGATATAAGAGATGGAAAGCTGAAATTTTACCATCACATTGATGCCAAATACAAATGAAGCTCTAGTGACCAAGTATGTCGTGGTATTACCACATAAAAAACAAGGTACATAATCTAAATTTATGCATATAATGGGTGATCAAATTCCAAATTCTTCTCAGCTCATCATTTAAGTTAATGGCAGTAACTTTCATAGCAAAATAAAACAATGAATTTAATAGTAGATATAAAATGCACTAATTTTATCCAGTCATGGAAAACACTCGACTTGTTACTTTGTCTCATGAATTAAAATGTTTTCTTAAACAATTAATAATGTAGTGTTGACTGTATCTTTTGGTGGCAGTTACATTGATGGGCACATATTTCGATCCCTCTTCTGGAGATCTTCTTCAGGGTTGAAGTGTAATTTCTCTGTGCTGCCTGGTTTTTATGCTGTATGCTCCTTTCCTCACCTTCGGGTGCTCCAATTTCTCTTTCACCCTTCCCTCAATCAGGAGGTGTTTGGATCATAGTTGCAAATTTAGTGACTTTGTCGCTAGATTTAGCGAATTTTTACTTCCTTTAACGACTTTTTTTTAGTGTTTAGCAACATGTCACTAACTTTGCGATTTTCTACTGATCTAGTAACAAATGTAAATATTGCCCTATGTAAGCAGAAATACATACAAAATAAACCAAACGTATTTTATGATAGCTTTATTAAAATATATAGAAGTTTTAATAAATCTTAAAATATTTCTACAGCTACTTCTCCAGTTATGATATTTTGAAGACATTTTATACTGATATTGAAAGATCTCGTTATAATTTATGTTGAAGAATACATCATAAAACAGAGTTAAATTACAGAAAAAATTATTTCTATTGAGTATTAAAGAAGGTGTTCTTCTCAATGTAGAAATTAGACCGATTTTTATTAGAATCTTAAATACTAAGTAGATGTGGATTTTGATGATTATTGAATGCCTGCCTCATAAGTGAAGCATACTTTGTTGTTTCGAATTTTAGAATAGATGGTTAGTAAGATTACTGCCACTAATTGTGACTCACAATGTGTTACAAAGTATGGAGAGTGTTGTCATAAGTGGATGAGCGCTTCGTGTGTGTATATCAGAGAATTTGAAGGTAGTACATTGAGCCATTAGCTAGCTCTCAATCATTTATGTTTTTAAGCTGTCCCAAAAATCCAAAAGTTTTATACCCTTATTAAAAATTCGGATGTATGTAAGTTTTTATAGATTGATTTATCATTTAATTTATCGTTTAATATGAGGTGGAGCCCGGAGATGACTACCCATTACAACAAAGCGAGCCGAAGGCTCGTCAATATATCCTTTCAATGTTATATACTCTTGACTGTTGTGCCACAAATTGAGAGGATATATCGACGAGCCTTCGGCTTGCTTTGTTGTAATGGGTAGTCGTCTCTGGGTGCTACCACGCCCTTCGCCTTGCCCGGAACCAAAGAAACCCTCCACGTTGTCCAGAGATTGGGTTTGTAAATGTAGAGACTGGCCAATCAGTCATGGGTTAGCAACAGTCAAACGAGATATAATAAATGACCTTATTTAAGTCATTGTTGTATTTGTAAATAACTGCAAAACATAAACATTAACAATAAGCATAGAGAATTTGGGTTCCCCGTTAATAGAAAAGTACCTTTAATTTTTATACTTATAAAATAAGCTTGACCTATAGATGTTAATATCTATTCCATTTTTTAATAATAAAAAGCTTGCAAAAATTCTTCCTTATTTAATACTAATAATTAAATATCTTAATTGATATTCATTTGTAAAATAGATAATAAGTTTATTAATTAGATTAATAAGAATTATTTGAAGTATTTATGCACTTTTATTTTTAAGGACTTTTTAGTGACACATTCTTTGAGTTTAGCTACTTTTTAGGGTGTACTTAGCGACATTTTCAAATTTAGTTTTGGCAACTATGGTTGGGATCCCTTTCACTTTTCCCATTGATTCCTTCTTCAGCTCTTCCTTCAGTCACAAGTTTCCCCACCTCTTTTCCTCTCCCTTTAACGTCCTCATTGATTCTCTCTCCCCCTTCCCCTGCTCTGATAGGATCCTTCCCTCCTCTTCATGCTCCTTAGTTTTGGTGCCCTTCTCCCCCTCCCCCATCCTCTCTCCTGAAAACCTTCTATGTTTTTGGAATAGTTATCTCCCTGTCCCACTGATTTTAAATTCATCTTCCTTGTTGATATTTGCCATATGTTTTTCGATTTCAATGGCTTCACATATTATGAGTGGGAAGTAGTATTTCTCCCTCGAGGATTTTAGTTTTCTCTCACACACTATCATATTTCTTCAGATGTGAAAAGTTTCTCATTTGTATTACTTTTTCTTCTGTCATTGTGTTACCTATGTAGAGAATCTCACATCAATCTAATTTCATTACACTTGATGTAGTTTATTTTTCTGTTCTTTTATGCTAATCCATGTTTTCAATAGCTCAACTAGTCTACGTAATGCAGTGGTTTGCATTGTTGTTGAATTCATCACTAACTCTTATAAATAAAATCTAACCAAACCATATGTCTGCAGTTAGAATGTATATCCATCAGTTTCTAATACTTTGGACCATGGGAACAGTTTCACCAGTATTATGAACACTTCTAATATTTACCTACATTTTGTTAATTATTGCAAGATGTTTGCGAGCCAAGTTTTGAGAACCTCTGACTTGGGAAATATAGGTATAGAAATTAAGCTGATCACAAATATACATTTAAATCAAACATTTTATGACTGGAAGTCAGAAATATGTTGTGTGTGGTGCTGTTTGTTAACTTGCCAGTAATTTTTTGTCTGTTGGAGTTGCAACACTGATATATCATATGATTTACCAAGTTAGTTTTACCTTTGAGGAAATTTCTTTTTATCTCTGCTGATGATGTTTTTATTTTTACCATATTTCTGTACTTCTTAGTAGCCTTCATCATTCAGATGAGAATAATAAATGCTTATGATCTGAAACAATGTAATTTTCTTTGAGTATACTTATTGTTGTCACTATAATTATTCTATCTGATTTATTCAAAACATTTAGCATTTAGCATTCATTGGAATAATTTAAAATTTGTCACCTATATTTGTTCATGGTATAGTACTCTTGGAAAAAAATTGTAATGGCGTTGCAACTATGGACATTAGTAAATTTGGATTGATAAACATGTAATTAGATACATAGTTATATATATTATTATCTGGATAACTGTGATGTTTGAAATAAAGCTATACGTTTGTTTTCTGATAGATGGTATCAAGAGGAAAAGTGCAGCTTCCATTAACCAAGCATGGAAAGGAAAATGAAAATGCCCGTGGACACATCATTGTGAGCGTAGAAGAGCTGGAATCAATAAAAGATAATTTAATTCTCCAATTTTGTGGAAAACATTTGGACAAAAAGAATTTTTTTTGGAAATCGGATCCATTCTTGGTTTTTATGAAGGTTAATCTTACAAAAATTTTCTAACTTAACATTAATCTTTTTCGTATGTGCATTTCATTATTTGTGTATAAATGATATTGGCAGAGGTCTGTGTGTACATTTTGTAGCATGCAGAATTATAACTCTGCTTATTTCTAGTTATTAGTTAATTGAGGGCTTGGGATTAAATGTAAATTATAATTATATTTGAGTTGTATACGATGATGGTTAAATCTACAGAAAACATGTTTGAACATTAAGTGAAAACAAAGAATAATAACATTCACTTAACCTTAGCTTGATAGAATTCTATTATCTAAAGGAAAGTGACTGGGTTTTCACATCAAAGTAAACAAAATTATTCAAATTTGTCTTTCTTTTTCTTCAATTAAGAAAAAGTTCAAGTAGTTATAGCAATTCCTCTCAGATACTTATTTGATTCATGTTTCCATACAAGGCAATGGAGTCTGGTGATTTCAGTTCAGTACACAGAACAGAAGTCATTAAGAGGACAGTAAACCCACAATGGAAGAGATTCTCAGTTCCTTTGAGGGCTATATGCAATGGTGATCTTGACCGTACGATTAGGGTAAGTTAATGTAGTTGTAAGTATTAATGAGTCATGAAACTGATATTCAGAAACTAAAAAGATAAAAATGTGGTTATTAAATGTTATTCAGATGTATGTAAAAATGGAAATGAATTATTGACAAAAAGTGCCTATTCCTACTTATATGGCCATCCGTTATTAAAAGGTAATTACAGTTGCATTGGTTGTCTTTCACTAATAAGGCAAATGTTTCATTAAAGCTTACATTTTATTGGTTTATTTAAATAAATACTTCTTTCTATATATATAGGTTAATTGTTATGATTGGAACTGCAGTGGTGATCATTGTCTAATTG
This sequence comes from Uropetala carovei, assembly GCA_036926305.1. Taxonomy (NCBI): domain Eukaryota; kingdom Metazoa; phylum Arthropoda; class Insecta; order Odonata; family Petaluridae; genus Uropetala; species Uropetala carovei. Next base: position 7,252,405 of record JAXCHB010000060.1, read on the forward strand.
GAGAATTTGAAACTACTGTCAGAGATTTAAGTGAGGGCCCTGGTCCCAAAAATGCGTACCTTGTGATAAACAAGAAAAAAAAGGTAAGCCTTTTCAAGTTGTTTACATTGGTAATTATAATTTGAGAGTTGCGTGCTTTGACAAGTTTTGTCAACTGTCTCATTGGCTTACTTAAAATTTAGGAAAACTGCTAACAGCATTATTCTGCTCTGATGGCCTTGATAGAGGGATGGTTAGCATGTATAGCAGGGATGCTCAGACTTGACAAGCTTGGGAGCTACTTATCATTTCTTACTTATGTGGCGATCGACCGTCCAACTTCATTGTTAAATTTATTTCGAGCGGGAAGGTGGGGGGGGGGGGGGGGTTTGAAATGCGGTATTTAATTAAATGTCATTAGGGCTTCAGGATTTAAACTTTGGAGCTATGTATCAATATCCACTTATGTGGTGATCAACCACCCATTTTCACTCCTAAAAATGTTTTTGAGCAAGGCAGAAAAGTTTCAGAGATCTACCTAAAACAAGTTGGCGATCGACCGGTCGATCATGATCGATGCCTTGAACACCCCTGGTATATAGCTTCCAATGCTAAGGTTCAAATCCTGCCAAGGGTGTGGTCGTGTGTGTTCGTACTTGTTATTGTTGTTGTGCTCATTATATAGACTGTAAAGAGCTGTTTATGAGCTAGTGAAAATAAAATAAAAGCTACCCAACTTGTTATGTTGTAGCTCTGCTGCTTGTAGTAGTCACTAGAGTTGCAATGGAAGAATCTGTAAATTAACATTTACAGTGAAACCTCAATTTTACACTATTGAAGGGACCACCTAAAATAAACGTAAAATCGAGAGAAGTGTAAAAACAGGGCAATGTAAATTATATAACATAAAGTAAAATGTGGGTTGCTTGATATCATAACTTTGGTTAGCCATCTAAAATATACATGTTTGAACACAATTGCAAATAGACTAACCCACATAACATTTTCTTTCTTTAACCAGTCAGAAAGTTCGATATGTGTTCCAACATGTGCATTAACTTGAGGTAAGATATTAATTTTATCACTTAACGTAAATACTTTGTTATACTTTATTATCCATATTTCAGGCCAAAAATTAATTAATGGAGTGCCATGTTTATAAACAGTGCCAAGCGTTATGTAGATGTCGTCGAATTCCTACTAAAATTACTGCGATTGACCGATACATAAATGGATTACCGCGTTCAGTATATACAACACCTATAGTGTCATGCTGATATCACCTTCCTACAAAAATAAATGACTGCAACTACGCAAGCGTAACGGTGAGCATGAAGTGTGTTCGTATCTTCGATTGGCTGATAAATGGATTGCCACGTGAGGTTGCAAACATTTCATATGTTAACAAATGCCTATTTAAACATGAGTTTGAGAAAGTTATGACTAAAACTATTGAATGAAGCCTATTTTAACCTTGAATACGGGTATTTCTTTGCATTTTCCAAAATAGAAATTTGAAAATGTAAAATCGGGTGAATTTCTGTTGTCAGGACTCGAAAAATTAGGTGCAGATTTGGGGTAAATGTAAATTCGAGGAAACGTAAAATCTGATAAAATTTTACATTGTTCTTATGAGCATTTCACCGGGACCATACAAAAAGTGCATAAAATCAGAAAAAACAAAATCGGAGTGCAGAATCGAGGTTTCACTGTAGCCCTTAAATGCTGGATTTGAATGTCAAATTCAAGTGGGATTTAAATACTCTGATAAAATAATCTGAACTATCAGTCAGAAAACAATGAAATAAGAGCATTTAAAAAAAAAGGCTATGATAAATTGCATTGTGTAATTATTGCTGAAAGATTTTTTTAATTAGGGACCAAAATCCCTTGTATATACCATTAGGATTACCTCACCTTTCTTTCTTTTTCACTTCCTAATCTGTCTTGAAAATGGAAAATACTATATTTCCTTCATTCTCTCTTCAGTCCGACAAAGGAAAAACTTTACTTATTGTTAGACAGCTTTTGCATGGAGAAATGGACCATGTACAGCTGAATTATGAATGTTTTGACATCATGAGTCTTAAAACTCGTTTTTTCAATCCTTAGTTTGCCTATTTGCAAAGTATGTTGAAGGAAAGACATTTTAATATTACCTAGAAAGCATTGAATGTTTGGAATTGCTTAGTGTATAAATGAGCGTAGAATATCACTGTCTCCTGTAGTGTAGTGTAAGTATTGCAGGGCATTTAAGTGTTAATACAAAATTTGTTCTAGTTGAAATTTAAAATAATATTACTTTTGTTTTCTCTTAGATTACCTGGGTATGCACAACCGTATTTTTAAATGCATGAGTTATCTCATGCATTTAAAAATAAAAATAATCTTGTTGAACTTCTGAACTTGAAAAACTTTTCTCAATTATTCATTCACAATTTGGAAAACAATTCTCATTTTTCATTCTATATGGCATCAGTCCTTGTTGTAACTTGTTTTTTCCTATTTTTTTTCTCTGCAGGAAAGGAAAAATTCTTACAGAAGTTCAGGAACTATTTTACTCAATTATTATGAGATTCAGAAGACATATTCTTTCTTGGACCACATCAAAGGTGGCACTCAGCTCCATTGTTCATTTGCCATTGATTTTACAGGTATTTCCCATTTAATACCATCCTTGTATAGATCCCTGTTTCTTTGACTATGATAAGGCATACCATATTTCCCAGTGTACAAAATGCACTTTTTTGTTGTGAAAATGTGTTTTAAAGTAATGCTGCTTCCAATACAATGAATGTTTTAATGCTGGTAAGATATTTAACTTAAAATTTAGATAAACATACTTTTCAAATTCTTGCAACAGTTTAATAAATTTTTGATTTGGTGTTTAGGTTCAAATGGTGAACCGACTTCTCCAGAATCACTCCACTTCATCAGTTCTTTTCCAAACTCTTATGAGGTGGCCATTCAGTCTATAGGATCCATAATCAAGGATTATGATAGTGACCAGGAATTTCCTGTTCTTGGTTTTGGAGCCCGTATCCCTCCTGATGGAAAAGTTTCACATGAATTTTTTGTGAATATGTCACTTGATAATCCTTACTGCAAGGGAATTGCCGGTGAGTGAATGTACTTATTGATTTCATGAAATTATTTTATTCGCCATTATCTAAAAAATATCTATATCTATAATAGCCGGATGTCCGTATATCCGTCCCACCCTGTATCTCAAAAGCCATTTGTTGTAGAGATATGCAGTAAACTGCATTTTGTTTCTACAAGCTAGGAAGGCCCCTAGAAAACTATTCTCATTTTCATAGAGTCCCAGGTTTGAATTCAGGAGACAATTATATTTTCCCATAAGTTTACATGGGATTTTCGATTTTTCAGAGTAGGAGGTTTTTTTCCTTCATTCATTAAAACACGTAAATATGGACCAATTTTCTTTGTTTTTGCTTTATTTGACAGACAAAACTCTATACTATCTTATTCTTGTGATGTTCACACGTTACATGGTCGAATCATTCAGAAATACATAATTGTTTTCGAAATTTTACGGATATTTCGTACTCTTTCCGGACATTGTCAAGGCGACCATCATTGTTGCCTCCGATTCAATTAATGCCAATTAAACCTTCAAATAGGTGAAATAATAGCATTATTCGCTTCGCACTTTAAGCATCGAAATTATTGCTGTAGCAATGTCAACATTTATACATAGCAACAAATATTTACGGGTAATTATTCAGTTAACTGCATATGAGAAGCGTTTCTAACAATTTAATCAAAGCAGTTGAATCTTCCTACCATCCTTTGAATGCTGGAATCCTATCTCTTTGTAAGTAGAACCATTATATTATACATCCATAACGTTTATTAACGCAAATAGGCTCACACATAAATTTAAAATTAAATGAGAATAGGGACACGTTATTTTTTTAAACACGTTACATGGTTATCTTCTCTTCATTGATAATCTACATAAACGGTTGCATTAATTGTTATATAAAAAAGAAAGGACGTATATTTGAATAAAAAGAAAAACATAAAAGTTTGCGATCAATTATTGTATAAGGAAATGCATTTTTAGAGTTAAATGTGAATTATTGAGATCAACTTATTTTACATACTTCATCATTTTTTATGAATCAATTGAAAATTCACCGCGCAAAGATTGCGCAGGATCAGCTAGTACACTTTTAATGATGAGATAATTCTGTTTATAATTTAAAAACAGTAGATTAAATTTCATAAAATCAACAGCACTTTACGATCCTATAGGAATAGGAGAATTCATCATCTTCTGTCAAATGGTTTTACCCCTAGAGCTGCACACTGATGACATTTTAAATATCAATTGTTCAGTCTCATGGGCACTTTATTTGGTGCATATTCAGGAAAATTTTGTAATCACATTACTTCATGATCACAGTAGTACTTAATATATACTTTGTGTGTGAAAAAGTAAAACATATTATCTATTTCAGAAAATGTTTAAAGTGATAAATATAATCATCCTTGGTATGATTTTTATTGTACCAAATTATTAACTATGCTTCCTTACATGGTTATTTTTCATTTGCTCAGGTAATGCATCATTAGGGGTTATTTCTGCTCTCTAAATATTCTTTTTTCTAGGGAATATTAAAACCCATATTCTGCTTGTTAAGTATTTGACATATTTTTTACATTTCAATTGTAGACAGTTTACCATTCATGCATTTTTGTGTGAAATTTATGGTGATTTTAGGTGTTCAGTTTTAGTTTACTTTTATTGTTGGCATATTGTATTTTTAATTGTGTTTCACTCAGGTACTATGATATGTAAATGTTGGAAATATATTTATATTTTGACTGCCAATATTCTGTCTTGAGTGATATCTTACCAACTATTTATTCTGGTAATTGTTCTTCAGGATCATTTGTCTTCTTGGCAGCTGAAATAATGATCTGGTATTCCTAAATTTTTTATAGTTAAAGGATTTTCATATACAGTAATCCCTCGCCATCTGCGGGGGTTATGTTCCTGAAAAGTGCCGTGGTTGGCAAAACCATGGTTGGCAAGACCAAAGTTCCATAGAAAATAAGGGGTTAGGGGAATAACAATAAAAATGACATTAAATACGTGTATAAAAAACGAAGTAAACTTTATTTTATGTTTAATCCATGATCAAATTATTAAAACCGCTTATAAGGTTGACAAAACAATAAGAAAAAAAATTAAGAACAAGGTGATAGAACAAGATTTACTTATCTCCAAAAAAGTAGACTATCCTTCTAGTTCGCATCTTCATTTAGTACGACGATATCTTGGTTAGCTTGAGCATCAGTGGTAGTTTTGTTCTCAAAAAGACTCAGAATGGATGATTGGGTCATTTTACTTCTCAAATCCCTCTGCACCTCCTTATAGGGCCTTAACAATTCTTCCAGCCCTCGCTTAAAGTTGAAGCTACATACTGTAACTGGATCATTTTCCATAAAATGGTCAGCAAGGTTAAATGCCATCAGCATTCCCTTGCTAAGGTTATTGAGAGTCAAATTTTGTTTCTCTATAACAACATCGTCCTCCTCATCGCTACTGGAAGAATGAATAGCAATTTCTTCAAGGTCCCCTTCTGTTAACTCCTTGGCCTGGGACTGAAGGAGCTCCTCAACATCATTAGGCTGCATGTTGGTGAGCTCCTCACCTTCCAAATGTCTCGCTACCTCTAAAATGCGCTGCACCTCAACAGCAACCGGAGGAATGTCCCTGAAGTCCTTAACTGCATCCTTCCAAATTTTTCTCCAACAGGCATTCAACGTAGATGGCTTTATCTCTTCAATCGAATCTTTTATAATGCTTATGCAATCCGCGATGTAGTTTTTCCAATACTGTGGCAGTGTTAGTGTTGAGTCCCTGTCCATGGCATCCAAGATGTGTTTAAAAGTACAGCGAATATAATAACTCTTCATTGTTGCTATCACACCTTGGTCCATGGGCTGAAGAAGTGATGTGTTGGGAGGAAGAAACATAACCTCAGTGTTTGAATGAGCGAATTGGAGTGTCTCAGGATGACCAGATGCATTGTCGATGAGGAGTAGCACCTTAAATTGTAGTTGTTTTCTCAAAAAATATCGCTCAACCTCGGGGACAAAACAGTTGTTGAACCAGTCTGTGAATAAGGCTGCAGTAACCTATGCCTTACAGTTAGACCTCCAAAAGACAGGGAGATGGTCCTTATTCTTGCCCTTTAGCGCACGGGGGTTAAGCGACCCATACACAAGCATTGGCTTCATGAAGCAATCTCCAGAAGCGTTGCTGCAAAGGAGAAGAGTCAATCTGTCCTTGGCTGCTTTGAATCCGGGAGCAGCTTTTTCATCCTTCAAAATAAAAGTTTTAGAAGGCATCTGCTTCTAAAACAAACCAGATGTCTTTCAAAAACTTCATCTCTTTTCGACAATCTCATCTTCCTGATCTAATAAGTTGTTCCGGCGATTTCAGTGTCACCTACCACATCATACTACTCTGTTTCAGCTCAATATTGATGGGTTCACAATCCTCTTTACCCTAAAAATTGACTTCTGGTCATATTTTTGAAATATTTCCTCAACCATCGCTTAAGTATTATATCTATTTGTTATTGTTAACATTTTATTCAACGATCTGCTTTGTCATCGATATTTTACAATTATCGATATATCATCATACATTTCTATCAATGATTTTTTAGATCTATTGTATTCACCCATGTAATCTTTTTAGATGTCCTCTCTTATAGCATCTCTTTTCGTTTTTATGAATCGCTTTTACTTTGACAGAAATGTTACTTCATTAGACATTTCATTTTTACGCATATCACCACACAAAAAGATATATCATTATCATAATCATTATAGATAGCGTTTGTATATAAAAAGTCTTTCTGAATAAGCATAATCAACCAGAAATTTAGAGTAGGGATTAAATGTGAGGTCAGTATGCAGCAGGATTGCCAACCGTCCGTAAATTTACAGACTCCGTAAATATGATCTAAAATTGGACGTGTCTGTAAAGTCTGTAAAAATATTTAGATTTCCGTAAAAATACTACAACATTTTCAGAGGTGTAAAGAGTATATATACATTTCATATCCTTAATTACCTGAATGCGATTGTGGCTCCAAATGTGAATCATTTTTGAAGAATTGCTTACACGGAACTGCAGAAGTGGAGCTCGTTTTCTCAGCCGTTAAACTCATATAAACAAATATAAGAAATAAACTGCTTCAATGTATGATCATAAATTGGACAATTTAGAATATGCTAACGTGGCTGATGAAATATTCAGAGGCTAGAATTGGGACAAACCGAACTATATGGAAGAAAAAAATGAGAGATTTGAGGGACACGAGCAGAAAAAATGCAAAATACAAGTAAGTACATTAACTCTTTGACGCCGTCATATGTACTATTACGTCCTCCGAAAACTCCAATTTGCCGTCATACGTCCTATTACGTCCTCCGTCAGCACTACATTTAATTGTCTTTTGACGCAAAACATTCTTATATCTAAATAAACTTTATATATTTTCAAAGAGAAAGCTTTGGCCTTTCTAGTAGTGCATGTTTTGTAATTTTAATAGTGTTTTTGTATTTTATATTCTACGTTAAATTTTGCGATGAAATTTTCATTTTTGCCACAAAATTACGGTGCGTCAGCACTAATTTTCATTGTCTTTTGATGCAAGGGACATACTTAAATCTGAATAATCTTTATATATGTTGAAAGAGGAAGCTTTGGCCTTTCTAGTAATGCATGTCTTGTATTTTTTATTATGTTTTTCTATTTTATAATATACGATAAATTTTGCGCTCGATTTTTCACGAAAGTACCGTGCGCCAGCACCTTTCATCGCTTTTTGGTGTAACGGAGTTTTCTAAATATAAATAAGCTTTATATATTTCAAAAGAGGAAGATTTGGCCTTTGTACTAATGCATGTCTTGTAGTTTTCATTGTGTTTTTGGATTTTATAATGTACGATAAAGTTTGCGCTCGATTTTTCATTTTTGCCACGAATTTATGGTGCGCCGTCACATTTCATCGCTTTTTGACGCAAGGTAGATTCGTAAATATAAATACTCTTTATATATTTTGAACGAGGAAGCTTTGGCCTTTGTCTAATGCAGTGGTCTTCAACCTTTTCTGAGTCACCGCCCACTTTTACCATATGTTGTCCTTTGAAATAAGTTCACCGCCCACCCAGTGGCGTAGTGAGGGTTTCTGGCGCCCGGGGCAAAGAGTAATTTTGCGCCCCCAGTAGCAAAGCGATTTACGGAGGTAAGGTAACCCTAATACTAGTGGGATTGTCGTTAGATGAGATTGCCGAATAGTCTCAGTGGTAATAACAGTGTTTAAAAATTTATGATTTTATATATTTGATAAAATTAAACTTAAATGCTTCGCTGCTTCTGCAAGAGACTCCGACCACCCTCATGGGCCTTTCGATTTTACCGCAGCATGGATACATTTTCGCTAGTATAGTATGATATGATACTATAGTTAACGACGAACGAATTGTAATAGTTGTACAGAATATGTGTGCGTATCATTAAGCCTTTTTATAGAATTTTATTTTTCAGTGTAAAAATTAGAATAGCATTTGTTGAGTTCTTTAACGCCCACCAAAAATCCAAAAACGCCCACTGGTGGGCGCTATCGCCCACCTTGAAGACCACTGGTCTAATGCAAGTCTTGTATTTTTCATTGTGTTTAAGGATTTTATAATGTATGATAAAGTTTGCGCTTCATTTTTCATGAAATTACCGTGCACCAGCTTCTTTCATCGTCTTTTGGCATAACGGAGTTTCGTAAATATAAATAAGCTTTATTTATTTCGAAAGAGGAAGCTTTGGCCTTTGTAATAGTGCATGCCTTTTATTTTTCATTGTGGTTTAGGATTTTATATTGTACGATAAAATTTGCGCTCGATTTTTCATTTTTGCCACGAATGTATGGTGGTTCTCGTTCTAAAAATTGCTTTTCAATGCACTAGAAATGCTTTCCTTTGTGTTTGAAGTCAGCTAAAGGGAATCTTCTCAAACATCTGTTTCTTTCTTTCTGGAGCTTTTCGAGGAAAACGTCTTGTAAATATTTACCCACAGCCTAGTAGAGACCACGGACCTACGCAATGACCTACTACTTTGCGTTCGAAAGAAAGGATCCTTTGTTGCGTGAGCCATCTGCGGAAGCGAGCGAACCTGACCTGGAGAAAGCTTCATAAACATCTTTTTTATCTTTTCACAGAGAAGCTTACTAGATATTTTTAGAGTGTTTTAAGGTAAATTTCATGCTGAATTCAATTACATGTGTACGTTTTCTAAAACAATCGGGAAAGGACTTATGAGCTAATATGTAACTTTTAAAAGTTTTCCGTATTCTGTGTCTAAAATCTTTCATGATAAATACAACTTCATATCTCCGCTTCTAACGAACGAAATGTAACCATTTTTTCTATGTGACTTCTGTAATGATTAAGAATGATGACTGCATAAGTAAAACGTCTATATTATTTATAAAGCGTCTTTTAAAAAATCATAAATACAACACTTAGTTAAAAATTTCCAGTCAAGACATGGAAAAGTTGACATGCGACAAACTTTTCACCTAATTGGTTTAGATAGATACATTCAGCGAATGAAATGTTTAGTAATGTTTAAATTTTATTTTGAATAAGATTTCATGTCAATACATTTCATAGTTCTCGTGATGCTGAAAGTTATATATAAACCGTGAACGCGCACCTGAAAATTAAGTGAGTGGTGTTTATTCGCTTCTACTGCAGCAATATTTGTGTGAGACATGATATTTTAAATGATACTGCTTAAAAATTTCATCTTTTATGTATATACACAAAATATTTCATCAAAATAAAAAGAAAACAAAAGTTATGAATTTTAAAAAAATTTTGCAAATTTTCTCACCTTTACCTGTATTTTAAAAAAACCTCATTCTGCGAATTAGGTAGGTTTTCATAAATCTCTTCCGGACTTGAGGGGTTAAACTATAGTCCATTTCATACTTATTCTTTAGTATCAGAAAGGTCTTGGTATTACATAAAGATGTGTCCATAAAAAAGTTTGGTTGTCCGTAATTTTTTCCCATACTGTCTGTAAAAAAAATTTTGTGGTTGGCAACCCTGGTATGCAAAGACGAAGCAAAAATGAAAACTAAGCACCAATACTTCTCTGGATCTGTCATGTCTGATGACATGAAAAACTATGTACATACCATATTTACCCGAAAGGAAGACGACCTCGAATTTAAGACGACCGCAAAAAAAACCAAGGTCTGTTTACGAAAGACTTTTATAATAACACATTAAAAGCATGAATAAAAAATCGGTACAACATACATTGTACAAACTTTCTCATATAATAATGCGTCGTTTAGTTATCTTTAGAAAATCGTATCAGCCGGTTTTTAGAAAATCAAATTTTTGTTAAAGTTGCCCAAGAATAAACTAGTCTTATATTCAATCATTGAGAAAAATGAAATATTATTGCAGAAGTATACTCAAGTAATTGTACAAAATTTGATCAAAATCGTTCGAGCCGTTTTTGAGAAAATCAAATTATTCTTAAAGTTGCGTAGAATAAACTAGCCTTATATTCATTTTTTAGAAATATGAACTATACAGTATTACTGAAGACGTAAACTCAAATAACTGAACAAAATTTGATCAAAATCGTTAGAGACGTTTTTGAGAAAATCAAATTCTTGTTAAAAATGCATAGAATAAACTTCCCTTAATTATCGAATAATGTCAACCATTTCTTCATAGACTCTGCTCAGTATGATAAAATGCCTAAGTACGAGATTTCATTCATTTTCGCTGTACTGTTTGGGCTCTAGACGGCATTGCAAAAACCACTTTTTCGGATTCAGCGACACCTAAAACGTATATTTCCGTAAAAATCTCAAGGTCGAATTTTTTCACGATAACAATACTTTCTCAATACTTCGTATGAGAAAGTAAAAAGGCATTGGCTTTGACATCTAAGAATTATTCCTTTAGGTAGCAGTTTGCGTTTTAAAATAACATATGGCGGCAATTTTGTGCCATCGGCTAACGCAGCCAGCATTACCGTAACGTGTAATTTTTCGTTCCCAGAAGTTTTTATAGTGACACTATATCTTTGTGGTAACTTATTTTAAACTTAAAAATAATGACTAGTCTTCCCTTCATATTAAAACTTGGCGAAGTGAGTACTAATGGAGTGCTTTCATAAATGTTATACTCTTTAAAATTCAAGTGTACTTTCGTCTGCTGCCGAAGCACCAATCGAAAGGTAGCAGATTTTTAAATTGTAATACATAGACATGTTTAAAATGTAACAATATACCTCAAATACGGCCGCCAATCCTTGCTTAACCGTCTACATTGTCGCACATATCAGATTTCCTACCCAGCCGTAAACACACCCATTCCATCAGTGCCCCAGAGGTAATCTTTCGTACTATGTGCAACTTTAGAACTATGATACGAATTTTTAATGTATTATAATAATTAATTAAATGTAATGTATTGTTGTATGCATTTATAAATGCGTTTTCATGGACATATACTTGAAATCTGGGTGTTCCGTGTGGTGTTTAAAATGCACACATTTTCCCCACCTAAAACTTCGTACTCGATTTTAAGATGATCCCTAATTTTTTTGCAGACATTTTTTGTAAAAAACCTCGTCTTCCTTTCGGGTAAATACGGTATATGTAATAAGATTGCAAAACTACTAAATTACTTATGTGTTCTTAGTTAAAATACATCAGTATTACATAAATCAGACTTAAGAGAAACAATTTTGGATAAAATGAAAATATGCACCTCAAACCACAATACTCGAGACCTCATACCACATTTGGTAAAACTGTATACATTTCACAAAACGTATACTCAAAACCTCAGTTGGAAAAACCGCAGTTGGCGAGGGATTACTGTACAGTGAAACCCCTAATATACACTTTTCTGGAGATTGGACAAAAATGTTGTAATTGGAGGGAAAATGTAAATCGGGGGAAATGGAATTTGTAGAATAATACTCATGTTATATAGAATGCATACATATTTTCATGCAAGAAAATAATGAGATTAAAAGAAGATAAAAAAATTTATTTAAAAATATCAGAACAATTTAATTTTTTTATAAAAGTTTGACACCTTAGTTTGTTTAGTGTTTTTTATTCGACATTTTTGTATCTCAGTTTCTCTTCCATAAAGATTTTTTAACAAATGTTCACCTACAAAACTTCCTTAAATAAAACGTTTTAAATTGTTGATTGATGCCATCGCATCCGTGTAGGATGGAAAAGGAATCTCTTCATCATCATCTGATGTATTACTTTCGCTTTCCACTAGATGTTGATTAATTACATCATTAACTGACTGCACTTCACAAGTGATAACATCTTTATCAACATCCGCATAGTCTGCTAATGTTGCATTACAGTTCATTCCATCCCAGTCATTATTTTCCTCCACTTCACTCTCCTCTACCACCTCAACATTCTCACGACAGATGCCAGCTTTTTTGAAGCAATTTTTTATTGTAGACACTTTTACTTCATTCCACGATTTGGCAATATAGTGCAAAGCATCCGACACGTTTAGCATAATTTTATTTGGATCTTGACCACTGTCCAATAGTTGTACTGCTTTTTTCACCAGATTCCCTCTGTATGATGATTTGAAACACTTAATTATACCGATGTCTAAAGGCTGGAGTTTGCTTGTACAATTGGCAGGGAAGAATGCCAATTTTACATTGTTTAATTCCAGATGCAGGGCATTGGTCAAGAAATAAAATTATTTTGCGATTAAGTCCACCCATCTTTCTATCTAAAGCGATAAGCTGCTGCTCAAATATTTTGGAAGCCATCCAAGCCTTGGTGTTAGAAGTGTATTGTGTAGGAAATGTTCTTACATTTGTAAAGCATCTTGGCTTTTGAGATTTTCCAATAACCAAGGGTTGTAACTTTTCACTGCCATCAGAGTTCACAAAAAAAAATACAGTAAGTCTTGCTTGGTTCAACTTACCCCCATGGCAGTTTCCACACTTGAAACACAGACTTTTTCCTGGAAGTACATTATAAAACAGCCCACTTTTGTCCATGTTGAAGATGTCCGTAGGTGAATATCCTGCGATCAACTCTGGTACAATTGTTTGCTTCCAGTCTTCAGCTGTTTCCAGATCTACACTTTTGCTTTCACTGCAAACAGCTTTGTACATGACATTGTGTCTTTTCCTAAAGCGGTCTTTCCACCCATTCGAAGCCTTGAAATCATTGATGTTGAGTCTCGTTGCAATGTGAAGTGCCTTCTCCCGAAGAACAATGCCACTTATCGGAAGATTTGTTGCCCTTATTTTCTAATTCCATTGCCCTAGCATGCATCATATTGTATAGTAGTTTCAAAAGCTTGTGGCACCTTCCTGCGCGGACTGTGACATTGTGTAAGGGAAAGCGGTTGGCCAAACTACTGGATCCAGTTTTAAAAAGGCGGAAATATTCTGAACTGTAGATTATCATGTATATAGTTTGATTTTGAACTAATTTAACTTTGAAAGATATTTCAAAAAAGAAAAACTCCTTAACTGTACAAGGTGAATATCTAGAGACACAACAAATATTCTATTTGTTTAGAACGAATTTTTTTGCCTTCGCAGAGAACGGCCTTATTATTGGAAGTTTTCCTCCACCTGTGAAGAAATTATATCAATAGAACCTTTTAAATGAACTTAAATTCATCATTTGTATCATTATACATAGTTGAAACCAATTTTCTTACGAAGTCTAACAATAAGTGAACCAAACTCTCCTTTGAAACCTGTGCTCTCTTTTATCTTAGGAAGCAGAGCACCTAGAGTGGGGTGTTTCTTTTCCGTAATGTGGAAATCGTGAACAGTTCTTCTTATAATCTGGACATCAGATTCATCCACAAAAGATGTTGGGCTTTTCTGGAGTTTGATCTTCCGTGGACTTTTGAAACCTGTTCTGGAGCCTTTTGCCAATTCAGCTCCTTCTTTCGATATTCGTAATAAAGTGGGTTTTGACATACCTGTTGTCTCCATAACTCACTCATGCACACTTTTGATTCTTCTTTCTTTCTTCATAAAACTCAGCACATTATAAATTATTTCTCGCGCCTGACTATGAATCATCTTTTTCTTTATACCAGGTTTAGAAGTGGATGGGGTGGTATCCATGTTAAAAGAATTACACAGAAATGGAAGAAAGAGTAACAAATATAAATAAGCAACAAATATTAATTAAAAAAACAACAAAAAATAACGAATACATGCGAACAAAATAAAACCTGAAGACGGTAACTAATAACAATAATAACAACTAATAACGGAAAATGGAAGAGCAACGGAAAAATTCAATAAAAGATCAACAAAGTGAACAATAACGAGAAATAACAAAAATTTGATAACCAAACAACAAACAGAAAAGCAATAATGAAAAGGTGCATCTAATAGCACAGTGGAACGGTTGGCAATGATGGCACAATGACTGCTCTCTCACAATTGTAATCACCTCCACACCTACAGAGTTCGCGTTTCTAAAGTGGACTCTTCCATACTGAAAATCGTCTTCTGCGCATGTGTCGTAAGCTTTTGAAAGAGCTATACTGTCCTAACCTCACCATCTGTTGTATTTCCTCACATTTTTCTTTTATCCAATTTTCCTTAGCTTTATCTGTTACCCTTCTCAACTCATTGTTTATGCATCTATAGTTGGCTCTACCTTCTTCACTGTTAATGTTTTTCCATTTTCTTCTCTCATCCATTTTCTCCAGCATTTCCTTAGTGATCCATGATTTTCTGATTTTCTTCTCTTGTTTTCCAATCTTTTTATTCAAGGTATCTTTGATACTGGTTTTAATTTCCTCCCATTCTGTTTCCACGGTCTTTGGTTTGTTTTCCAAATTTCTAAGATCATCTTCCAACTTCGTGCTGAATGAATCCTGCCTTTCTTTCAGTTTTTCTAGGTTCCTTATTTGTTTAAGCTTTGTATTTACATTGTCTATTAGAAGGCTATGATCTGAATCAATGTCTGCTCCTGATAATGTCTTATCATTTTTAGTGCTATTCCTAAATCTTTGTTTTATTAGGATGTAATCTATTTAGCATCTCATTCTATCTCCTGGGCTTTTCCATGTGAACAGCCGTCATTTATGGTTTTTGAGCTATGTATTAGTCACTACTAGACTTATTAATGCATAACTACATATATAAATTCATATTTGTATTAATTAGATTTTATGGTTCCCTTGAAGGTGTCTTGAGTGCATACCACAATTGCATTCGACAAGTCCAGCTTTACGGACCAACCAACTTTTCTCCAGTGATAAACCATGTGGCTAAATTTGCTGCTACTTTCAGGGATGGAACCAACTACTTTATTCTTCTAATAATCACAGATGGAGTTATCACAGATATGCCAAAAACCGTGCAGGTTCGTAAATAGTTGTAACCTTTAATATTAATGCTACCATCATTTATGGCTGTAATTCCATTGTACGCTTAAATAAATGGGAATACTTTCAGTACTCTTTCTAGGTTGTCATATAAACTTGCTAAAAAGATCAAACCAAAAGTTTTCAATGCTTGCGTTTCTTGGAGTGGGGTCTTTTTTTATAAACTTTTGTTGTCCAAACTATATAAAAGACATTGTCACTTTGTCAGTAATGCTTAATATCTCGCAAACGACTGAACCGAATTTGATGAAATTTTATGATATAATAACAAAACATTTAATATATCGAACTCGAGATGAAAGACCTGGGTTCGATTCCAGGAGATAATTTCCATTTCCATTAAAGGAAGCACGTAATTTCACATAAAAATGAACTTTTAGACGTGCAAGATTTCATTCTTTTTTAGATTAAAATTTGAAAGAATTGACCTACGAACTTCAGATGTGAATCATTTTGAAGAAAACATTATAAAGGTTCTTATTCTGTTCGTCTTTTTCTGCCTACATTTTGAAATCACTCAATTTAAACGTTTAATTCACACATTTTAAGGAAATTAGCCATTTTAAGGGTATGTTGCCTTGCCTACCAATTCCATTGTTAGACCTCGATATCATATTGTTATTTCAATCCTAATGGGTGTAAACGTGCTTTGATTGCTTTTAATATGAGAGAGAGAGAGAGAGAGGGAGGGAGGGGACAAAGGGAGGGGGAGGGAGGGTGAGAGAGAGAAGGAGAGGGAAAGGAGAGAGAGGAAGAGAGTGGGAGAGGGCGAATGAAGGAGAGGGAAATGACTTTCAATACAATTTATGTTTTTGATGCCAATTTGATAACCATAAATAGCTTGAACGATCAAATCTTTACTCCCGTTAATATTTCAACAGGCATTACACTAGTAGTGAAATATTAAGTAGTAATATATTTTCACATAAAAAATTTTCATTATTTAGGCATTCTTTACAAAAAGTAACAGAATGGATGCCTTATGGCCAGGTCGTGTCCGCCCATCTACATTTCATCTCCAAAACTATTGTGCTGTTTTTCATGAAATTTTGTACCACAGACTTCTGTGCAAAGGAAATATGAAAATGATATTGGTTCTCATATCAAAAGGGCCACTTTCCTGGGAACAAAAAGTGAACATTGCCTAATATTTCATGAAATATTTGTCATATCAAAAAAGTTTTCAGTTAAATTTGGTAAAAATAGTTAAATATGTGGTATAGTCAAAAAGTTCCTGGACTGTCCATCAGAGTGGCTTGCAAGTGCTTGAAAACAGATAACTTGAAGATTATTATCAAGCAAAACCTTTAGAAATATAGAGAGGCAAACTTCATTCTTATTGTACATATTATTAGTTCCTTATAAGCCGTGGAGTATTGTTGGTGTTTGTGCAATTTTGTGACTGGACTGATGTGCTTTGCTAATTTATTATAGTGATAATTAACCCCTCAAGCACAGAGGACATTTACTTAAATTACATTTGTGAGGGCAGAGGAGTTTTTTTTTAATATGCAAAAATTTGCGATTTCGATTCCTAAAAATTGAAAAATTCATAACTTTTTCATTTTTATTGGATTTGTATAAAATTTTTTTAAGGATTTTAGTAGAACATGACATTTATAAACAATACCTTTTACGTTATCTTACGTCAAGCACACTCTTTGCAGGAGAGAAGAGAAATAAATCACCCAGATTGCCAACCAGTCTAACGCGCACCCGTGCTTTCATGTATCTTTCAGTATTGCAAAAACTATAAATGTCATTGATATGCAGTCTTTCCCAAAAAAATATTTCAGCTTTTATAAACATTTCATTTGCTGGTTGTACCTCTCTAAACCAAATAGGAAAAAAGTTTCTCGCAGGTCAACTTTTTCATGTCTTGACCAGTGGCTGCCTAGGCAGCCTGTGCTTAAGGAGAACCCGCAAGTGATGGAATGTTGAGGCCAAAATGTTAAAATTTACACTTGGTATTTTTTAACCTTGCCGGGACAACTTTGAATCATTTTTCTAATGAAAATAGAAGAAAAATTCCGTAGACCCAAAGGAAGCAGTATAGGCATATGAAGTCTACGGCCTAATCCTCACTTACGGGATAAATACAAAACGGTGAAGAAACACAATAGGCCAAGATAAGGGATGCCATCTCTGTACAACCTTAATAAAGCAGCCTAGGGCCATGTGGTTAGGATGAACAGACTGTTTATAAAGAGTATAAACATATTCCTTACAAACAAGCATCTCGCAGACGTTACTGTTTCAGTTATGAGATAACGGACGATTTCGGGTGCATAGGACCGAAGGAAAGAAACACTTTCAGAGGCTCAATGGTGGTGCGAATGGTGTGACTGCACAGGGTCCCACACGCTCTATAAAAAAACATTTGTCGTACTTATAAAGTACAGGCATTTAAATAAAATCTGAAAAATATCGAAGTGTCATATTGAGAGAGGTTGCTTTAGTTATTAAAATTTACTATTAAATATTTTTTATGTATGCATGCACACTTTGCACTGGGCCCCATGATTTACCTAGCCGGCTCTGAACACTTGATTTGCTTCTGATGATTGGTCCACTTCCCATAGCATGATACTGCTTTGCCATAGCTAACTTAGTGTGAGATTTTCTCTTCGTGCTGATTGAAGTCAGTTCTCTCATTAGCGATCAACGATAATCATTATTTCATCTACATAATATTTTCATTTTTGTGAGGGTCAATCAGGTTGACTTAAAAACATTTGAGCAGGCCCAAAAAAACAAAGAACACAAGAACGTATTTTAAATCTGGGCGAATTTCCTTCCTGAACTACAGAATATATTCACTTATAGTGGGGCCCAGAAAAAATTTGGCCTGGGGGGCCTGTGCATGTCTAGCTACGCCACTGGTCTTGACTAAAATTTGAAATAAATTTAAGGTTTCATATATTTTAAAAAGACATTTCATAAAGTTTTGAGTTGTACAGTAGTAATTTATAATCATTATAGAAGTTACATGGTGCAAATTGTCCTATTTCGTTCTGTAGAAGCGGAGATATGATGTATGTATTAGAATGTGTAATAAAAAAAATTAGAAAAGTTAAAAGTTTTTTAAAAGGCATTTGCTTTATCTAATTTACCATGAAATTTACAAGAAAATATAACTCCAATGAATCATCTGTACTGAATTATTTTACAAGCATTCACTTCAGACTACCTTCTTTAGAGCTACACAGAATTCTCCTGCAGACGAGCACTTGCTCTGAAAGTCCTCTTGCTTACAATGTATGTAGCAGAATAGACATCATCAAAGTGACTTATTTGTAAACAGGCCTAGGACACTGACCAGACATTTCTCCCTCTATCTCATACTATATTGGTCTCAAGAAATGCTGAAGCAAGCACATGGCCTAGCTGGAGAGAGCCAAACAATGGTTCTTTGTTCATCTTTCCTCCTCTTATACCTCTCAGCCTCTGACTCATAAGAATAACCCAAAAGAAAGTAAAATCTGTGGGCAGATAAGACATTGGCTTTTGTGTCAAGATACAGTTCCTCTCAGGATTGGATAAGGGATTTTTAGAAGACACAATTTATTCACGTAGTGTGAAAACTCAATTACAAAATTTAATGCATATATGAAAAGACAATAAAATTGCAGAATAATGATAAATAGGTAGGCCAAAGGTTCCTCTTTTGAAATGTATCAAAGTTACCCTTATTTAAGAAAATTTACTGTTTCAAAAAAATGAAGAAAGCTAGTGACCTCCGCGGCATACCCAGTACACAGGACGACCACATGTGAAGTTTTTGTACTGGGTACACAGGATGATATTGAGAGGTTTATTACATTAAGCTTTTCCTTCCTCAAAATATTCTCTCTCCACTACAATGCACATCTACTAGTGTTTGTAGAGCTGCTCAAAGCAATCCTGGAACGCTTCTTTTGAATTGGTGTGCAGCGCCTTCTGTGTTGCTGCGCTGACTTTTCCCTCATTAACAAAGCTAATTTCAAAATTGCATGAACATTGACAATACTTCACAATTTATAACAAAGAAACTAATTATAAAATAAGAATGAATTATGTCTCACTGTATAGCTAAAGGTTAGTAATTGATAATAATATACACATGAAAAGTGCTTGTAGGACACTGATGTGCAGTCTGGGAACTTTTTGACTGTACGATGTAGAATATTTCTTGCCTAATAAATTTTTTTAAAGGAGTAGCCATTTTTCAAGAAAATCTAACAAAAATATCCTAGCTATAAATTGATGAAATAAAGTGATCTTAAGATCCTATGAAGTTGGAAATATTTTTGAAATGGGAGAAAAATACCTGTCTGGCAAGTGCAAGATCGGGGTTCGATTCTTGATCATTGCAGAATTTTTCTCCTATTTCAAAAGTATTCCACAGAATATCATAATTCATCTTGAACTTAGAAAATTTCTTGCATGGTTTTATTAGTGTTCTTCATAAAAAAAATCCTTCGTAGTAACCGAACCAAACAAGGTCTGCTATAATTACAAAAATACATTTAATTTCCTTTTGTGCACACTCGGCATTGGGAAATGGATTTTCTATGGCAAAGAAATGAATCTAAACACTGTTTCAAGTATAGAAGATGCATCTCTAAAATTAAGGTCGTTTTCCAGTTTTTAAAACTTTTACTCATGAAAATAGATTTGTTAGGTGCATTTCGCTTCCAGCATGAGCACCTATTAGCATTGGTCCGTCTGTCCATCTGCATATTTGTTCTTGGCTTCTACCAAATGGATTTTCATGAAATTTGTTATGAAGGACTTACAGTCAAAGATAATAAGAAAATCACATAAGCCAATCAGAGGTACCACTTTACAGGTGACAAAAAATGAACTTCCATCATATCTCATAAAGTATTAGTCATATCAAAATAGTTTTCAAATAAAACTTGTAGAACTAGTAAAGTATTTCTTTTCCTAAATATTTTTATCGTAGGAGTAGCCATTATCAAGAAAATCGAACAAGAATGTCTTAGTTCGAAAATTTCTTGCATTGTTACTTCATCAGTGTTGCTAACATAAACAATCTCACAAAAATATGTTTTATTTCCTTACATGTACATGCAATATTTTTCAATAGGAAGAAAATGGAGTACAGGCAACTCCCGAGATTCGACAGGGATGCGTCCCTGAAAACGTGGTTGAATCTTGAACTGTCGAATGTCGAATCAGCACAAATTCAAACAATTAGAGCAGAAATAACGATGTCTGGACTGAAACTAAACCTCTCGTGGTCGGGCGGGCCGAAAATTACTTCGCGTAAACTAGTTTCTAATTCGACCGATCGATCGGCTGGGTCGATTCGACCGGTCGAATTCTCAAGTTGGTCGAATCTCGAACGGTCGAGTCTCGGGAGTCGCCTGTATTTATGTCTAAGAAAAGAACTTTAAAACGCTATTTCCCTTACACATATATAATTTCTTTCATATACTCCATTGCACAAAATGCACCCATTTGTGATATGCTGTACACTTTCTTTACTTGTTTGGATAAGGACATAAGATTCATCTGTAACCTTCCAATCGCTTGACTGGGTGATCGACGGCTCGCTGAGATTGGGTTTGCCAGGGAGGGGCGAGAGAACACAGAGGAAGAGGGTAAATCACAGGCTCTTACACGTACAACAACATTTTATTCTCCTCACCACTCTCTACATACTGCTCGTTGTTACAATTATAGTCTCAGCATCTTTAAATGGCGTCCCCACGGGACTCTCCATGTGTTCTTCTCATTGGCTAATAATGATGCCACTAGTGATCAAGGTTCGACACACATATCATTATTGGGGAGGTGTGCAAAGGCTGGTAGGGTGGCGTGGGGTGGTTGGGTAGGCATTCTCACGGATAGGAGGATATGAGGTAGGGTAATGTGACTTCCTGGTGCCGGAAGGGAGGAAGAAGGGGAAGAAGAATGAAAAAGAATCCATACACATTCTGCACATTTACACATCAGCGATTAAAAAACAACATAAATTAAGGTAATTGTTGATTGAAAAGGACTGTTTATTTAAAGACGACTCTTTAACAACATAGAGTTAAATATTTTTATTTTCGTCTGCTGTCTTGAAACAAAATAGTGGCTGTTTAAATATTTAAAACTTATTTTTCAGAGATAGTACATTGGAGAAAATAAACGTTTTGAACAAAATAAACATCTTGATAAAAATGATGCTCTGGTGAGGTTTTGTGCATCATATAATGTTGTTGAAAATAGTGTGCAAAGAGACATTTCTTGCCTTCAGTTGAATGAGAAGAATGAGAGCAAGGGAGAAGAGGGAGAATGGAAAGTGTCTTAATTATACTTTAACACTATTCATGTAAGGTCATCATTTTTGAAAGGCAGCTACTCTAATATCATTATGCAGTCGAACCTCTATAATCCGGCATTCCGTAATCCAGCAACTCCCTTAATCTGGCATAGTCTCCGTGTTCGCCTTGTTTCCCTTGAACTGCAATATTTAGACCATTGATCGCCAAGTTCATTGCATTATTTATTAATCCCACAATGGATTGAAGAATTTGAATATGATTTCCTTTATTACCAAGTTTTATATTAACTTTGCTAGTTATATGTATGTTTTATATATATATATATATATATTGCATTGAAAAAGACAACTTGGGACCAAGTATTATGAAAAGCGATGTAGAAAAGACTATACAGGAACTAAAGAAAGGAAAAGCTACAGGCAGCGATGGAATACTGGTAGAGGTATTTAAAGTCATGGGATCGGAAGGACTAAAAGTGATTACGAAATTAATTAACAAGATTTACGACTCGGGAGAGAGGCCTCAGGATTTCTTAGATGTAACAATGATCCCTCTAAAGAAGAAGCCAAAGGCAATGCAGTGTAAGGACTACAGAACGATATCCCTACTGTCACACACTTCGAAGATCATCACGAGGATTCTTAATAAAAGACTAGAGAAAAAGGCCGAAGAAATGCTAGGGGAAGATCAATTCGGCTTCAGAAAAGGACGTGGAACAAGAGATGTTATCGGTGTAGTGAGAATCATATCAGAAAGGGCAATCGAGTACAGCAAAGATTGCTGCGTATGTTTCGTCGACTGGCAGAAGGCCTTTGATAGAGTAAATTGGATACTGCTGATGAGGATATTAAAGGATATAGGTGTAGACTGGAAAGACAGGAGACTGATCAGGAATCTATATGTGAATCAAGTTGTAAAGGTCAGATTAGAGAATATGGACACCAGCGGAGTACATATTGGTAGAGGAGTAAGACAGGGCTGCTGTCTATCGCCAATTCTATTAAATATATATGGAGAGAGACTAATGCAGTAAGCGTTAGTAGGCACGGGTGATTTCAAAATCGGAGGAAGGATTATAAGAACAGTGAAATACTCGGATGATCAAGTACTTCTAGCAAGAAAGGAAAAGGAACTCCAGAAAATGATAACTAGACTGGTGATAACAGGTAGAAAATACGATATGGAAATTAATACAGAAAAATCCAAGGTTATGCGAATATCAAGTAAAGAAGAAGAAAATTTGAACATAAGTATTGGAGGAAAGCCATTAGAACAAGTTTCAGATTATAAATACCTTGGAAGCATCATAACGAGAGAAGCAAAATGTACAGATGAAATCAGGACTAGAATAACAAAAGCAAAAGCCGCTTTCAGAAGAAAGAAACTCCTGCTAACGGGAAATATGCTTTGTACGGAGCAGAAACATGGATGCTAAGAAAAAATGATATTAAATACTTGGAAAACTTCGAAATGTGGACATGGAGAAGAATGCTGAAGATAAAATGGACAGATAGGGTGAAAAATGAGGAAGTACTACGAGGAATAGGAGAGAAGCGAACGATTATACAGACTATCAGAAAGAGGAAGGCGAACTGGATTGGGCATTACCTGAGGAGAGAGTGCATGATTAAAGAAGTGCTAGAAGGAAAACTGGATGGAAAAAGAGAAAGAGGTAGGAAAAGGTTTCAGCTAGTAGACGACTTGAAAGGGAAAGAGAGCTATCAAGACATGAAGAAAACTGCGGAAAATAGGAGTATATGGAGAACCAAGTTTAACCATGAATAATATATATATATATTCAACCTTTCAAATATCAGAAAAAATCTTCCTCTAACAGGTTGCATATCACTTCACCTCCCTTGAGTGGTTGCCTATCGTGCAACCACCTTTTACAGTGTAAAGCTCATAACTGTGTAATCACCATACTTAAAAATTTCTTGTGCAATTTGCACGTATTTTTTGCTACTTTTATTTTGATGAGCAGCTTTAACAGTGGTGTTTTTCAATTGTTTATGGTATCAGTGTGTAAATAAGCTGAAGAAACTGAGATTATGCTGAGACTGTCAGCATCATAATTCCGACACCAATGTACTCACCAAACACTGATTTTCTCAGTTATCTTCGACAATATCCATTTTATTCGAGATTCCAAAATTTTGAAAACACACATATGTACCAATTTACCATAATATAAAATGCACAGCATTATTTAACTTTTTTGTTTATTATCTTATTATTCTAATTTATGTTTAAATAACATTCTGTGCATTTAATTTAATATTTATTATATTACAACGTGTAATATCATGAAGAGATGGGATAGGCTTAACTTTAGGATTAAATACCTCCCGTAATCCAGTAAATTCCCTAATCCGGCTTCGGTAAGGTCCCAGGATTGCCAGATTAGGGAGGTTCAATTGTATAAAAAATGTTTACAATAAAGTAGTACAAAATTTTTTGAATTGATTTATGTGTCATGACTGTGATGTTGATAGAATCAGACCCTAAGCATTTGAGTACATTGATTGTGCATATCAATTTTATTTGCTTCTTTAACCTAATTTTTCATTATTACGTGCATACTTTTCCTCCTGCTGTATTATGATTAAAAATTGAATAGCGCGAGTATTTTTATTTTTGTGATCTAGTGTAAAATAATTTAAATGTATTTTATATAGTTCACATTTTATTGTTTTAGGGGAACTGTCAGTCATGTTTATAAAAAAAACTAGCTATTACAAAATCAGTGGTACACATGCTTTAGCTTTGAGCTTTCTGATGATGTTTTGTTTTTGCCTTTCTAATATGGGATGCCATAGGCCATAGTGTCAGCCTCCTCTCTTCCTATGTCCATCATAATAGTTGGAGTGGGTGCTGCTGACTTCTCTGCAATGGAGGTATTGGATTCTGATGGCATTCCTCTTACTGCACCTAATGGACAAAGAGCTGTGAGGGATATTGTTCAGTTTGTTCCACTTAGAAATTTTCTCCAACCAGGCATTGATTCGCACCTTGCAATGGTAAAACTCGCAAAAGAAGTGCTTGCAGAGTTACCCTCTCAATTTCTTTGCTACATGCAAAACAATCGTGTAGTACCACGCCCTGTGACTGCAGGTGTCCAGCCGATGCTTTTGCCGCCAGATCCTGAGCTTCTTGCTGTTCATTGAAATCTTTTCAATTCATTGAAAAAATAACCATTTTATGGAATGGTAAATTGTTATACAAAGGACCTAATATCACCAAAATTTGAACCTTACATATGTGTATAAAAAATTTTCATTTAAATTTGTTTATTTCATTTGTTACATTAATTTTATACTAATAAAATTGTTGAATTTTTATAAATCTTCAATGATGAAAATTGAACTAAATTTGTCAATTTAGTAAATTTGTAATCTACTTTAGTAACAGGGAGTGCCATAAAATAATAGCTATTAATTAGTCTCCTATTCAGTAAGCATTCTTCTTTGTTATTATGAAAATTCTAGTTCTCCAGGAAACTCATCTGACAAAAATTCAAGAGCAAAAGTTCGTGAATTTGCATGTCCCAACTGGAAATAATCATTGCTTTCAGAGGATAACATGTACCACACTTAAGCCAATTGATACTTAAAAGTCATTATCCTACAAATGCTATAATTGGTGATTATATTTATACATAGGTGATAGAAAGAGATGTGTTTTCATTCCAGAAGACATTTATATCAAATTCAGATGTCTGAATATTCTTTTAAAATCTAAACTGACAGGATCTTCAGACACGACCTAGCAGTTAAAATCCAAGCTGACATGATTTTCAGACTGACTAGCAGCAGCATTTCATGAGCACCTGAACTAAAAGGGATCAATAAGACCTTTAAATATAACTGAAGCTATAGGGACAGGTTATTTAGGGGACATTTTAATGCCTGTGGCATCTTTTGCGGTTGAGCAGCTGATTCTGACTACTATGACTACCTCAAGTATTTGCTACATTTGCTAATTAATGCATAATTGCTGCTTATTAAAACTATGTAACTCAATAATTATTGTTATAAAATAATTACAATATATTCATTTACAATGTTATGTTAAATATATTTTATTTGGACTTGTAATTCATGACAAATAGCTTCATCTGAAACTATGGCATTATAAATAATGATTTCAGGTCATGTTGTTTGTGACCAAGTTTTATTTTGGGTAAATTTGTAATTCTTATCTAATTTTATGTACTTTTATCAGTGAAATTTAGATTAGTTCTGTAATAACAACTAAAGTTTTATCCATTAAGAATCATTTTACCTGTGGTTTAAGATTGTAATACTTGGTTGGTAATCAAAGACACCTTTCATTTCTGTCCATGTTGTAGAAAACTAATTTTTTCATAGTGATAAGTATGACAGCATAAAATAAGGCTTTGTCTCGTAAAGCTTTTTTTGATTTATATATATGGTACTTTTCATAATGCTTGTCTAACAGCAGGTGTATTTTGTGATAAAATTGTCCTTTATAAATTGAGTGTTGATAAATGTCATTGATATAATATAATGATAGGCGACTCCCAAGATTCGACAGGGATGCGTTCCTGAAAACGTGGTCAAATCTCGAATTGTCGAATGTCGGACGCTGTTTTTCCATATACAGTAAACTTCCAGTTATCCGGCACTCAAGCAACCGGCATCTCCGGTCTCTAGATTTTTTAAAAAAATTTCATCTAGTTCGGAATGTTACCGCTAACATTGGCGCTTTCTGCGATTTTTTACATCTATTTCGGAATGCTGCCGCTAATTTAAATAAATATGGCGTTCGCATTGATAGTCATAATACGCAACTATGTATGTTTTTTGGAATCAGTGTTTGTGTTAAATGAAACATTTCATCCACCCTTTTTAAATGCCTCCTAAAACTGCAATATGCGCTAAAAGTGATAAAAGGAAACGGGTTGAACTACCCTTAACCCAGAAACTTAATATCATTAAACGTTTAGAGAAAGGTGAGAATCGCAATGTTTTAATGAAAGAGTTCAATGTCGGTTTTTCAACTATTTATGACATTAAGGCACAGAAATCACAGTTATTGAAATTTGTTACGTCTTCTGAGACTACTAGAGGAATTGAATATCGGCGCACTCTTCATAAGCCGAAACTTGAGCAATTGGATATTGCTGTGTATGAATGGTTTTCTATAAAGCGTTCCGAGGGAGCCCCTATTTCTGGACCAATGTTGACTGAAAAGTGTAAAGATTTTTATGAACAAATGGACATTAGTGAACCGTGCGCATTTTCAGATGGATGGTTACCACGTTTTAAGATTAGGCATTGGATCAGACGTCTAGATATTTCGGGTGATAAAATATTGGGTGACCAAAAAGCTGCCGATAAATTCTTTGATTTTTTTGAAACATTAGTTAAGGAACATGACCTAACCCCTGATCAGATTTATAATGCTGATGAGACCGGTTTGTTTTGGCGATGTTTACCACATTCAACTCTGGTTAGTTCAAGTGTTATTCTACTTGTTACTCTCTCGAGTCCACTTTTATTGTTAATAAAAAAATAAAAGACGTAAGTTGACATTTTTTTCCCACATAAAGTTTACAATCTGGTTCGTAGATGGCAACACCTTACAGCAGAAAAAAGAACTATGTAGGCGTAGTGTCATAGGTTTCCGTTCTTGTATCAAACCTCCTAAATAAGAATGTTTTAAGAGTGAGAAAATTTTATGCAATATAATAGTTTATTACTTTATTTTAAGGCTGCATACCTATTTTGGGCTTAGATGCAGAATCATACTCTCGTCTTGGAATTGCTTATTTATACACTACTTTACTCAAGTTCGTCTTTCGTTTAATACCAATTTTCCTCAAAAATTTCTGCTAATACTTTGAGTTGTGTGAGGATAATTTCTCTCCTTGGACAAGGAAACAATTTTTGTTGTTGGAAAATTCTAATGGTTGGACTAAGTTAACCCTTACCTCCTGTTGTTATTAAAACAAAAGAGAAGCTAATAGCAATAGGCATACGAGAAACTGCTGGGTGTAATGTAGCTAGTAATTATTAAAATATTGCTATTAAGTGTACTGAATACTTGTATATTTTAATTTCATTACTTCCTTGAATATCAAGAAATTATTTAAGAATAACTGTTAGTAGAATATCGATTCTATGGGTTAGAAATTCCAAGGTATATGTATAGTTTTGCATCTGTTCCATATTTTGGTTTCCAAATGCATTAAGGCCTATCCAATAAAACTCTCAAGCAACCGGAATATTCAGTTAACCGGAAAGCCCAATTCCCCGAGCATGCCGGATAACAGGAAGTTTACTGTACTTGCATGTTATAATCGGGGGATACATTCCAGCATCTTGGGAAAAAGTCTCCCCTCACATTCTATAAAGATAAAATAACATAACTAATATGTTAATACAACAATATTAAATTATGAATAAATTAAATAAATATTTTAAATGTATAACTTTTTTTTGCACTAAAAAGGAAAAAATAAATTTTTGTTTTGTGCAGATGGCCCGTTCTGGCTCGCGCAAGCTGGACAACATTCCTACATACATCTGTCTATACATACAACTGTTTATTGCAGTGAAATTAATATAAAAGTTATTAAAAAGCACAAAATAACTTAAGAATAAAGAAACAATAAAATTAAAAATATTTTCATACCTTAAATCTTTTTCAACTGCGCTTACTGGACTTGGTTTATTAATAGAGAAGTTGGAAGATTTTAGTTGGAAGAAAAGGAGCTATTGGGTGGGGAACTGTTTATTGTTGTTATCAAATTACCTGAATTTATCACGTTCTAGAATTTTCTCCTATTTCACATAAGTACTAATAGTTGAACGACACATTCCCAGCGATCGTGCGATTTCAGTATGGCTTTCACCTTTCTTAACACGCTTTAAAATTTCTAATTTCAATTCATAACTATGAGTCTTATGCACTCTTTTATTTGATTCACTTACATTATCACTATTACATTTCCTTTTAGATGTCATGTCAAGTGATAAATTTATAAATAAATCAATAAAATAAATTTAAATAAAAGATTAACAGAAAAAAGAATGAAATCAGCACAAATTCAAACAATTAGAGCAGAAATAACTATGTCTACACTGAAACTAAACCTCACATGGTTGGTCGTGACGAAAATTACTTCGCGTAAACTAGTTCCAAATTCGATGGGTCGAATAAGCAGGTTTCGATGGGTTGAATAATCAGGTTTCTACGGGTCGAAATCTTGAATTTGTCAGATCTCGAACTGTCGAATCTCGAGAGTCGCCTGTATAATACTGTCTGAGTCATGATACTATGTTGATATGACCTATCTCAAGTGCTTGATGTTGACATTAATGCCCAATTTATTTCAAACTTGAATAGCTTTTTTGTGTAATTAGGTTGTATAAGAAGGTTGTATATTCTTCGTCTATTTTTTATGATAATATTTGTCGTGGCTCTCTGTAAAGATCTATTGTTGTGATATTGTTTTAGAATTGGTGTATCAGAGGCCCTTGCAACCTTCACATGGATTAGGGGGGTCCATTATTGTTGAATATGAATCTGCTACTGGGGGCAGAACATTTCCAGTACTGCCAAAGCCATATTGAGGGACTTGAGACCATGGTGCAAGATCATCATCCCCCCACACCATACATACTGTCCAGTTCCTCTATGGCAGTGGTTCGTAACCTTTTTTGGCAACGACCCAAATTCCGGCCACAATGACACATGTCCTCCAATACTTCACTTGAATAAATGATAAAACAAATGGAAGTTAAACAATTAAATGAATTTTTACTCAATCAATTTGAATTAAGCAGGTTTTTAGGAGTAATGTATGTAATAGGCAGCCACGGAAGACCTTACATAACCCTTAGATAACCCACTCAAAACGGTTTGGCTACCCAATTTTGGGTTGCATCCCAGGGGTTAAGAACCACTGCTCTATGGAATCCCAATAACAATGGGACCCTAACACCACTGTACTCCAGTTGACCTGGAATTGTCTATGCTACTGTAGATGTCCTTTATGTATCATTCAGAGAGCAAAAAAATAAAATAGAAATATCAGCAGAGTTTGTTCAATGGAATTCATAGGTGATATGAAAGCTTGTATGAAGATGAATGGCAGAGAAATGGAGAATTTGCTTAGTACAATAGGGTAGCATACTCTGTTTCTGACTCTACATGAAAGTCTTACCCTGAAATGCACTTAAAATGACAAGTTTTATTAAAAAATTAATGGAACTGTGACCACCACTAGCATATTTAAGGAAGCCAGTGAGTTGGTTTATGCATACCTGATTTGGAGGGATTTTTGAGCTCCCCAACACATTGTGAGGATCTTCACCTTGCCCCTACTCATCTTTTCTGGTATGCCACTGTGTGTTAGTTACTTTTCTTTATCATTTCTTAATGCTGAAATATTTTATATGGGTACTAGACAATTGCGTCCCAGACATTTGCATTCCTGGACAATTGCGTCCATTAACAATTGCATCCCGGACAATTGCATCCCTGGACAACAAACTTTTTACTTATTGTTAAGAAAAAGTAATGAATAAAATTAAAATGTTTTATTGAACCACATGATAAAACAATGATTATATTAAAAAGACACCAACATTAAAATCTATGCATACTGTGGGTGATTCCTCTTAAAAAGTTATCTTGTCATTTGGATTATATCTTTCAGTTGCAGTCGGCAGGCGTTTATTGACATCTTTGTACTTATGGTGTACTTCAATACCTCTGTCACAGTCAATTTTCTTCTTTTGTGCCATAACTTCCTCCTCCTTCAATGCATTAATAAATTTCCAGATGGAGGCGTGTTGACATGTAATTGAATTTTGAATGGCATCATGCCATCCCTCTAAACTATTGTTAGATCTTGGCAAGTCGTGGATTGTCATTACATCAACATTCCAAGATTTAATGGCAAAAGGAGGAGCAAGCCTTCTTCGGTTTCCCCTTTCTTGGCCAATGTAAGTTGTTTCAAAGTAGGAGACAAACTCAGCAGATAAATCATCATCGTCACTCAGTTCTAGAAAGCCCTCAATTACATCATCTACTGGAAGAAAGGCTAATGCAGAGAAGCAATGAATCTTAAGATTGAAATCTTCATCTTCACCCAAGGTCGCAAATTTTTTTGTAGATTGATTTTGTTAAGTGGAAAAGGCATGAAGCTGTTTTTGCATTAGGAAATTTCTCTGTTAAACTCATGCTCACTCCTTTTTCAAAGTCTATCAACAATGATTGAAGATTGAGCTGAGGTTGAATCTGCAACCATCTACTGAAGAAGTGGTCATATGTTTCCTTTGTCTTATTAGGCAAAAGGGCAAAAACATGAGGAATGCTGAACGAACCTTCTTCGACATGAAGGCAATACAATTGATAATAAATTTCTGGGCAAACTTTAAAAGTCCTATCCCCTGTCCAATTTTGAAAGCAAGTCAAGTCATCCAAGCCCTGCTCAGTGGCAAATATGAGCATTCTTTCTTCATCATTGATGCCACTATCACTTGCAAAGAATCTTTCACCATTGGAGAGAGTACAGTATTCCTCCGGTATTTCATAGTTATTTCTTTGCTTTGGTATGGGCGGAGCTTCTGCTATTTGTCTCCAATGACGAATGTTCCTTCCAGTTGCAGAGGTGGAAGGCATTTCTGCCATGGGATGTTCATTAAGTTCTGATAAAGATTCTGCAATGAGAACTCAAGACGGTTTTTGTGATAATAATGCAGATTCTTTTAGATCAGAAACAGCTTTTTGTGTTCGAACTATATTGCATTCACGTCCCTATGTCACATGACCTCAAACAATAGGTGAAAGTCACTTTATAGCAGCCAATCGTAGATGACTGGGTTGGTGACGGGGTGGGGAGAAAGTTAGTCTTCCTCCAGCTTTCGCTGTGTGCATGTCGGTGTGAGCTCAACAGTGGTGCAAAATCTACCTTCGTTCTTTGCGGTTGCACTTCAGCTGCATGCAAAAATTCGAAAGAGCGCTGCCCGATATTTGTCTTCCCGTGAAAAGGAGGGAGGGACGATGGAGGGGGAAAGCGATTCCATTGGGCAAAGTCTAAGAGAAAGCCAAGCGCCATAAGGACGTGAACGCAGTATAGTGCATTAGAAGAACCATGAGTATGTTCATTGACCCAGTTTGTTATTTCATTATTCTCATCTGCATGAACTCTTGCTTTTCATGATCGCACGGCACATCTCCAATAAGTTTTCGTACCATCTTCATTTCTCCTGTGATAGTGATAAATATAATTTTCATCATCTACAAGTTTGTTTCCACCTCTGGCAGATTTAAAGAAATTTGGCATGGTTGAAGTACCTAAAAAATAAAAATGAAGGGATCTGTTAGATTAAATACATATTATAAATATACAATATGAATTAATTTTAATTCAAAACAGCTGGCAATAACTATACAATATTAAAATTTGATGGGAATGTTTTACATGCATTTAATATGTGCAGACTTGAAAAGGAATTATAGAACACGTAACACAATATCAATTGTGGATATAAAATGATATTTTAAAAATTTTGGAAGGAAAAAAACACCAAAGATGTATCCTGTATAAGAAGCAACTGAGGAAAAGTCCCACAAATGTTCATCCTATATATACCAAAGTATGAGGAAAAAAGGGGGGAGGGGATGAGGAAAGGGAGGGGGAAGGAGAGGAGGTAATAGGTGATTAGGGGGAAAGCATGAGGACCTAATGTACATTGGAGAGCAGCGGGGAATGGGAAGTAAAAAGGTGTCTAATTGTTCAAGGACATCTAAATTGGACCCTTTTTGTTGGGCATGTAGGAGGTGGGAGGATGGAATTGGAAAAATGGTTATGGTTAAGTAAGTGTGTAGCGAAGTGTGAAGAATTTAAAGCCTTCCTAAAATGGTAATTTTTCCTTATTCAACAATTTAACCAGGGATGCAATTGTCCGGGATGCAAATGTCCGGGACGCAATTGTCTGGGACGCAACTGTCCTGGCTCGTTTTATATGGTCCCTCTGCGAAGTTTTTCATAGAGAAATTTCATGCTAAATACTTAGATTTTGTAAACTTAAACTATGTTTCCATTCAGACTAGAAAGGTTTGTATTTATTTCATTTCATTCTCTGAATAGTATATAATGATCATCTACAGTGGGGTACTGGAAACCTTCTGCAACCTGCCGCCACAGATATATTCCTTGATATTGAAACCATTGATTGTAGGTCCTTCCACCATGTGGAGGTTGTCTGATGTGTCAATGCTAAAAATTTTTTGTTTGACGGAGTACTCTTATACTTTTTAAAATCCATTGTTGTGCACATGTTTGGAAAGAGTTGGTGCTTCCATTGATAATGAATACCAGGGAAGTAGTAAGTTGGTTTTTATAATGACTTCTCGGATAACTAGAATGGGTTGCATCCTGCTTATTCTTACCACTGTTAGAATTGGAAAAACCTTATAATTGACTGAATGGATTATACTCTAAACATGCATCTATTTTATGGAGTATTTTATAAGCTTGTAGAAAACTTTTGTCAAAGACAGTACTGGTACTGATGCTTAAATTTCCAGCATATTTAGGCTATGTTATTTTTTTAGACATTGAAAAAGTAATTTTATGTGTTCATATAGTATATAATACTGAATTTAGTTCAATTTTTACTACATATAAATTTATATAAAATTAGTTTTAAGTTCATTCTGCTCAAAATTGTTTTGAGGTTCTTACTTTATTTAGTATCTTCCATTGCTGATGACAATACATTCTTTAGATCATGTTGCATGTTTTTGCTATTGATATATTTGATTTTTTTATTGATCTAGTGATCATTTGTTATATTTCTATGACCATGATTATTTAGATGCCATCTTTATGCATTGGTATTTTTGCATCTTAGTATTTGAAATACATATGCACCCACATGTTTATGCTAATGTATTTGGGCTGAATAGCTTTTAAGTTAAATGTATAAATAAGAATCCCAGTTAATTTTTCATAGATCATATCTAGCTAAACTGGATTAAGTGCTATCAAAAAACTTGTTAAGAAAATAACACTGCCTGATTTTTACAGTGCAGGCATTGTTGAAAGCATTTGTATGTATTCGTATATTTATATGTTCTTTAATATGCATGTTATTATTCCAGTCTTTGAATAGCTATATTGTTCATTATTAAAGTACATATATCTATAAAATATGCCTTTTTGGATGTGAACTTTGCAACTGTTAGGTTTAAAAAAAATTGCCATTTCATCTTAGATTGCCATGAGTAAAAATGTTTATAACTAAATACGAATGTCATCCTATTTTTAAAGGAGTTAGTAATTCAAAACATTCGTGGATAATTTTGTGTTAATTTAGGTGCATCAGGTTGATGTTTAAATGTATAGATATGAGGAATATGAAGAAATTGACCTTTATTTTCATTTACTTTCTCATTACCCATCAATTGCTGAATTGATTTATGCATTAATACTTAATATTTCTCACATTAAGAATTTATGAAAGAATTCATAAGCTCCATGAGCATGTAATGGAGATAATACTGAAAGCATATTTGTTTGCTAAGATACTGTCATCAGTGAAAATGTTCTTTAAATTTTCGTAAATATTCAACATCCTGGAAGCTAAAAATTTTTTAGAAGAATGTTGTGAATTTTATTTCACAATTAAACAAAATGTTTATTTTAAAAATATGTGGAAAAATAAGAAGTATTTGCTTAGTTTTAAATCTACAATCCTTGGGAAGCATTATTCATAGGCTAATTTATAACCTTAATAATGACTTTCATTGCCACATTTACCCAAATAGAGGTGGACCTTAATTTTAGGCCTACCCCTAATATTTTGTACGATTTTGTAGTAAAACATTCAGTAAGCAGTAATTTAATCCATGTCTGAACAAATGAGCGAATCAATAGTTTGTATTTACTACATTATTCCTTATTCTAATATTTAATATATTGACAGTAGCACATAGCACTGATACTGTCTCTTAATCAGTCTTCTGAATCATCACAATAAGATAAATTTTGTAATACAATTATTACGAGCCTTAAGTTTTTTTTGCAATTTTAACGTAAAAAAATAGTGAAATAATAGTGAATATTTTGATAAAACATTTAATCATTTGGGAGTGTCTCCTGATATGATTACCAATGTGTGTATGGTAACAACTGCTGCTTCAAGCTACATCCATTTTCTTAGCATGCAGCAGGGCCGCTGAGAGGGTGTGGGAGGGGGCATAAAGGGCCACATTCCGGAGGCCCTTCAAAGGGCCCGAGCTGGGAGATGTACATTATATGTCGGTACTTAAGAAAATATAAGGGCAATGTGGTGGGGCCCATGCTTGCTCTTGGCGGCCATGCTAGACAGGGGTACAATTTTCAGGATCTATGAAGAATGTAGAAACCTCAGCCTCTATTTGGGTAAATATGGTATATTCCTTCATTTTATAAAAAAACAGTTTCTATGCCTTTAAATAACCCTACTTCACGAGTGTTTAGATCTTTGATACAGGTTTGCAAAGAATCTAATGATGTTTCTAAAAAAATTATTTTTTTAGAAAAACTATACATTTATTCTTTACAAAAATAGTATAGCATCTTTATTATAACAATTTAAAATATTTATATGAAGTAAAATTTTAAAATATTAGATAACCAGATTATGAATATAAAATTTCTCATTAAGCTGGGGGTATCAATGGGGATATTTTTTTGTTTTGGAGGCCATCACTTATCTAGTTTATACATGGTTTGGTACAATTAAAAATACCCATGCTTTTCAACTGAGTATATTTGTTTTAACCTGATGGAAGTGTTATAGTATCTTTTATACACCGTCTTCTGTCACTTACTGGTTTAAAAGTTGTTTTATCAACATATTGGAGTAGCCGGTTGATGTGATTTTTTTCTGGAGGTTTATGAGGCTGAAGGAATTTTTGGGCATGAAAACAATTTCAGTTACGTAGGTTTAATGGGAGGGGGGCAGAAATCACACAAAAAACTTGGATTGGGGCCTAAGTGGCCCTAAAAATTTTTTGATAACATATGTACTTATTTTGGTAACAGTTA
Organism: Uropetala carovei; assembly: GCA_036926305.1. Classification (NCBI taxonomy): domain Eukaryota; kingdom Metazoa; phylum Arthropoda; class Insecta; order Odonata; family Petaluridae; genus Uropetala; species Uropetala carovei. Next base: position 7,288,237 of record JAXCHB010000060.1, read on the forward strand.
CAAATTGTATTGTCTCTTGCCAAGCACATTATACATATGGGCGAGTCAAACTCGCTTGAATGAAAGGAGACTAAAGGCTCCGAGTATCTATTGATATTATTATCTCATGGGTTGTGAGACACTGCAAAAACGTATTCTGAAACAGCCTGTCTGGCTCTTTTTATAAGCAAATAACATATTTATCTGCAATGGTCTTAAAAGCTATTGAGCTTGGTTTGCCATCCAATGTGAATAATCAAGATAACCGGAATGTTGTACCTGCCTTTCGGGATTTGTTAATTTTCTACAATCTGTCATTTTCTAATATTTGCACATATCAATATTATTTTCTTTCTTTCTGTCACAATTCTTTTATTGACTTGATAAATATGCTATCTCTGATACTATAGTATTGTTAGCTGGAAGTTTGATAAATGGCATTTATTGCTTTTGCACATTGTACATCTGTTTAAAATACTGTATTTCTTTAAAAACAACAAATGAACTAGTATTTTAAAAAATGTTTCAAGTTCCTTTTTATATGTTTGAACTTTTCAGCTGAATTTCATGTCTCTTACAATGTAAACTGCATTCTGTAAAGGTAATGACAGTGTGAATTATTTTGGTATATTGATATTCTGAGAGGCATTTTTATTGTTTTAAATTTTAAAAATTTTATGATGATATTTATAATATTGCTGATTCCTATTATGATGTAATTATTTGTGTTACTTTAAGGTGCCCTTGTTTTCCTGTATGGATATTTCTATATTACTGTTAGAACCATGTTTAGCATACATATGAAGTGCTGTATAGTTTAGATAAATGTTTATAAAAATATATCCCTGAATACCATGTATTTCTTATGTTCTGTTCATAATGTGCATTTTTCTGGCATTGAAATAAAATTCAACTTTTGCAGCTCTATGCAATAAGGTACATTTCAATTATAAGTATTTAGTGTTTAATTTAATGCTAAAATCTCAAAATAGATGTGTTATATAAATCTTTGTATGGACAAAAACAAGTCTGGTTCTACAACTTTAGTGTTACCCCAACAATTACTTTGAAATGTGATAAATTGTAGTTTTTTTTGCAACTGCTCATTTAAAAGATTGCAACTTCTAATGAAACTGGTATTAGCATTGGCATTCAAGAAATTTTTAGTTTTTAAGTTTTTATATTACCAACTTTTGAAATGATGGGGAACTAAAGATGATAAAAATCTACTTATGAGAGGAAGCAAAAATCAGTTAATGTGGTTTACTTTAAATTATTTGAATTATTTTTTCTATTGTGTTATTGATTTAAAAAATCTTTTTAACTATATTTAAACAAGTACCTATATATAATCCTAACAATTATTGATTTCCATTGTTTTTCATTTGGTTATTTTTACACAATTTGTTATTTATATAATTACTAAAATACGATTATCAATCTGTGATTGTTTTTTTGTCAGTTCTGGAGGGCCAAAAATGATCATTTCCATTGAAAGTGTGTCAAAATATACACGATTTTAAAAATATGCATTGCTTAAAATTCCCTTACATATAGGTAAGCTTGATGAATTAATTTGCCTACAATGGCTCAACAGAATATCATCAAAACATAAAGGTGAGAATTTTATGAAATTTTGTCACAGTCAATTTTACAGTTCCATTCATTTGAGTTTTAAAAAACATTGAAGCCAAGGCTTTTTTTTACCATACTTTATATTTATTTAAAACATTCCTTTCAGAGATTAATGAAGAAATGCCCTTACTTCCTATGAGGATCATGTAGAGAATTTGATTGATTCATATTTGTTAAAGCAATTTCAATAAATTTGTAGTTATTTGTTGTGAATTTATCTCCGCTGGCCAATTCTATATAGTAAGAAATATGGGAAATCGTTAGTGGCAATTTTGGCATAAGAGACCAGCTGTTGCCAACATCGACCTAGCATTATTAAAATACCTTAAGTAATATTGTAATCATTGGTGTAATGATCCTGATCAATTTATTAATCGTCGATTATTTAAGCAGACCGGTCGTCCTGTGAATTTCTTACTTGCTGACGATAAAACACTAAAGATAAATTAAAGAACGTAACCTTGTAAACTTTCACTTCTGTTTCGCGCTACATTCATTCAAATCTCCGGTCTCAATCTTAATTTTAAAAGAGGTAGAAATGTACTAAAGGTGTTGCTCTGTTCTCACAGCTGTTTTGATGTGGGGACCTAATTTAATAAGCTATTGAAGTGGAATGGCGTTAACGTTTAATAACGATCGTGATTTTGCACCAGCTGTAAATGTGATCTCGAAATCATTTAATAGTTTCGTTCGGAGATAATTCATCCGCTGGGTGTCTAGGTGGCATCAATTTATGAAATGCCTATTCCCATACGTTGATGGAGCACTAGTGACCTCTTTATTTTTATATATTGTTTGGAATTGTGTATTCCGCCTTCTGATTGGTTAGTAATGATTGCGTCGCGTACGTAGTGTGAAATATGCGTTAATAATATCAAAGGATCTTTTGATGGTTGCAGTGAATGTGATCAATCTGTTTCATCAAATTAAACTGTTGAAGCTTGTCTATACATTTTATCGATGAATCGTCAAAGTTCAAGGAGACAAAGAGGAATTTATTGGATGAGTAAATGGTAACCAGCTATGAATAACTTCGAAGTGAGTAGAATGATTTTGATAATATTCTCATATTTCTTATTGCCATTGCATTAAATACAAAAGTATTCTTCTAGAAATTCTAAGAATTTGAACTCGTGTAACATTTTGGTATAACTGGTTTGGAAAAATGAAACTCGCTCGAAATTTGTTTTGCCAACGAATACCTCCAAAATCTTGGCTTGGGAATAACTAGTCTAAAATCTTGAGAGTTCATCAAGTTAAATTTTTGATCGAATTCGAATATTTCTTGATATAAATTGTGTTAAAAATTAAAAGTAGCACTGCTTATTATTGTTGGATAACCTGTTGCCATATTCAGATTTCAAATTATTATTACCCAGTTTATGAGAAAAAAACTATTTCATGCAAAAGTCTTAGAAATTTAGCAACCTATTAGTTAATTTATGGCTTTCATTTGAAGAATTATTTGTTTGTGTTGACGAATAGATTAAAAAATGAAGATACCTTGGCATATGTAACAAGCACGAAAGTTTTTCGCTCATTACCAGCGAAAGATTTTATTTAAAATGTTTATTAATTTCGGAGATTTTATATAAGAGTACATTTACATAACTATCGGATTTAAAACTTTTCTACCAAAGAGTCAGTACTTACGATAGGAACTTGCCACGACTTCTGTATCCCGCGGGGAAACGATGTATTAAGTAAGATAATAGAAAAACCGTAAGTTGTGCTCAGGTGAAACTGAAGAAATACTGCAGTTGAATCGAAATTGACCGTGAGATATCGATAAATATTTTTTTTCAATAATCCAAATTAATAACATTTTAAGAGTAAATACAAGGTAGTTTTAAAGATTTATCGATGATGCTACACATTGTTGCGATTGAGCTTTCAATTAAAACTTCGACGAAGGAATAATGCTCTTGTATAAATGTATAAAAGTGAAGAGGTTACGCAGCTAATAGAACAACAGATTTAAGCGAAAGTATTCTGAATAAAATACGTTATGTTGGCATTAACCGAAAAAGGAGAAATTTTAGTTACTGTCCTAAAATAACCTATACATATATACAGAAACAAATACGTAATCCAGGATTATCGCGATTTATAATTTTAAGTATTTCTTGTAAGTGTGACAATATGTATCAATTAGCGAATTTTTTGTTTAATATAATTAAAAATTATTATTATATTAAATTACTTCGTTTAAAGTTTTTCAAATAATCATCAATTTCTTCTTCCTCTTTAATTAAAGAAGGAACTTTCGTGAAAATAGAAATAACTCTTAAAGTTTTCAGACAAATATATTTTGCAAACATTAGTGAAGATCAATGAAATTAGTGATAAAATAGCCTGGAGACTTACATGGCTGAATATATCATTCATATATTTCGGTCGCGATCCTGTAAGACGACTGAAGTCCGAGTATCAAAAGTTGAGAAACACCAGAATATAGTATATATCATTGAATAATAGCGCAACCTTCACGAAGAAATCGACAATTAGGACAACTCCAATATCGCCAATAGCCTTAAAAACGTTCGGGGAAACAAGATGCGCATTTTCGCTAAAAAGCAGCGGTTCTCATTAGTAATATATTGTTAGTATATCTTCTATTGGTGCTATTTTCACCTTCAACCATTTGCCTTCTACAATATATTACTACTTTTAAAGGAAATGATGGTACGTTATTAGGCGGATCGTTAGTATTCGCGTCGTGCTACATTTTTCTCTCGTAAACGATTAACCGTTTCTGTTAAGGGCATTTTATCTCTATGATATTCGTAGACCGGAATGGTTTCAACTTGCTCTGCTAATCTCGAAAACATTGAAGAAATCTTTTGTTTCATCGGAACGTAGATTATTCGAGGGAAGGAAATGGAGAGTGGAAAGGGTCAAACTCCAGGGAACCGAGATTATTGGAAAGGTTTTAAGGGAGAAATACACGAGACGGAGAAATAGTTGAAAAAAGGAGAAGGTGGAGGAAGAGGGTTAGAAAGGTGGAGGAGAAAAACCATGTTACATACTCTCGTTCGCACTTTTATTCATTTTTCCCAGGCAATCTTGACTGTCGCGGATTGATTGGCCGAGTGATTCCCTATTAGAGTCCCAATAGAATATTCGCGCACACGTAGGTTTCGGCGCTCAGGATCCGAAGTTTACTTCCCATTCCATTCGATTGAATGTAAGGGTGATGAGTGCCTCCGCGAAATGGACTGGAGGGGAAGAGAAGGCTGGAGGATGAGTGGAGATGAAGAGATGGGATATCCATCGATGACTTCCGGTTGAGGGAGGAAAGGGGGGGAGGCAGTATGGGGGTGGGGGAGGCGTACCCTGTCGGCGTGAGTTGCCCTTGGGGAGCGGAAGGTGGGAGGACGAGAGGGATATATGCTAAGCGGGAGGGGAGGGAGATGGAAGAGGTGGGAGGTGAGATCGGGAGGGGTGAGAGTGAGGAAAGATGGATGGAATGAGTGTGAGGGAGACCGTGTGGGTAAAAGAGAATGGGTTAGAAAGAGAAAAGGATGGGAAGGGAGAGGGGGGGTCAAAGGTGGAAGAGAGGAGAGACAAAGGGGGAAGAGAGGAGAGACAAGGGGGAAGAGAGGGGAGACCGAGAGTGGAGAGAAAGGTAGCGAGATGGTGAGAAAGAGGTGAGGGAATTTTTGGCCGGTCGGCTGCGAGGTGGATAGTTAGATCGGAGGGAAGGGGAGGTCACGGGGAATGAAAAGAGGAGGAGAGAGGGAATTAGGACTTTCTGTTCGGGAGGGTGGCTCCGGGAAGTGTGAGTGAAGAGATGGCGGATAAGACGGAAGTCGAGGGGCGTGGCGATATTCGCAAGGCGAGGAGGCAGTGGAGGCGGTTTAAGGGAAGTGGGAGAGGGGATTCTTGCAGGGTGAGTGAGGTTTAGGAGAGAGTGAAGAGGGAGAGAGAGAGAGAGAGAGAAAGAGAAAATGGAGATAGAGGGGGAATGTGGCCTCCCCTTTTCGAAGACAAGGGACGACGTTATTTGTTATATTACGTGTAGCAATATGGTTTCCCCCCGTCATTCGGAGGCTGGAACTAATTTGAAGTTGGCTGAAGGATACATTTGTCATGGAGTCCCCGGCGGGCCATGATCGGGCCGGATGAAGTTATGAGAACTCGGCTGCAGTAGATCACGCAGGGCAGCGGGAAATAAGGGCGTGGTGAGGGAGGGCGAGGGACGTAGAGAGGGAGGGAAAGAGAGAGAGGGAAAGAGAGAGAGAGAGGAGGAGGGAGTGGGTATAGAAGGGCCTTCTCCACTCCTTCCTCCTCCGCTATCGCCCCTTTTCCGGAAGAGGGATGGTCAGAGGGGAGAGGAGTGGATCGAGAGGAGTGGGGGGAGGGGAGAGAGAGGGAGGAAAGGGGGAGGAGGAGGGCTCCCACGGGGGCCGACCCGGCAAAAATCATCTCCGCAGCCATTTCCGAGAGGAGAAAAAATCATCTCGTTCTTTCTCTCGCCAGTTTGGGAGTGGGAGGGAGAGAGGATGCGAATTGGAAGAGTGGAGGGAGGGAGGAAGCTTCGTGAGGAACGGGTTGGAAGATCGCTTTGTCTCTTTCGAGGGAAACTGTACGCGGTGGTTCGCTTCTCCGACGTTCAACTCTCTTCCGAGGGAGGTGGGGGCACGGGGAGATAGGATTATGGTCGGGAGTGGTAGGGTTGGAGAGGGGGAGTGAGAGGATTGAGCGTTAGGGAAAGGGACGCAGGAATGTGGTGGAGGAGGGTAAGAAGGTCACGGCCACCGCGCTACCTTACAGAGCGAATGGGATAAAGGGATGAGGGCTGGGTTGAGATAGGGGGATTGAGAGGTAAGTGGAAGAGGAGGGAATAGTGGAAGGGGAGCGAGTGAAGGGAGAGGAGGAAATTCGAGGGGTAAGCGAAGGAATGAACGGGAAGAAAAGGGAAGGTCAGATGTTGGGGAAGAGGTTTGAGAAAGAAAAAGAGAAAAATGGAGAGGGAGAATGTAGTAAGGATTGGGATGAAAGTGAAAAGAAAAAAGTTTCCGTGCTTTCAGATGGATCAAACATCCTTCCATAGCAAAATAATCGATGGTTTTTTGACGCGTTTTATTTAAGTTTTCAATGTTGCAGTCTGAATCCATATCGGAGTAAAAGTTACAAAATTTCAAATGGTTTAAGGCTGATAATTATAAACTGACGCGAGTTGCTCACTTAAAGTATTGCAGTGACATTTCGAGAGCTTTCCGCGTTAACGGCATATATAACAGGAATATGAATATTTGCCGTTCCGTTTATCGCTTATGGAAAAGGGTTCGTGCGATTTAACCCGCCTAATATTGAGAGAAAGTTCGATGGGGTTGAACTCCGCTAGAACTCGAATAAAAAGGAAGGAAATGGCAATGTTTAAAAAAATAGAGATGAAGAAAATTTTGTTTTCATCGTGTGGCACATGAACTTGAAGTAATTCAAAATTTTGGTAATTTAACTGTTGCAGAGAATGAAAAGGATTAGACGAGAGAGAATCTGTTATCGCCGAGGTTGGAGGAGGATAAATGGTTAGAAGAGGTTTCGAAGAGGGTTGGCTCGTTTAAAGAGTTGATGGAGGGAACAGTTCTAAGGAGGAGGCAGAGAGTTAAGAAGGGATTCGAGATTCTGGGCAGTTTGAGGGACGGCGATGTTTATGGGAAGATTAAAGGTTGGGCTGCGGATAGGGAAATGCGGGAGATTAAGGGGTTGAAACTGCGTGTTCACGTTCAGAAGTCGAAAATAAGGGGAAGAACTGGAGCCGATAAAGCAGTGCTTCTACATCTACATCTACATCTACATAACACCCTGCAAATCACCAGACTGGTGGGTGGCAGGGGGTGCAGCACACCAAAACCTACATAATAACGTCCCTCGTGGGGATCACTCTCCTGTTATGATCCCGTATGGTCCTTGGGAAAAACGAGCACTGATATCGCTCGGTCCTACAGTCGATCTCTCGTATTTTATCCTCGTGATCGTTCACGATGGGGTTGAATTCCGCTAGAACTAGAATAAAAAGGATGGAAATGGCAATGTTTAAAAAAATAGAGATGAAGAAAATTTTGTTTTATCATGTGACACATGAACTTGAAGTAATTTGAAGAACTTTATTAAAAATTTTGGTAATTTAACTGTTGCAGAGAATGAAAAGGATTAGACGAGAGAGAATCTGTTATCGCCGAGGTTCCCAACCTTTTCAGTGTGGTTCGCACCAAGTTGTATTCTGGAATATCAAGCGAGCACCACTAGGTACACTTTTGCAAAAATAGGAATAATCATAAACAAAATCAAACTTGCGCCAAAGTTATTCTTAATGTTCTGAAATGCATTTATAAAGAAAATAACGGAAGAAATTGAATCACTTATATTAAGGAAACACGATTTTAATAGTTGCAGATTAGCACAAATTGTCAGAAAGCACAGCGGTGCTAGCCAGCTCCAGGTTTGTAACCCCTGCTGTAAAGTATCCTAGACAGTTCATTTTCTATAAATAGTTTCAGTTCGCCAAACACTTTGTATCATATTAATACTAATGATAGCCCACGTCTGTCCGTTCGTTGGTTGGGCACACGTCTGGTGGCGAATTATGGTTTAACGCGAATAACGAGAAATAATAGAGATAGAAACTCTAAGTTTGGCAGGAATACTCGATTCACATATTTTAATGTGATGTTGAAAATACATCTGTAAAAAGGTGATTTCTATTTCTCATAAAATAACACGAAAAAATATACATTTCGACGTGCAGGCTTTCATTCCTTTTGGGATCTGGACCATTTTGAAAAAAAAATAATAGTTTTTTATTCTGTTCATATTTTTCCGCTTACAGCTCGAAATCGCTCACGTTAATTCACATATTTTGTGGAAATCTTGCCATTTTAACGGTGTGTTGCCTTTCCTACCAATTACATTGTTAGACCTCGAAATCCTATTGTTATTGTAAGTAACTAGATATTTTAGCGCCCGGGGCATACTACTAAATATGCGCCCTCTCCTCCCTCAAGAAATCATTTTCTATAGTTTATTTAGTTACTATTTGGGTTTTTTACGCCCCTTGCTTTGTTGCGCCCGGGGCAGATGTCCCGCTTGCCCCGCCCTAGTTATGGCACTGGGTGTAAGCATGCTTTGAATGCTTTTAATACGAAAGAGGGGGATAGGGAGGGAGGGAGAGGGGGGAAGGGAGGGAGAGAGAGGGCGGGAAAGGGAGGGAGGGAGAGAGAGAGGGAGGGAGAGAGAGAGAGAGAGGGAGAGAGAGAGGGAGGGAGGGAGAGGAAGATAGGGAGGAAGGGAAGGCTAGAGGGGGAGTAAGAGTAAGGTAGGGAGAGGGAGGGAGAGAAAGAGAGGGAGTGAGAGAGGCAACTATTTTAAGTTTAACTAAAGATAGCCCGTCATAATGACGAGCTTTTATACAATATAATACTAGTTGGTTACTAATACTTGCGAGAGGATTTTAATATGCGACGAAAAACGTTTATGGCTTTTATGATCGACGGTGCTTGTGTTAAATTTATGGGATGGCAATCCTTTGATTATCAAGATCCAGAGTACAACTAAAATTTATGTTGGAATAGTTTAGAGTTATGCACTTACTGAATGCGGATTGATTAGTAATAAAATATATATCAAGTTATCATGAGACCAGTTAAATGGCATATTGATTCCAAACAAAGCTACATATTAATTGAATAGTCTTTTTAGGATGAATTTAATTCCTAGAAAATTTGCAATTTGAGTTTTGCGGAATTATATTATTAGGTATTAGCGAATGGGAATAGATGCCCTTAATTCGTATGGAACGTGTCATCACAGCAGTGGAGTAGCCATAAATTTGGTTTGGGGAGTGCACCATACTATTTTTTGCTGTCCACTATCACAATTAGGTATTTTTGAATTTACATTAACAATGTAACAACATAAAATACATGCACTACGGTCGCGTTTTATTTAACATTATTACTGTGTTGGTTAAGGCACTGAAAATTTCATATTGTCGGCAGCAGTTTGGAGGGGGGTGCACATGCATCCATGCACCCTCCCTGGCTACGCCACTGTATCACAGGCATTTAGAAACGTAGAGTTATTAGGAAGGACAAAAATAAAATATTTATTATTTATATATATATTATAACAAATGTCTGGTGTAAAAATAACTCATTTAAAGTAAAATAAAAATCACGCCCAAAACAAAAATAATTGTTCTCTATATATTTTTTGTAGTTAGTGGCATTTTTGCTCGGGTTTGCAAGTCATTTTCATTATCAAATTGCGTTCGTCCCAAAGTCCCAGTACAAACTTCATGCGTGGCATGCTAATTCGTCGCATCCCGTTTATATTACGTTACAGCGCTACTGACACCTTGCATGTTTGTCTAGCTTTATTACTTCATAGAGATTTTATTCATTCGGTATGGAAAGTACAATTAGTCACCATTTAATTGATTTTTATGTGGGCAAGGTTAAATTTGTTTTGTTTATTTCCTATTCTTAATTAACTTGATGTTTTCGTCGATATTAACAAATATTGGGGGGGGGGCATACATTGAGTTTTCTAATTATCTAATTATTAGATTCGAATAAATGCTGTAATAAATTATAATATGTTTAGCGAAATGATGAATCTGATTTCAGCATCATTTATAGTTAAAAAAGAATTCGAACCGTCATAATCTCCAGAGAGCGATTAAAGACCATCAGTCAGGTTTTATAAACGTGAGGTCGGTTATTGTATGTATACTTGAATGATATTTTTTGATTAAGCAAACATTAATTTATATTTGAAAAGTTCGTTTGTTTGATTTTCCTAATCCAATCTTGTCAAATTGATGGATCCAGCGAACAATATGCCCAAAAAGTCGTGAAAATGTTATTTGTACAATCACTTTTACAATGTAAACTGCGAAATTAATTGATTATATATATATATATATATATATATATATATATATATATATATATATATATATATATATATATATATATATATATTTCACCAAAGGTTATTTTTTTAATACGCAAATGATCTCCATCTATGGAAAATAATGATAAAGCAGTATTCGTGACGTCCATATACTTACTTTCTTTTTTATTTGTGGATAATTTTGTGTGTTGCAGCTAATTTTCATGAAAGTTAAAGAGTTGATTCGAATAATACGGACGTATATTCTCATGTTTGGCAAGGAAGTTCGACTGATAGATTTTTATCAGAATTCTTTTTAAAAAAATGAAAAAGGCTTCTGTACTCAATAAAATTTACTGACTTATTAGATAAATATGAACAAGACTCGAGTTTTAATGGAAAATCATCATCATCAGAAAGAAAATGTTTTTCCTTTTTTTTCGATTTCTACGGCCCAGAAATGTAATTACTATCAAAGGAGTAGTATAAGCAGATGCTTTTGTTAAAATTATCGTTTTTGTATTTTTGCGAAAACTTTTTTTGTGAAGGCGAGCATTATTACTGACTAGAGCAAGGACGAAGTTTTTTGTTCTCTCTCATTTTCTCTCTCCCCCTCGCTAATCTTCCTCCCTTTTCTCCCTCCTTTGCTTCTCGCTTACATGTGTACCCTTCCTCGCCCCCTATTCAACCTCTTCCTTAACTTTCTATTTTTCTTTTTCCCTCTCATTCCAAAGAATCCCTTTACGAGAATAAAGCCCCCTTCTTGCTAGCTTACTTCTCTCTCTCTCTCTCCCACCCTCTCTCCCTTCTTGCTGCCCAATTACTCCGTCGTGGGTGATAACGGGCAGGTCGTTCCCTTGACCGTCCCGCACTCTCTGTTTACGCACTCGATTACGCTCCCACAATCCCCTTCGCGCCGTTCCCTCGGCCAACCGGAAGTCCCACAACGCCCCTCCGTTCACGGTTTCCTCTCTCTGTCTCTCCGTATTCCCTCCCTCCATCTCTCTCTCCCTCTCTCCCTTTCACCTATTAACCTCCCTACTCACAAAACGCTCTTCTTCTCCTTCCACATCTCGTGATACCCGCGGTCCCTGCGATCCGCAATATCGCTGCGAGGCACCCTCACTCACCAAAGGCAGCACCTTCTCCCGTCCGCCTCCCGCCATCCCGTCTTCCTCCTCCCTCCTCGCCTCCTTTCCATTACCTTCTTCTTTCTTCCCCTCCTCCCATTAAACGCCTTTCCCCCCTCGGGCCCGTCGAATCGCGCTCTGTCCTGGGGGCGCTGCATCCTCCGAGGATTTGCAGCCGCAGGGACGTAAGGTAGGGAGGTGGGAAGGGGATGCGTGCGGGCGGATGGGGGAATGGGAAGCCATTCGCAAGCATGCATGCACACGGAGAGCACAAACACGCACGCACGCACGCGCGCGCGCAGAGAGGCCACTCCGGAAATCTCGTCACTTGTGCAAACCCCAGAGAGGCAGATTATAGCGGAAACGGCGCGATGCGTCGCATTTAATGATATTGAGTGAATTTACTCGAACTTAATCGGATGAAAAACAAAAGGAAAATTGTTATGGCGGGATTTTTCTGCTCCCTTCCGAATCGACTCGGTTTATGAGATTTTTTCATTAACGACCTTCGACGATTCTCGTTGTCCTTGAAATTCTCCATTTTGTGAACCTTTACATTTAATAATGATCATAACGGTTTATTCCTGGTAGTTTTACTAAAATGGAAGTTTACTAAGGAGGTGAAAAGTATCATTGCTTTTTCGAGTTAAATATATTTTCCGCGTCAGGAGGAGTTCAAAAGAGTAAGCCTTGACGTTTTTGGTTTGGGGTGAGATTATGGTTGAAAATTAAAAGAATGATCTAACTTAAGTTCAGTTGACTGTCGAGTTTGGAATGCGTGGTACACCGAATACGCTATTGTTCATTAGCGTTGTTCTTACGCTTGGATAATATTTCCATAATATTCCCCAAGGCAGAAGTTTTCTTGCTGTGCTCAATATCACAAATCGCTAGATAGGTGAAATATTAAGGAATATGAAACAAATATTTATTCTCAAATGAAAAACTACGACCTTGTCCTTTGTGTGAATTCCTTGTTAAAATCTCCCATTCTTAATTTAACTTTCAGTATCCACAGTCAATCTATAATATCAAACTATTAACTAGAACTATCACATCCCACTGCGCGTAAGCTACTTTTGACATAATAATAGTTAATTTAATTCATTATGTATTAAATTATCATGCAAGTAGACGAGTATTCGTCCAATTTATTAACGTATAATGCAAAATGTTTTCTTAGTTAATACTTTTAGTATACAATTAATTGCTAAATAACGAAGATGTCTTATGTCTTTCTACTGCGAGCCATCTAATAATCAGGAATATGACCACCTCTTCTAAGAATAAAGCCAATATTAAATCATTGGAAGATTGTATTTTGGCATTGCGTGCATCCAGAAATCAACATTGTTTATAATGCTTTCTCAGTCCTCTTGGAAGGAATATTTAATCAACGCTGATCTATTGGATGAGCGGGTACGAAACGTCCGTCCTATTCTCAGTCATTTTGCGTTATTTTCGACAATTGCATAGAGTCATGGTAACTTCTGTTGCCATTTAAAGTTTAAACAAACCGAGTAGCTTCCAAAATGAATTGTTTTTCATTTGGAAACCGAGCGGCATTCACGCATCTTTTGCTTGTACCGAGAATGATCATTGAGTTAACTTTGAATAGGGCTAATTTGTGACTTAAACACTAATCTGTTTTTCAAATGTTTTATGGATAAAAGAGTTATGTAATTATACTCTGGAATGAAACCATAGTGTGAGATCGAGTATTCATTAGTGATTTATTTTTTTGGGTTTGAATTTTTAGCAGTAAATAATGCCGACATAAGCTCGGGTCAAAACGGAACAGATTTTTATGAAGTTTTACTTACCAAAGTAAAAAATCTGAAATAATTAACTTTATGCAAAGGAATAATTGGTCCTATATATAGTTAAAACTATTAATTAGTAATAGAAACCCTATCGAACTCCACTGGCTCGGTGCCAGATGGATTCAATTACACAGTTGATGTAGGCTATTTAAGACAAAATCTGAGTTACAGTTGATGAATAACGTGAGGTGCTACAGCAGGTAGTAACACGGTATTATTCGTTAGGACGAATTGCAGCGAAGATCTTTAAACAACTTAATAATAAAGGTTATTAACTATACCGGCTCAGAATCTTTTTACTGGATTGCCGTTCCTGCCCGACAAGTCCACTTTCTCCGCTGACTTTGGATGTATCGTTCGAAAACCTCAATAACTACACCAGGACAAGTTCCTCATTTAGTTTCCGTTAAAATAGCACAAAATTTGGAATTGCAGTAATTTAGCGGTAGCAAAGCAAACGTTCCGACTCGCCAACGTAAGGAAAGTGCATTACTAGAAATTCGAAGATTCGATCCTGATTTGATAAGGAGTGTTAGCTTGTTGAAGTTTTTGTAGCTCGTTGCGATTTACAAAGATTTTTATCGACGGAATTGTAAACAAATGACTGAAATCAAAAGTATTTTTGGAAAAATTTCACTACTCCTTGCGTTACTTCGAATCTCGATATCCTCCCCTTCGTTTATTATATAGTTTATGCCCTTTTGGAAGGGATGTTGAGTGAGGGAGGAGGAGGAGGTGAATTAGAGAAGGGGGAGATGGAGGTAGGCTGGGATAGGTGGGCGCTGAATATCTGATTAAGTTCCGAAGAAGGGTTGATGCGAAAGGAATCGAAGGGGATGAGGCGGGTATGGCGAAGGGGTGGAAAGGGGAGCTGGAGGGGGGGATGGGGGGGGGGCGCGTGAGCCGCAGTGCAAGATGGGATCGCCCCACGCGCCCTCTGCAGCGCCCGTAAACAAAAGAGAAGCGAGTCTCCCTTTCCCTCCCCCTTCCCCTTCATTGCCACACCTCCGTCGCAGCTCCGCCGATAAATTCGTCCGTTTTGTGTGTCGAGCGGGAGGAGGCCAATGGCATTAGATTGGGGCGAAACCTTCCCCCTCATCCCCCTTTCTCTGCCTTCCCTTCTCTCCTCTTTCTCTCTCTACCCCATCCCCAGAAACCCCATTCCTCTTGGGGCGAGGCGCACAGGAGGGCAGACGTCCGAACCCCTGCTCCATAGCCATCCCTCCGACTCTTTACGACCTCCGCCAACCTCCACGCCCAACTACTATTGCTAGCCACGTTCCATAACCTCCTCCTTTCCCTTCCTCTATCCTCCTCCCTTACTCTTCCACCCTCTCTCTCTCTCGCTTCTTCTTCAACTCTACAGTCACCATCCTCCTCCTCCTCGTGTCCTCCTCTTTTTTCTCGCCTCCTCTTCCTCATCCTCTTTCGCGACTCTCGGCGACGTTCCTAAAAAATTTTCTCCTCCTATCGGTGCTTTCTTACCTTCCCCTAATTTCTTCCTCCATTTTTATCCCCGATTCACTCTAATGCGACATGCACACGATTTCATTTCTTTCTTTCTCGTTCGCTCTGCTTTACTCTTTTTAATCCATCTATCCCCCTCACTCCATCTCTTTCTTTTACCCCTTTCTCAACGCTACCTCATTTCATTCCATTACTTTAATATATTTTTCTCTTAGGATTAAAAAGTATCTCATTTTTATCATTATATATGGTCCTCTCTCACGCATCCCTCTCCATTTTCTTCATCACAGAATTTCTCTCTCAACCTTTATCTCGTCCTTCCTTTTCTCCCCTTATCTGCTTCGTATCTTTCCATTCTCCTGCTTTGCGCTCTCACGTTCATTTTCACTTCCTATTTCTCTGACTGTTACTACATATTAAAACTTACTCATCATTCTGCGTCATTCCGTGTATTAAAAGTTTGGAGTTTTTACTTTTGGCAACCATTTACATTTAGTTAAACATTTTTCACGTAGAAATTTCATTTAGCGGTATTTTATGTGAAGTTCCATTGATGATTCATGATACAACGTACTTGGCTTTATTAGCAACTAAATTGTAGAGCTTTTACAAGACAATGGCACAAAACTTCATATGTGTAGGTCTTCTCTATGTTACTATTTAGTTTTCGTGTGATTTAGCGAAAATCGAGCATTTCGGCCTTAAAATTTTTCACATTTTGAGGCAGCTAACATTGTTTATTTAGTTATAACTATGAGAATTACTTGGATATTTGCAAAAAATAGTTTGATTTTTGTCATGATAGAAAAACTACCCTTGTGTAAATATTCCATTAAGTTCAAATTGAGAAATTATTATTTTTACTTCTGTCCGACTTCTAGATCTGCAACAAATTTGTCCACACATTTATGCATACATATAAAACCAGCCTTTTTCAATCCATTGACGGATAAAAGCTTACCTCCTCCAGTTTTCCCTGTCAACTGCCTCCCTCCAAGTTGATCCTAGGAAATTCAAAAACACTCTGTCGCATCTGTATTTTGGTCTTCTTTTTGGTCTCTTGATGTTTCTTTGGATCCATTCGAGACTAGACGGATCTAACGGTGACAATTTTTTTAGCAATGAGACCCGCCCACTGCCACTTAGCGCTTTTTCTCTCCTGATTACGTCACTTACTCTTACCTTCTTAGCCAGTCCTTTCTTTTGCATTTCTTTGGACGAGCCAGTCGATCGTAAGCCCTAGGAGAAATCCGTGTACTTATGCAAATGAGTTCTTGTGGTCTTTATCTTCCTTTTAAATGAAGATGAAAACTATTTAGGTGATTGATGAATATATGAAATTGATTTCAATATTGTTTCCGTGGCCGATAAGATCGTTTGTTTTCTTCTTTCACCACTGGCGTATATTTCTTCACTTATTGATTTACTAATCCATTGCTATATTCATTGGCGAAGAAGATGTAAATAAGTTAACTATTCTATTGCATGTTTTTGCTTGAATCAGTTATTTTCTTTGGTTCTGCCAGTTAAAGAACGGAAAAATCTGACAAATTCTCAAAAATAGGCGAAGTTTAAGCCACAGAATGATGAATTAATACACAATTGTATTAGTTTTAATCATAATGTGAGCAATATCAGAGACATTAAAAATGCAATAAAATAATAAAATTTAGGAAACTCAACGATTGAGAGGATTTGGTGCAGTAACACCGAATAGTTATGCTGAAATTCACCGACGGATAAGGAGATCAGGATCTTACGTGACAGAGGTCGAACAAAGTAAGAACTTTAACATTGGGAACAAATATATTAATGATAACATAAAAACTCATCCATCTTTATTATAGGAATGATCTATCTATTTTAAAGTTTAGCATCTCTACTTCCTCTTCCAAATTTTCCTCTCTACAACTCTTCCTCCTTCCTGAACTCCTATCTCTTGAAATTTTTTCATCCTCCATGCTCTCAGTCACAACATTTCTCTCTTACCACTTGCATATATTTATCCCCCACCCACTCTCATCCAAATCCCCTTTCTCCCTCCCTCTCTCCCCGCTAGCGTTACTTTCTTCGCTCCGAATTCCTTTTTTTCACACGTTCTCCCACCCACCCCCTTCATCCTCCTCCGCTGCCTCTCCTAGCAGTGTGTGTGCGTGTGTGCGTCCCGTGGGATTCTGGCCCGCGGAGGCCGTGTGCCTCTGCAGCCAACCAACCGGGAGCGTCGCGAGGGAACTGGGAAAAGTGACGGAAAAGAAATTAGAGGCAATGGGAGGCGAGGGAGAAATATATAAGCATGCGAATGTGTATTTATGTATTCCGCGGCGAGGGAATGTCTCTGATATCCCCAAAGGGGAGAGAGAGAGGTGGAGGAGGGAGAAGGAAGAAGAGGGAGAGAGAGGGGGGGGGAGGGAGAGAAGGGGAAGGATAGGTGAGAGAGGGACGAGAGGGGAGGAAGGAGACCTTCATTCCATGCCTCTCTCTCTTCTCTTTCGCTTCATCGTTTTTTCCACATTTCAATAACGGAATAGCACGAGATGGAAAAAGCTGCTTGAATAGGGGTCTGGCGAGGAAAAAAGCAATGCGAAATAGAGGGAGGAATGTTTTGTTTAAATGAACCAATCATAATGCATATGTTGTATATTTAATAATGTTCTGTACCAGTGATATTCAAGGTGTGGTACCAATACCCAAAGTGGTACCAGAAGGATCTGAAAGAGGTATGTATCAGAAAAATCTTGGTTTTATCTTAGTTACCTCTTACCTATACCACAACCACTCATCTACTTCGTCATTTACTCTAATTAAATTGCTTAAATAAAGTATTTGGTAACTATACAGAGTAAGTATAAATTTTTCCACTTCAGCGCCATAATTGTGATGACATTTTTCAGGGCAACTTCTCTTTTACGAAGTCATGTGGTAGTACCAAGTACTTGATGATATTGTCCAAAGGGTACATGCAAAAAAACGTTTGAGTAGCACTGTTTTATACGATAGAACCATAAATTAGCGTTAAAAAGTTATGATAAGTGGGAAAAGTGTATTCTGTTTTACAACATATAAACACATTGTGTTTTTAAAGGTAGCAGTAAACTGAATATTCATAGAGTATCGTTTCATCTAGAAAAATATATAATAAAATAGTAAGTAGTACGGCAAACTACTGAATACATATAAGCCATCTTTTGTATGCTTCCTGTTTGTGAAAAAATATTTCAAAGACTGTCAGTGTTCCGCCAGCTTTAACCAAATTTAGTCGCTTTTAAAAGATTTTCAACTTAATGAGGTGTAATTATCTTCTTTTTATAAAAATCATGACGATCACATGATATTTAAGAAGGTGATGTAGATTCATTCATCTCAATATTATGTTTTCTCTTAATCCATGTGATTTAGCTGTGGCTGAAATCAAAATTGAAAAACACTTTCTCCAATTTCCATAAAAAGGTTGGGAAAACTAGATACACATTTCGGCTAGAAAGTAAGTGAAGTGAAGAAATAACAGTGGTTCAGTCACCATCGATGAAGGCTGTTTTGTTGTCTATATGCGTATCCAGTTTCCCCAATTTTTAATTGCTATTGGAGAAACTTTGTTTCTCGATAAATAGAGAGATACAGCATAAATCTTTTTCCGTTATCATGTATTCCAATGTCATAGAAGTCCATAAAAATATTTTAATTACGAAATTTTAAGGAAGCAGTGTTCCTTGACATATTATCACGAAAAAGATAACCGCTGCTGTAATTAGCAATAAGAAATCTTCCAAGTTGTTGTTCTAATTAACCACCTTTCAGAAGGGTGCATTTGGAAGGACGGAATCTCTCGCAATTGCAAATATTCGCTACGGAATTAATTAGGAGATAACTTACAAAATGCTTGCAATCATATTAGCTAAACGAAATATGTACTTGACTTCACAATCTTGGGAAACGATCTCTAATGAGTTCAATTTGGATTATGCGATTAACATAATTACGTTAAAATGAATTCGTTTCCATATTTTGATGGAGGAAAGCTAACCGTAGATTTGTCTGTGAAGATTAAAGAAAATAATTATGCATATTTCGGCGATAAAATTTAATCGGTATTAACCTTAAATATATTATATGTGAAAGAACGTCTAAAGGTGGATGCATTATTTTATTGGTTAGATCTGAGATGTAAAGTCTATGTATTGCTAATGAAATAGCGAACACAAAATCGCGGGCGATAAAAATCAAATAGTAAGTTTTAGATATATATATATATGCGAACTAATTTTTGCGGAAGATATACTTTTGCCTAGATTTTATTTCAGTATTATGCTCTTGAGTCACAGACAACTTCACTCTCACGAATTTCACGATGATGTGTTTTATAAGTAAATGGCTAAAAATTAGTCCCACTATGCGCACTACTGTAGATTTACTTTATTGAACAGGTCATCGTAAAATTTTCACCGTTCTTACGGAAGATTAATCTTTCACGACTGCCGCAGGATCAAGCAGAACTTCGGATTTCCTATAGACCCAATTCGATATTTTTTTCCCGTTAGCATTCCTATGCCTCGACTTGAAATTAATAATGAATAAATGGGTGCTGGGTTCCGTAGCTGTGAGTGCGCGTTCAGCACCGGAAGTAGCGGAGGGTGAAGAGAGAGAGACGGGAGGAGAGAGGGAGTCGAGCAGGCGAAAGGAAGGCTGAATAAGGGGCGATTTGAAAGGGGGGTGGCGAAGGTGGAGAAGGGGTTGGGGATGGACGAAGATGGGCCCTCGATCGCTCTCTCCGACCCACCACCCTACGCTTCACCCCTCTTCACCCTCCCTTTGATTTCCGGAGAACGGAGGGAATTGCTAAAGAGATGGAAATGGCTAATGGCGGCGGAAATGATGGAAGTCCTAGTGAAACGGACACTTAACGCCTTGTACTGCGCTCAGCGTTTTTGAGTGTGTGTGCGCGCGCGCATACATATAAATATATTCTTTTATCTTTTCATTACCATTTTTTCTCCAAAAATATTGCCTCCTTTTTTAATTTTCTGATTTTTCGTTGATGATTTGCTCTGGGGCTCGATCGTGACTCTTTTCTGCTTCTATATTCTCTTACAGCATATGGAAAAAACATTCTCCCTTTCTACCTTCTTTCCCTTTTTAATTTCACTTTCCCTTCCATTTCTCTTCGTTCTCTCTTCTTCTAGCACTTCCTTTCCCCACTTTTGCCATTATCCCTCCTATTTTGACTTGCCGTATATACGTACTTCCTCTTCTCTTTCTCTTCTCTCTCTCATCTCATTTGCCTTCTGTCCGTTTTTCTCCCGCTAACCACTTCTCTACCAAGGTTGGCAAAAGGTTGACATCAAATGGAGATGCTACAGTCGCACCATTACAACTAGAACTTTAGAGGAAGGAAAAATTCGGATAGTATAAAATTCGATTTGAAGGAAATCCGAGTTGTAGACATTTTATAAGGTTTTCAATCGAATGAGGTTATTAAAATGAGAGAGAGAGAAAAAGATTTTAGTAGCAGTAGTAGGTAGATGGAAAATGACTGGGAAAGGTCATCTGATTTTGGATGTGTCTTATTTCGCACGGTACGGCTTGAGATGTGATTAGAGAAGAAGTTAGGAACATCAAAAAGGGGCGTAGGAACGGAGGAATCTTTACACCATACGTATAAATTACGTCATCCATCTCATATATTCTACTGTACTTACGTATTAACGGGGAGCCCAACTTAATACGTAAGTACTGATTGGTCTCTACCAAGATATCTGTAGTCTACAGGGGAATTATATCTCGCTTGTCTGTTGCTCCGTAAATGGAGAGGATATTGGCAAGCCTTCGGCTCGCTTTGTTTTTATTTTAGTTGTCTTCGGGCGCTACCGCGCCCTTCACCTCGCTGGAACCAAACTATCCCTCCCCGTTGTCTGGTGATCGGGTTTGTAAATGTCGCGACAGGTCGATCAGTCGAGACGCTTTTGATGCCATTTTAGAAGAAATTGCTAAATATTGGCCACCAGAAATTAAAATGTGATTGTTTGTTTTCAATTGTTATCTATAACAAATCATTTAAATGTTAATTGGTTTCTGTTAATGTTGTTCTTAAAAATGAAAACAATTTAAATGGTATTTATTCCGTATATATATGTATTTTTAAGTAGGGCTCTCCGTTAATACGTAAGTACCTATTCTACTGTTGAGAAGAGAGAAGAGGATATGGAACAAAACCTTGAGGAATAAACTAATTTACGCCCAAAATAACTCCCAAAGGATACACCGATTAATCAATCGAGTTCCTTAAAATTAACACCAGGTTGCCGCAAGACCTTGAGGTAAAAACGCTCTCATTCCGGTCTCGCAAGCAAAGTGTTACGTCATTAGCGCATTCCCAAGTAGTGCGGGTTGTGAGTGAATGAGAACGAGGAAATGAGAAGAGAGTAACGAGGTAGTTTTATTTTTGAGAAACGAGAGAAATTAGGAACAGTTTCAGCCGAAAATTGCCGTGAAAGTGGCCGACGGGATCGGATGAATGGCGGTTATGGGTTGATCTCGAGGAACGAGCTTTAAAAAAGGGTGGCGAATGTGGGAGGGGGAGGTAGTAATTGCAAGAAGGGAATGGAAAAGAAGATACTTTCACTTGGTGGTTTTTAGCTACGCTTGCTAGAATTTTGCGATTGAAGGTGGAGGGGAAGAGAGAGAGAGAGAGAGTGAAAATGTCCACTTTCCCCGATTTTTTCTTTATTCTCCTTTATTCCTCCTTTTCTCCCGATTTTCGCCAGAATTCTTTTTACACTCCGTTTACCGCGGAGGTGCGAAGGGACGGGCATAAAGGCGAAGGGGAGGATGGGAGAGAGGGATGAGAGGAAGGGAGAGAGAGAGAGAGAGAGAGGTAGAGGAAGAAAGGGAGGGCATCGCAATCGCCCGAGGGCATTTCAATTTAATTTTTCGGAACCTTATCTGGGGCGGCGTCTCCGGAATCGCTCCTCGGTGGCCAATAGCGCCTTTCGCCGCCGCCTAATTATGAGGCGCGTACATCAGAGAGCCAGAGGTTGAGGGCAAAGCCGGAGAGGGGGGGGGGGTAGAGGGAGGGGAAGGGGGAAGTTAGGGAGGGAGGGAGGGGAAAGGTTTTCAGAGGTGATTTCGGCACGGGAACGCGCTCGACGCGGAGGAAGATAGGACGTTCGGGTATTTCGTCGCAGCGATGCGGGGATCCCGTGGGTGACGGGGTATCCCCGGGGGACGCCCGGGCCTCCGAATTCCGCGATTATATAAATGGAGAAGACCTCGTAGTTTTTCATAATTAATAATCCTAAAGGGATGGAAAGTTTGAGCGTGCCGTCCACGTTTTTATTTTCGGCGGAGGATGAATTACTGACGTTTGAAATACTCGTTTTGTTGAAGCATACTTGGAAGGAGATTCTGTGCCACGATAAAGATTTCTTCCGAATGTGTCCTGATCGTTTCTCGATAGTTGATGCCTCATCGAGAGCTATTTTCTGTAAGTTTTTTTGTTTATTATTTCTTAGCTAGGGTATTTTTTCGCCGAAACATGTTGGAAAATGTTTTTTCGCGTTAAAGTTCATTTATTTTGGTTTTTCATAAATTTTATTTTAGTTTCAGAGATAAATTAAATACGACCTTTTAACCTCTCCCTTTCACCTTTTCCCCCCTCTACTAAATTCATTCATTGTCTTCTCCGTCCTCTATTCGATAGCAAAATTTAAATGTACTGAAATCTAATTATTAGGAGAAAAAAATCTCAAAAATACATACTAATTGTCCTAAAACAGTCTTGTATATAATTTATTATACCAAAAAATCACAATGACTGAAGAATTAATATATTAATTTTCATATTTAATGTAGCTCACCTGTTAATATTTCAAACTAACACTCCATGTTTTATTATGGCCACGATTATAATTCATTCATCAGACGAAAGAACACTTTCAGAGAATTGCAAATACATACAGTGAATTTTTATATTAACAACAGTGATTTCTCATTGTTAGTGTTGGTTATTTGTGAAACTTCCGTGGTAATCACGATAATTACATAATGATTCATTATCTGTATATAAGCTTTTATTGGATACTGCCCAATAATTTAATATAAATGGAAAGCAAGGATTAACTGGTAACCTGTATGAAAACCATATTCAACAGTTGTAATTGAATTTAAGTGTAATCATTACAGCGATTTAACTAACGCAAGTAAATAATATTGAAGACTCATGCTAAACAAGACCATATCCAATCGAATAAGTTTGAAACGATAATTTGAAGCCCTTTAAATAATGAATTTGTATTCATATCAACTGTATCATACTAATCAAATTAAATAACATTTACGGAATACATAATTGTAAAACCACAGCACGAAGTGATAACATCACATATTAATGTTTTGTTACAAGTGACTCAAAAATACTTGTCTTTATGAGGTCTTTATTCGGCAATTTGTCTTAATTTTTCTGACCCTATAGAAAATATGTTTAATTATACTATTTTTCTTCAACTTAATGAATAAACGTCATCTAAATTAGTTTTGCGTGTTAATGGAATTGAAAATTCAATTCTATTAACACGCAAAACTAATTTAGATAACGTTCTAGTTTTTAATTGGCAGTTGTTTAAATAATAATAATGAATGTCGTTACTGGATAAATATTTCATTTAAATCCCAACGGATGCCATGATATTTTTCTCTTCCGTTAACGTAAATATACTATATGTATTCTTGCTTGCATTTACTGTAATTATTATGGTTGATAAGTGGATAAGTATTAATGTACGTATGTTCGAATTTTTGCAATTTTGCAAAAAACTTTTGAATAATTTGAAATACCCTTTTATTTATATTGAATTAAAAAATCGTGGAAAAGTTTCGACTCACGCAAATACCTTAAGATTTAATTTGACCGTCTATAAAACAAAACGCTATTTTCTTTCTTTGATTATTTGTAAGATTGATTTGATTTATACGATTTTATGGGAACTGGAAGAGGCCGTGTGAACCATTGAACAATTATTCGCGGTTTTTCGACGGAAAGAAATATTTTTAAAAACTCTATCGCTGGTAACGGACATAAGTAACAATCGGCAGTTTAAATTCCTTTACTGCCGTAAAGAGTTCCCTTTACGCGAGTCTAAAAGTCGGAATTTACGAGTCCGCCGTCGCAAGCAAAATGAGTAAAGTAGTGTAGCGGAATATTTATTGGCCCGGGGCATTATTAATTCTTCTTTTTTATGCATAAAGCGAGTTCTTTATTTCCTCCAGGAATTAAGCGAGAGGGAGAGAGGAGACGTTAAGGAGGGGGTGGGAGTTGGGGGGGGGGAACATAATGGAGTGCATTGAAAGGGGGTTTGGAGGAAGAAGAGGAAGGAATAGGAGGAGGGAGGTTCCCTCCTCCTCCTTCCACTGCTCTCACTCCTACGCTCTCTCTCTCTCTTTATTTTTGCCCCCGTGGGAGAGGAAAAAGTGGAAAGGGGTGGGGTGGGAGGGGGGAAGAACGGGGCGGTGGGGTGGATGGAGGGAGGCGGAAAGGCGAAAAAGAAAAGAGAGCGGATTTTGAACTCTTTTGTCGAAAAGTTCTCCAGTAAATACAGGCGCCTACCTCCCCCTCCCTATCCTCCTCCTCCTCCCCTCCCCCCCACTCCCGTGAGCGTTCCGGTTCTTGCAACCAACCCCCTCCCTCAATCCCACCGCCACCCCCTCCACCTCCCCCACACACTTCTCTTCCTTCCCCCCTCCTCTCAACCCCGCAACCTCTACCATTAGACTCCGTGGGACTCAGAACTCTCCTTATCTAGTTACAGCCCAAGTCCCAAGACCCCATTGCCTCCCTCTCCCTCTCTTTCTATCTCCTTTTCATTTCCTCCTCCTCCCCGCTCTCTTTCCTCCCTCCGTCTCTTCCTCTACTTCGTTCTCTTCTTTTCTTTCGCCCTCCGCAAGAGCTCGCTTCATCTGCTTCCATATTCTTTCCTCATAACCGAAGGAAATGTTGTTTTTGGATGTTTATCTTTGCTAACATTATTTTTGGAAAGGAGGGTGGAATAACTTACCGAGTTACTCGTGAAGTATGAATAAATCTATGGTATTATTCTTCGTCAAAATTCTCCGTTAAAAAAATCCGTTAAAACCATCTGAATATGTATTAGGTTCTAAATAAGTTTTGTGAGTGGAGATTTAATTTATTTGCGTCTCAAATATTGGGATTAGAAAACCCTAGGAAGTCACCTTTTGAACTTACCAGCTATTCATTGCACTACCTCTTAGATACCCATTGTGCGTAGGCAAAAGGGAATTAGCAGGTCGTAGGAAAAAAAATTTATTTGAAAACATTATCCGACTGAAAATTCAAAGGATATGGATTTTTAATATCTAAACTCCGTAAATAAACATAAATTGTATTGAAAATCATTTCCCTCTCCTTCATTTCGCCTCTCAACCTCCCTCCTCCCCTCTCTCTCTCTCTCTCATATTAAAAGCATTCAAAGCACGTTTACACCCATTAGGATTGAAATAACAATATGATATCGAGGTCTAACAATGGAATTGGCCGGCAAGGCAACATCCACTTAAAATGGCTAGATTTCCTCAAACTGTATGAATTAATCATTTAAATTGAGCGATTTCGAAATGTAGGCAGATAAAGATGAACAGAATAAGAAACTTTGTAATGTTTTCTTCAAAATGGTTTATATCCGAAGATTGTAGGTCAATTCTTTCTAATTTTAATCTAAAAAAGAATGAAAGCCTGCTCGCCGAAAAGTTCATTTTTACGTGAAATTACGTGTTATCTGATCGGAAATGGAAATTATCCCCTGGAATCGAACCCGGGTCTTTGATCTCGAGTTCCATACATTAAACGTTTTGTTATTATATCATAATGCTATCCTGAAAATGTCATTAAATTCGGTTCAGTCGTTTGCGAGATATTTAGCTTAATAAAGCTTTACACACAAAGTGACAGTCTTTTGTATAGTTTGGATTTCACTTGCTATTAGAATGATCCTTAGGTGAAGGAGATTTGTCCCGTTAAAGATTTTAATTTATTACTTATTGTATCACCTATTTAGAAATCCATTATGCTGCGTTGTTACTACTAAGCGGATAAAATACGCACTGAATTTTATACTCTTTGAAGGGAAAAAGTTGCCATTCGTCTCCGTTAATTTTTTCTTTATTATCCTGAAAGTAGAAAATAGATCGAAATTGCTATTATTTTCCTTCGCCTCTTTTTAAAATCCCGTTATATCTACATTTAGTGTATTCATTTCCATTATTGGAATTTTGATTATTTCAGATACCGAACCATTAACAGTTAGACTAAGATTTTATTAAAATAAAATTTTATGAGTTATTCATATAAAAAAAGGAAACAGTTAACGTTTGTAGGGCTCTGCTTCATAAATGTGTTCCCAAGAGCAATTTGCTCCTTAATTAAGAGGGCAAATTATTTTATCCGTGCGTTATCGTTGGAAATATGAAATTCGGAATCATTTTAGTTCTTACAAAGATAACTTTGAATATGTGTGTTTAAGTTTTTAGACACACCTGATTTGTAATTTTTTATGTAAAATGCCATGGACCGCAGGATATGTTCTCGATATCGTGTAGGTTTTCCGAAAAACCATAAATACAAGATTTTGAATTGCTGTTTTTTTCTCAATTTCTCGAATTAAAATATTTATTATTAAGCGATTCAATGAATTTATCCTGGATTTCCAGTGTTTTTGTCATAAAAGTATATTAATCAATATATTTTTAAGTTATTAAAAATATCTTATTTACCTTTACTTTTCTGTTATCCGATATTCGTAATAATTGATTTTTATTTGCCCTTAACGATTAATCTTGATCCCCGCAAGTATGATTTGACACTGCCATAATGTTTATGTGCGAATTTTTTATAGAACTTGCAGCATGTTGTTTTATGTATTTATCTAAACAATGTCATAGATAGATTTAAACAAATTATTGATCAGCATTACTGATACACACATACAGAAACGATCATGCATTAAACGTAGTTAATACTCGCTCTTTAAGGGTATTTTGACCCAAGTATTTCTTCTAAAATGGTTTATGTCACCCGCTTGAATTAAATTTGCACATTTCACGCCGAATTCGTCTTAAACGAGGCCACTTTTAACTTCGGTTCGAAAGCAATTAAACATTTAAATTCGATCCTGAATTGGCTGACGTCCTCCTTAATTCCAGCACATTCCATCCCACCCCCCTTCTCTAGCTGTTTCCTCCGTCACCCTCTCCCCCTTCCCCGTCTTCCTCCTCCGTCTCTTTCTCCTCCCTCCCAACCCCATCACCCCATCGCGCCCGAGCTTCTCCTTCCACGGTCCATCTCACGATTCCGCCATTTTGCGCAAAACTAATTTACCCGCATTAGCTTTGCCGGTGTAAAACTTTCGCGTGCGCCCCTCCCCCAACTTTCCCTTCCTCCATCCGATGTTTCCACCCTCTCCCCCACCGTCGCATCCATCCGCTTTTCTTTCCCTCTCCTCTCCTATCTCTGGGATTCAACCTCTTGGGATATTAAAGGACGTTAAATCAAGTTCTTGCTTTGAATGCTTATTGAATGAAATGACTCAAGTTCATGGACGTTCTAACGTGTCCTCTAGCGCCAACATCCGCGTCTTCTTTACTTTTAACCAACATTCCACTTTCCCTCCTCATCGCCTTTCTGCTTTTTCCTAACTCCTCCTCTTATTCTTCCCTTCTCTCTCTCTATCGTCTGATCTCTCCCATCTTTTGTATATGGGATATTAAGACGGGGAAAAGGAGAGGGGAGAGTAGATGAGGAGATAGGTTGGGAAAAGCGGGAGCGAAGTAGGAATATTGGTCGGAACGAGCTGGGTATCGACGGAATGGAGAGGCATCTTAAGTCTTGCATGAGACGACGCCCACGCGAAAAGGAAGAGAAGGGAGGGATGGAAAGAAAGAAGCAGAGAGAGAGGAGGGATAGAGGAGAGTAGAGGAAGGGCTAAGGAAGGTTGGAGGGGACGAGGATTGAGATTTGGGTGGGGAGAGAAAGAGAGAGAGAGGAAGGCGGAGAGAAGAGTGGCGGGGTATGGGTGGGCGTGGGTACAGACAGCGCCGCCCCTCGGGAGGTAGGGGAAATCCCGAGAGGGAGAAACGGGAGTGGAGGAATCTTCTCTTTGGAAGGATAAAATATCTCCTCCGCAGTTTTTTTACTTTTTTTTATTTCTCGCGGGATAAACGCGGAGAGGATTCGCGTGATTTTTGTTTCGGATGTGTACGAGATTCGATGGTAATTGCTGAGAAGAGAGAACGTCAGAATCGAATTCGAGTTCGATTTTTTCAGTCCAATTTGAGGCTGAAAGAGCAGCGTATTTCGCAATTAATGGCTCTGAAAATGTAGCGTAAAATAGAACTTTAGATAATAAAATTATATGAAAGACGCTGTTTGTGAAAAATTTGTCAAGCAGCTTTTATATATTTTGGAACCTTTGTTTAATCGATGTGTTTGCGAAATTTTCGTTTATAACAAGTGGGCGAAAAACGTGCTGCGAGTCGCATTAGGTGAATGAGCGAATTTTATGCGTCGCGCGGAGCCATTTTGAAAGCGAATTGTGAAATTCAAAACGTATATTTTCGTATATATTACTTAAAATTATGCCCGAAAAAAGCTTTCCCATTGAAGGTATGATGCTAAAAATTTATTATTATTTTCACTAATAATATCCCTAATAGTGTCTCAATGAAATTTAAATGTGGCCGGTTTAAACACTCGCAACTGCTAGTGCGTCCCGCTTTATAAATAGTGAAAATCCCTATGTTTATAAGTTCAATGTGGATGAGAGCCCAGGATAATCGTTTTTATCTTTTATATTCCCCATACAGATGGAGAAAAGAACAACAGCGGATTGGATTGTGTGGTTCCTCTCTAACAGCCATGGAATTTATGTAAGTGAATTACATTTTTCCTATCTTAGATATTCAAATAGATATCACACATTGTTCAAAACGAAGGCTCACGTCCTGAGGATTAAATGCAGACGGCAAAGATTCTGCCAAACAAATATTTTTATATCTCGGAATATGTTTCAAATTGTACGCCAGCACGAGTAAAATCGTAACTTTTGTTGGAGATTTAATCGTCCTCGTAAAAGAATAAAAATTGCGTTCTTCCTCTATGCGATTTTAATTCGGCTTGTATTGAATTTATTTTTTCTTTCGAGTCGTCCACGGTAATTTCTAATTATTACATCCACTGCAAACATAGCAAATATTTTTAGTTAAAGAGAGTTGAAAATTATTCCTAACTATTTTTATAAACGTTCAGTTATTTAAAGATATGTTTCCATTTAAAAACATACAGAAAAATTCCGTTGAACTCTATTCTTTACGCATTGGAGTAAAAAATATAATAGTACTTAAATGCTTTACTTAAGAAATGGTTTAAGGAAATAAAAAAATGTGATAACCAGAACAAATAATGAAAATCGGAGGAATATATATATAGCATTTGGTATAAAAGATTGTCTTTTTCCCAGCAGAGTACAAATTAATAAAAACGGGGGGGCGCCATTCATATGTGAGACACGTGGCGCACACTTGGGCCTAATAATATAGGGAGGCAAATTGCTCGTAATGCACCTTACACTGTACATTGCTTTCATAAGTCACATAATTTAATTTTTGTAAATGCGTTTTCGGCACAAGACTAACATAGATACAAATTTACGAATTAGTATTTCGGTACCTCATTGAGGCAGGAATTGTAAGGAAACGGGGGTGTCCCATTCCGGAGGAAGGCGTTTCTCCAACCCAACCCCTGAGATTAAGACTGGCAGAGTACCCTATTGTCTTCTTCCATGCTGGTCCGCGTCCAAGTGTTCAGGGTATTGGAAAAACAAAGCGTACCGACGGTCAAAATGCTTATTTGTTGTTCTTAATATTGTCTCGCTTTACTTTTACAAGTAAAATAGGCCTAAAACGTCATTTTCATTAATGAATTGCGTTATTTCAATTTGAAAGAGGTAGGCCAAAAAGGAATATGCGCGTAAGCAACATAAAAGGGAGTTGCACACGTTCGGCCATGATGCACGGCGCCGTTCTAATTAAATATGAATCGTATCCGAGAATAATGAACTATATGTTGTAATCCGGAACCTGCTGGCTATTTTCGGAAAAAGTAGCTTTTAAATTTTCACAGTTACTTTGGCTAAGGTCTAGAATACATTCGCTTCGTTTTTGCTTAGTCATTCATGGTTATATGTAGTTGATATGCAGAGGTACAAAAATTTACATTTATGTTGCAAACTCTGGCTGAATTTGATGGAGCTGAATTTTCTTTTGTTTTGTATGTAGGGATTACAATAGTTTCCTTTGTTACCGCCAATAATGAGCGACGCTATAATGGACTTACTCCTGTTAGTTTGTTTTGTTTTATTTTAAATGTGAATATTTATAACGTTACGGATAAATCTGTTACATTTTTGGCAATAAAATGCATTCAGACACCACATTTTAAAATAATCTGGGACCACATGTTCTTTTTTGTTTCCAAGTAACTGTAAAAAACAGCGGGAATGGATCTGTTCACATTAGCGACAGTTATCCATCGACATAGGCGAGGTATTTAAGAACAGAATCACGCTTCCTTCGCGACCACGTTGATCATTAGGTGTGTTTAATAACTTGCAACCCAAAAGCGAAATTTTTAAAACCTCCAGCAAACAAAAGGCGGAGGAGGTCAGCGGCGTAATGAAGGAGAATAATCACTATTGACCCTAGACTTCTCTAAGTCCACCCTCTGAGACACGATACGCGTTCAGTCTTCCGAAAAATGTCTGGAACAAACGAATGATGAAAAGCGTCCACGGTAAGACAAAACCCTTTCGCCTCCCTTCTTTTGTCTTCATACCGAGTTCTCCCCTAATCCTCTACCCTTCCAGAACGCCCCTCCCCAAAGGACGTACCATCCTCCAACCCTTAACCCCTTCCTTGATTCCCGACTCCGCCCTCTGCCGGAATTAAAAGTTAACGCATTTCTGAGAGGGAGAATAGGTTGCACTTCGAAGGGGTTGGGGAGGGCATGGAGGAGAGGAGTAGAGAAGAGGGAGAGGAGTTGTCATGGCGAAGAAAAAAAATATCGCGTCAGAGATTGGGGGTCGGTTCGCCATTACAAACGAAATCGCTATTGTTTCAGTGGCAACCATACTATCTAGGAGAATTTCAACCCTTCTAATATACCACATCCACCCCTCCTCCCTCCCTCCTCTTATCCCTTTCGTTCCTCAGCACGGGTTTAAAATTCAAAAATATGACCGTAGGAATGGGATTAGAAGGAGTTTCTAGTTGGGTCCATTTTGTTTTGTAGTTGCGATTTCATAAACTTTTTATTCGTTTTATAGATAAATTGAAACCGAGTTCAATGTAATTGCAAGAACAAAGTTTTCATTTTAAATATTAATAGAAGCAATTACAAAAGTTGCACTTCGCAGATAATATTTTGTGTGCCATATTTTTGTATTCATAAGTGGAGAATATACTTATTGTAACTGAATTTCAATTTTAAAATACGTTAAAATAAGATAAATCTATTGCATTTAAACGATAAATTTACAAATATTTTATGAAACAAACGTGAAGTTGGAGAAAAATTCTGAACTCGACCGGGAATCAAAGCGGGGTCTCTCGTTTGAATGAATAATTAATCAGTTAATTGAAACTGTATAATGCAAAAACATTTTTCAAATATCTATAAAAATAAAAAAAGTTGATTTTTGTTAGACGGACTTAAAAGAAAGCATGCTAAAAATCCACTTGGACAGAATAATTCCGAGATAACTTTATTAAAAGCTTTCATAAAGATAAAATTAATTTATGCGGACCTATTTAATTTGTTTTGATAAGATGCAACAAGTCCTGCAATTTTTCATTTACTTTTAGCCAACGTCAAGTATTTCGAAATTTCCTGCTTGAACATAGGGAACAGAGAAATAAGACACGATGTACTGCTTTACAATGCTTTATAAACTTTGTACAATAATAGTCATTTTCAATCATTGAGTTATGCACAAGCATAAAGAAACAGAATCTGATAATTACCCTTAGAACACCACATAATGACAAGTATTAATGTATAGAAAATAATAATAACAAAAGCAATGAATTTAATGTAAACCCTGGGCTTGTTTTTCCGAACATAGTTTTTCAAAGTCTGACTGAATGTCTGTTACAGAAATTTGTAAAAGACTTCAAGATGTTCGTCCGTAATCTGGTCTCAAAATTTATTTTTGATACATGTCAATTTTGAAAATGCAAATTCGCACGTGTACCATGCATATTATTATTTTGTTTGCAATTTTGTTAAAATCTTAAAATCGTTGAAATATGTTGTCATTTTCCGCTTGGCAGGCCAGAGAAAACCAATTAGCGAGCCAGATCTGGCCCGCGGTTGGGCTCTACTGAACTAAGCTATCAAGCCAATATAATCATTTCTCAAATTCGGGTATTTGTGTTGAGGAAAGGATAACTCACTAAAACTTACAATACTAGAGGTCCTCAATGACGCACAGTGGAAAACACCCCTACTTGCATAGGACTAAACACAAATGTGAAGTTGGAAAAGGAGAAAAATTCTGAACTTGACCGGGAATCCTTCTTTCCTTCTCAAGCTTCACAATTGTCTTAGTCCTATGCCCTCACGCATAAAAGTTAAACAATATACTATCAGTAAATCAGTACTTTTGGCGGCTGCTTAGTAGCCGAAATGCGCACCTAGTTTTTCCAAATTTGTCATGGATATTGGAAAGACATATTTCATGCATATTTTTTAAAGGTCAC
The DNA here is from genome assembly GCA_036926305.1 of Uropetala carovei. NCBI lineage: Eukaryota > Metazoa > Arthropoda > Insecta > Odonata > Petaluridae > Uropetala > Uropetala carovei. The sequence continues at coordinate 7,320,986 of JAXCHB010000060.1, forward strand.
TTACAAATATTTATTATAAGAATTGCATAAGTTTGACCAACAATATTAAATACCTTATGTACTATTATTAGAAAACGAAATAATATTATCAAGTAGCTCACTGTTCAACTCATTCTCGTTCTGAACAGAAATATGTCACCATTATCAATACCGTGATATGGAAAAGCTCTTGAACTTTAAAAAATATGCACTGAAAATATCTTCTATTCCACTTTGATGACTTTATAGAAGAATGTTTGAAGTCTGTCACCCTATCATTTTGAGTATTGATAAATTAAAAACTAATTGTACTTGTTAAATTTTGTTCTTTGGAATAGATATGAATGTAACGTATTTGATTCCTGGAACTTGCCCTTCCATCTCGCCTTTGGGCATTTGTGAATTCGAGTGATATTCAGCTTCAGTTGAGCACACAGGTATAAGCTGTAATGATGGGAAAAGTGGAAACAGGTGAAAATATTTGCTGTGACCGGTAATCGAACCCGGTCTTCCACTTGACGGACGGATATTCTACCACTCAACTACCGTAGCAGACAAATTCACGTTTCAGAACGGGAATATTTTCTCAGTATCAACCAGCCCAAACGTATGTCCTCAAGGAGATACGTCAAATTTGTTTGTTACGGTAGTTCAGTAGTAGAATATTCGCCCGGAAAGTGGAAGACCCGGGTTCGATTCCCGGTCATAGAAGATTTTTTTCACCTGTTTCCACATTTCTCAAATCAGAGGCTCACAAAAAGTGCTTGGATGTCATAGGATTTTAATTGGATGAAGTAGGCAGAACGCCATCATAATTATAGGTTCAAGTTACTGGATAAGTATAGATCGGAAGGACTAACTGACGTGGTTACATAAGTCATCTATACTCCCATCTTTAAGGAACACAAAGATAAACTGAGATCGATTGAAGGGCAGAACGATACCAATATTAATAAATAAAATGAAGAACTCATAAGACACGGTGAAGACAATGAATAGAATTGAAAAAAAAAACTCCAAATCACGGTGATTTGGAGTTTTTTTTCCAATTCTATTCGATACCAATATTAGTTTTTATCTTGGGAGCAAAAGAGTAGTGCAGAGGCAGTAAGGACTATTAGGGATAGTTTGGCGAATAGCACACACCTAGCACCACAAATTTGGAAAATTGAAAGATATAATGTAGCTCTAGGTACAGAATATCTATTCGAAAATTAATACAGGTGATCAAAGAAAAATGCAAGAACATCGTGCTGTCATTAATCTGATCGTTGAACTAAGTGATAAGCTATACGAATTAATGAATGCCTAAGTTTGTTCATCCGCTGAAAAAGCATTGGAAGAGACAATTTTACTGCTGTAACGACAAGAAATGGGCCAAATAGCAATGTATGAGCGTTGGCTTTATTGGGTTCAAAAGCTCAAACTGCAAAAAACATTCACTAAATAATCAAATTTAAAAATCACCAATAATGAAATTTATATAATGTATATACTAGTTAGTTAGTTGGTATATTTTGTTCCTTATATTTCTGTAATAAAGAACATTGATACATTTCATTGAACGTTTTTAAATTCCACTGTACGTGACATGACGAAAGTACGCCATCCATGTCAAAAAAAAAACAGTTCCAAACATCCCGTTAAAAGGCGAGGAAATTTAAAATTTGACACGGACGTCGTTATTTTCGAATGCTTAAAAAATATTTTTCTCTATTATTCACCTTGATTGAGGACGTTCCAAAATTTTTCGCTCGACATGCTTCTACATTAAAATTGACCGATTTTTGCATTTTAACTTAAATTTTAAGCTGATCTCCTCTACGCCCTCAAAAGAATTGTTGTTTGCAAGAAAGGAAGCGCAGCGACGTGTCCGATTAGGGAACCTAAGGAACGAGAAAGGGACAAGGCGAAAAAATAAAAGGGAAAGGAAAGACGACCCCTCGCAACTAATTTTACGATTCTCTCTCTCCCTCTCGTTCTCTCTCTCTCTCTCCCTCTCGTTCTCTCTCTCTCCCTCTCTGCCACTCTCGTTCTCTCTCTCCCCCCCCCCCTCTCTCTCTCTGGAAGAAGTCGTTAGCATGCAAAAGAGATGAATTAGGTTTCCAATAGCGGCGAAGGACACTTCTCTCGGATTAAGTGAGTTAATGAAAAGGACGGAAGGGAGAGGGGAGGGGAGAGAGGGAGTAAATAGAAGGGGAGAGAGGGGAGGGAGCGCGAGAGGATGGCGGGGTGGAAGGGGGGTGGGAGAGTAAAGGGGAAGGGTAGAAGGGAGGTAGGGTGGGAAAAGGGATGCGACGACTCGCCTTGTTAATTCATTGGGCGTAAACCCGTATAACGCGCTGGAAAATTCCGTGTTAATTCGTAAGATATGTAGATACGCGTATGAATGTGGAATAAGTTTGAAATTGTCGACGGCGCGCGAAGTTACGGACCCAAGGGATAAGCAAAAGTGCAAGACGGGTGGAAGGTGGAGAGGAGGAGGAAAAGGGAGGAAGAGAGAGAAAGAGGAGGAAGAAGAGGGAGGGTGGAAGGAGAGGGGGAGAGAGATCGGAGTGGAGAATAAAACGGGAATGGGGTTGAAAGAGGAGTGAGAGATGGAGGGAGTTGGCGAGGACTAATTTGTAGGGCCAAGTCAGTTGGCAGTCCGGCTGCTAAATTCATTAACTATCCAAAAAAAAAGAGAGGGAATAAGAGGGGAGAGGCTCGGAATAAAACTGCTCCGTCGTTCGAATGAGGGAGAAGGTTTGGTAACGAGAGGGGGGTTGGAGGAAGGGAATAGGAGGAGGGAGGGAGGGCATCGGAACGGCTGGCTGATGAAGGGAGGGAGAGAGGGAGAGGGAGTGCGAGGAGAAGGATGTCGTCGAAACGAAGAGGAGAGAGCGGGTGATAGGTAAAAGTCTCGAGATGAGTGTCTTGGGTCGAATTGAGACAGCGGATTATTATTTTACCGAAAAGAGATACACGCACTCAGTCGAGTCTCAGTTAAACGTAATTTTAATTATTCGAATTCTCGAAAATAAGAATATTCCTGACAATTGAAGTACGGCGAACTGAATCGCTTTGTCTTATTTCCAGATTCTAGTATAGATATTTTCTGTAGTTTATCTAAATTGCGTTCTAGGTCAAATATTATACGAAAATTATTGTTGTGCAAAATCGCCAGAAAAGTTAGTACAGGATTTTTGTCTATAATTTCATCTGGTATCAATTCGGCAAATGTAAATTTAACGGCGAGGGGAAAAAAATGCCTCTCAAACTATAAAAGATTTCTCACTCATTCATGGTTCATTTCGGGAAGTTGCAGAAAAATTGTATTTTTAGGACCTAAGATGAGAAATCAATTTGCCTATGGAGATTCTCACAAGCGGAAGTGAGAATACTGATAATATCACAATGCCCCATCTTTCGACTAGTATTATATCCGAATAACAATTTTTTTCTATTCTGTCAAAAGGCTTTCATCGGCGGAATACATGGGCTAATACGAGGGAAAGAGCGTATTCTTTGAAATTTTAAATTTTTTCAGAGCTGTTCACTTAGGCGTGGAATTTCTAATATTTAGACGAAGATAAATCTAAAAAGTAAGGATGCAATACGATATATCTCCAGGATAACCAATAAAACTTTTTGCAGTTAATAAAATTGAAGCAAATATTCCCTTTCTTACTTCGATAAATAGGCCAGTATATTATAACATTACTTCAGAATTATTCAAATAATTCGAAAACAATGTCGAATCTCACATAAATTTATAAAAAGATATTGTTTATAAGCAAGTTTATGTTTATTTATTTATTAGCATAAGTTCAGATACAGCACTAGGCCAATTACACTGAATATCAAAACAGACACTAAATTAAAATAGAACAATAAAATACAAAAACATAATAGCAAAATAAATTAAATGTATAGGTTGACCATAATACAAGCAAACAAGAGAATTCATTTTAAATGAGGTGTGGTTGAAGTAAAAAATTGATTTCTATTCAGAAATATGTCGATTTCATGGCTGCCAGTTAATTGGTTGTACATATTTGGAAGTCGGAAGAATAGAGAGCGTTGAATAAGGGAAAGCCGAGGTTTAGGTAAATGGAAGAGTGCAGAAAGTCTGGTTGATCTGGAGGGAATTCTTAAAAAGAAGGGAGAGACAAGAAGGGAGGAGCGGAGGTCACCGTTCATTACACTGTATAGAAAAGAAATGTCAGATTTGCTTCTGCATAAGGAAATAGTTGGAATTTTTAGGGAAGCTATCATATCATCTTTGGACAAATGACGCAAATGAGGAAAACGATAACGAACTATGGCCAGAAAGAAAGACATTATGCGCTCCAATTTGTTGAGATGAGTTTTAGAGGCCATGTTATATTTTGTTGGAGTTATTTTCCTTAATGGTGAAAGAAGTGAGCCATCTATACATTTACTCTGAAGGGATTTAAATACAAACTCTTCTTAACATAAATATCAATTAACGAGAGGATATTTATACAAAATCTTAGTTCAGTCTAGTTGTTTCCTCCTTCCTGGAGAGAAGATGATTTTGGTCTGGAGACTCGGCAAAAATTGAATTTTAGACAGTTAAACCAACATTCAAATCTTTTATAACATCACATTTGTATTCTCATTCTTACTGTAGACAATAAAAAAATTAAGTTATATTTTTAATATAAAAGGATGTCATATGGGGATGAAAAAAATTAACACAAAATGTCGCATTTTTATTCTACTTTGCCCTGGAAAATGTTGGTCGGACAGATAAGCCTTTCCAACAGCAACACGTAGAATTGGAGCGTGGTGACCGTCTTATGACGTAAACAGATCGAAGTTTAGATCGGTAAAGTATCCATCCCTTTACGGAAAGACATGAATAAGGGAAAGAAATTTCGTTTCTTTTTAACTTCGATTCGTTCTTCGTCGACGATGTGAGTTGATTACGTCCAAGAGGCTAACCGTTTCCTCGGAGGACGGCTTCCTTCCCATCTCTTCTCATACCTCAGTCCCCCTCCCTCCCTCCTTCCCTCTCTCTCTCCCCCTCATCCCATCTCCATCTAACCCCACGTTACAACCTCGTGTTTCGCCGCATATACCAACCCCTGCCTCCTCCTCCTCCAGAGTTTCCTAATGACGTGCATAATTTAATGAGGGTGTGGAGGTGGTTGAAGTTAGGTGCAGCATAGGGGAGAGTGTGGAGAGAGAGAGAGAGATTTAGATGGCTGGGGAGATACAAGGGGTTGGGATGGAAAGGTGGGTGGCATCTCGTCCCCCTCTCGGGAGTCCGTTTCGATGTGAGGTTAAGAGACAGGTTTCCGGAGCGGTAAGATGAGGGCGAATGCGGTTAGATGCGTCCATATGCGGCCCTGAAAGTGTTGATCGTTGGAATTTTTATAAAAGAGTATAATCCAGTAAGTGAAAGGATATAATTGAGGCCAGCTATCACGTAAAGTGAAGAAAAGTGTGTGTATTTTTATGTGCATGTTTGTTTGTGTCTATATATATGACTTATTTTAATTTAAATTAAACACTTAATTGATTATTTTGACCATGAGCATACTCTTTCCCTCTCTCTGTATCCTATTTTTTCAGACGTGAAAATTTTCTTTCGCGGGCGTTACTTTTTCTTCTCTCATTGTGATACGTACGTATGTATATTAGTACACGCACACGAAACAAATCGGTGACCGTTGTAGTTATTATTGTCTGTATTAATGACTATACTCGCGATAAATTACGGATAAATACAACGAAGGCCTTTGCAGCCAAGGCCTTTTTTATTCTAAAGTCATTACCGCTTCCCTTGATTTTTCCAGAACATTCAACTGCCAGCGTAAAACAGATGAGAGTATTAAAAAAGTTCTTGGATGGACACGCGAAGCAAACATAAGCGGCGTAGTTTTTCGTGTCTTTCCTCGGGCTTGTAGATATTCTAACTGAGATGAGAGAATTAGTATTAAGCGAGGACGGGGCGTAGATTACCGAGGAAGAGGATAGAGGGAAGTGAGATTTCATACGAGGAGATGGATTTCGGAGAGTGGAAGGTGGCGATGTGATGGAGAACTGAGAGATTGGGGAGGGAGAGGGTTAGGGTTGGCTGGAGAGGGAGCTGAGTGAGGGAACGCTTGATGCAATATTGAGAAGACCAGGCCACCATTCTGGCCAAGGATCTCTATCCCTCTCCACCCATCATATCTCCCACCCCTCCATCACCCCACCCCTCCTCCCCGCACCACCACCTACTCCCCGTTCCAGACGTCCCTCAGGAGCCGCCGTTGGGCGTGCATCCTCTATGAGGTCGGTTTGTCGGCAGCGGGTCGCCAACGAGGTCAGGCCGCGTGGTTTCCCCAAAACGAAAGCCAAAAGGTGCCACACGGCGCCTCAGATTCCTCCTCTTTCCTCCTTTCCTCTCTCTCTCTCTCTCTCTCTTCGTTCCCTCAACTCCTCATATCATCCCAAATTCTCACTCTCTCCTCTCACTCTGCCTCGGTTTTGAGGAAAAGCCCATGATAAAGATGAGAGGGTGTAGAATGAAAATTTGGGAGGTTATCGAATGGGGTGGAGGTTAATGAGAGAGAGAGAGAGGGGGGGGGAGAGGGAGTTAAGGGTCTGAAAAGGGTTGTTGAGGGTGCGGATTGGATGGGCGGGGAAAGGGTTTGTGCGTGCGCCCGTGGAAAGGATATGCATATTTACGTACGTTTATAACGACGAAACTGTTGAAGTTTTACGATTAATCGGGACGTGATAAGATGATAACTAGGGCGATGAAAAATGGATTTATGGCGTGGGGGAGCGGATTAGGTCGTCTCCTAGCACTAGTTCGCATCTTGCTTTAATTCGGAAGTCGACGTGCGAAGACTAATGGAATTATGTAGAAGAGGACCTAAGTCGGGAGAAAGAAATGTCAGATTGAGAGTGGAGAAGTGGGAGAAGGATTGTCACTGAAGAGGAAGTTTTAATTAATGCTTAAAGCTCATAAACATTTAGTGTATAGCTAAGAGATGAATTCTGTACCTGAAGACAGACTGATATTTATGAAATTAAAAAGAGAAATGTATTACAAATTTAGACAAAAATTTGTGTCGTTGATAAATACCGAAGTGGGGAGGAAATAATTACGAAACTGTCTTTGGCGTTATTTAATTAAAGTCACTTGATTTCTCTATGGCCAATATAGAGTCTAATTTTAGCGGACGCTTTTTGACTCCAAACAAAAAAATCGAGAAAAATCTCCGGTTTTCGAATCATGGATTTGCTTTCTTTCAATTTTAATTAAAATCAATTTTGTTCACTGTAATTGTACACAAAAAATTGGTGGTAATCATGTTCAATTATGATTTGCACGTTAGTTTATCGTCCGAATGCTATACGTATCTAAATTACACAACAATTGCAAGTGTTTAGGGGAGCAATTTCTTTTGTTTTTATTTTCTCTCTCTGTTGTAAGATAATGGCGACACAATAAAAGGTCGGATCTTTTATTGTTTTATTCCGGTCCACAAATATTGAATCTCGTGTCTTTGAACAAAACTTCAAAAATTTTTTATTGAATTTCTAGGTGGTACTTATTGAAAAATTAATGAAATATCTAGGTAGAATTTTTTATAAAAAATAAGATTATATGGATGCAATCGGTGCCGTATATAAAATACATTTCGTAGCAGGAGTAACAGATGCATGTCTTGCGTTCTTTCCCCGAAACTTTTGATTTTGGTTTAGATTGTAATGTGTGGATATAATCGGGTCCTGTTATCATCTCGCCACTGAATGGCGTTCCGTTGCTTAATACAAGCCTTTGTGAGATTTCTCTCGGATTAATACGCGTCAACTGCGGTATGTTTTCGTTTCAATCCTTCCTTTGGTATTATTTTCGGTGGCGTCGTTAAGATGTCACTTAAATGTAACGTTAGTTAAGGAATTTCCACATTTAAGACCTGTTGGAAATGATGATAATGTCATTAAGTGTTGTATATGTTCAGCAGTATTTAGTATCGCAGTTGGTGGGCGTTCAAGTATTACGAAGTACAATCTTTCCCAAAAGCATCAAAACGCTCTTAATATAGCATCCCCTCACATAAAACCCTTATTTTATTTTTTTAAATGCGAAATAAAGCATATGAACAGTTTTTTGATAATGAAATGTGTCCTTCCTTTTTGTACCTATAAAACATCGGCATTTATCCTCCCTTTTGGTAAAAAATATCTGGTCACCTTAGTTTAAATGAATGAACTTCATGTCAAATGTAACCGACCTGTTACCTTTATTTTTAATATAACGGATATTATTTATTACTGATCGCAGCAATTAAAAAGCATTCTTAGTTTGAATGCAAAGATTGCTATTCAATATTGTCGAATGATTTTAGAAATGGAAGCTAAAAGCTTGTTGTCGGATTTGAGAAAATTTGATGAAGAATCAAGGAGTGGGCGTTTTTCCATTATCCGAAAAATGAAAAAATAAATCACCTCCTCGAATAGTTATCAGACCGTCATATTCATTATATCCAGATAATCTGAATCATTAATCCATTTGGATTTTCTCTTCTAAGGTAATATAAACTCGAAATAATGAATGGCTGACACAATGATATTTATGATAGTATGCGAGTAAAGAACCGTAAAAATAGCCCACTGGGTTTGACACATATTATAAACGCGATAAAAAGATCCAATAAAATCCTTTCATCTAAATATTATTCTCCTGAACTTTTTTTCAACAACAATGTTCACTGTGCGTGTTCGTCTCTCTCTTTTGTATAAGTAGAAACATTTAAGATCAACTTCACATTTAATAAAATCGACTGAACAAGCCGCAGATTTTGTAGAATGTATATTAAACAAAAGTTTGAAACAAAATTTGATACTAAATTTAGTTCCGCTTTTTGCAAATTCCTCTGGTGAAATGTGACTATAGTTTCAATTTGTATACTCACAATTCTTTAAAATATAATTTGTCCAGTGTAACATTAAATTTAGTATCAAACTGCCTATCTATTTTTTCGTCACATTTAATAACCAAAGTACCATAAACACCAGGTGATTTAAACTTGACTGTCTTTTTATCGGATGTAGGATTGTAGGAAGATTCGAAAAAGTTAAAAATCAAATCACTTGGGAAAAGATTTTTTTCTGCCGAAGGCCTCAAACGGCTTCAATATTGGGCGCGGGAGAAATAATCGTCGCTATTCCAGACCTCAGTTCCCTTTAGAGATTGTGTTCGAGAATTCTCGTCTCGAGAATTCTCAAGAAATTCCTATTTTTCAAATTCTCATTTCTCGAGAAATGTTTTTTTCTAATATTCGAGAATCTCGAGTCTCTAAAACAATTTCTCGAGATTTCGAGATTCTCTGCAAGATATAGGAATGAACCGTCCATTAGGCAAGAACACCTCTGAAATAAGTGCGAATCTCCTTGTTGCATTGAAAAAACAAATTGCCAACAGAAGAGATGTGCCTTTAATTTCTTTGATAAAGTATCTTCAAGACCCAAAATGCCTACAACTATGTAAAAAAGACGATTTCTTTCCGCTAAGTCCAAAAAATGAAATCGTCAAAACAGCAAAATTAATCATGAACAGACTATACCATTATTCAAATGAAAAGACTACACTGAATCATGCTGAAGAACCAGTTGAAGAAAACTTAAAAACGGATCAAGGTGATAGTCTGAGCCTGAATCAACAATTGGAAGAATCGATCCGTAAATGCTTGATGCCAAGCCAAGTAATTGACGATGACTTCCGTTCGTTATCAAAAGAAATGAACGTGTACGAGGCAACGGGAAAAATTACAACCAACTTGGAAAAGCTGAAAAATGCCTTCAGTACAATTAAACCAACGTCGACCCAAAACGAAAGAAATTTCTCTATTTCTGGAAATCTGGTCTCTAAGAGAAGGGCAAGATTATCCGACAAATCAATAGACTGTCTGTGTTTTTTAAAACATTACTTCCTAAGATGTGATAAAAAGTAATGCAGTGATAATTGTATTTTAATCTTGACCTTTCTAAGTCATATTACCTTTGTTTGTTATTGAGTTTCAATTAAACATCATCTAAAGACTAAAAATATGGTATTCATTTCGAAATTATTTCTGTTGTAGGTAATGCTAAAGAAAATTATTATCGAAAATAGTAAGTAGCTCACTTTTGTACGAGAAATATTAATTAAAATGAATTTTTAAAAATTCAGAATTATTATCTTCCATTGCCACTTTTTAAGAAAAAATATTCACGAGCAATTGATTTCGCACTCGAGATTTATCGAGAATTCTCGAGACTGAAAATAAATTCTCGAATTCTCGAGAAAAAAAATATTGGGAAAAAAGAGAAATCTCGAATCTCGAGAATGAAAAAAAGTCGAGAAATCACAATCTCTGGTTCCCTTCATCCGATTATCAGAGGATGCGGTTGAGACGCTCTGAAATCAGGGCATTGAGCGAGGGGCGGAGGAAATGGGAGAGGAGGAGGGGAAGAGAAAGGAGAGGGTTGAGAGAGAGAGAGAGAGGCCGGAGGTCACTCCGCAGCAGTTTCCTCTCGGCGGCACTGCCCCCGCGGGGGCGTAAGAAGGGATCGTGCAAACAACGGAGGCGGAGGGAGCGGGGACGGCAGCGAGGCGGGGGGATAGGGATCTCTGGGACCCTTTGGGACCGCAAGAAGGGAATGCCACGGGCCTCTCTCCCTCTCTTGAGGTCTGTGGGGTGAGACCTTTCTCTTCACTCCTTCTTTCAACTCCCCTCCTCCTCCTTCCCTTCCCCTCTCTTCCTCCCTCTCATCGCATCCCATGGGGAGAGAAGAATGAGGGAGAGAAAGAGAACGGGTGGGAAACTTTGTGCTCATACGTGTACTCTTCTCATTAGCCTTGCCCCCAGTCTCATCCCAAAGGCGCTTCTCTCTTCTATCTGAGAGAGATAGAGGGAGTTAAAGGTGGTGGAGGAAGAGGAAGATGGCTGAGGGCAGCGGAGCGTCAAATTCTTCGTCGAGAGAGAGAGAGAGCGTTATGGATGTAGTCGGGGAAAGAAATGGTCCTTTGTTTATCCATGGTGGTGATATGAGTCCAATAACGATATCCCACGATACTCAGGGACATAGCATTTCAGAGAATTTTCAACTTGAAAACAAATGGAGTACAGTAGTTCGCCGTAATTTACAATTTTTTTCCGGAAGAAATGTTTCCCTCCCTCTTTGAAGCAGCTTCATAAATTTTATGCGACGGAATTCTCAGAAATATTGCCAACTACCGAATGTTTAAATTGGATACCTAAAACTCGGCAGCGTGCATTATTAGGCTAAATCATCTTACGTAACGTACCCCATTGATAATATATGCGCAGTTCAGCAGAAAAAAAAGTCTTAAAAGGATTTAACATCGTATAATAGATATCTGAAACAATCTTTCAACAACTCTCTTAAAATTTCGGAGGGAAAGAAGCGGTTCGAGAAGAAAACATCAAAAGGACGCATGGGTTTATTTAAAAAAGAATACATTATTAATCAAAGCCGACCGCCCCAACCCCTTATCCCTGTATGTTTTTTACTACTCGCGAGGGGATTTCGCTTTGATTCTCCTGAGGAGGGGGAGAAATCTCTGAGGTTCCCTAGTTGCTGTCGTGGGATTCGGATTAGTTGAAGAGGATTCGAAAGGAGGATTGAAGGGAGAGAGAGAGGGAGGAAGGAACGAGAAATAAATCATACCCGTCTCAAAATGTTCGCAACCCTACACGCGAGTGGGGTGGGAGAGGGAACAGGAATATGGGGGAGAAAGAGAGAAAGAAGATTCGATGGAGGACGAGGTAGATGCGTTATTTAACTGGCTCGTGTCACTTGTCGCCGTCTGCGAAAGGATTATCTGTCCCTTCCTCTCTATCTCCCTTTCAACGTGGTGATATATCCTGAGGGTGTCGATAGAGGTCGTAGTGGGAGGGAGAGTGATGTGTAGGAGGGGTTGGGAAAGGGAGAGAAATGGAGAGAGAGAATGAGAGACGTTCTTCTAGAAGACGGGAGTGATTATCTATTTAGGGACCTTGGAGAGAAGGTTTGCGTCTTTAGAGAGAGGGAGGGAGGAAATCATCGAAGGGTCCCATCCTTAGGGCCCCACCTCGATAATCCTCGACCCTAACAACGATCTGAAGAAATTATCGCAGGTAATCTGCTTTCGGATTTAATTCGCTTCCTCATGCGGCAACTTTTATAATCCCATATCATGATCGAGGTAACCCGAAGGGAGGCCTGAGAGATTATTTTGTTCGGTGAAATCCTTATCGGCGGAAACCCTAAACGAAGCGTGTTATATTTCCGGTATGTTGGAGCGTCCGGTGGAAGGTTGTATTATTAGGGTTACGCTAGGTATTTCGTTTTCGAGTCGGAAGGTTAATAGGATTATGCTAATCGGAGGAATTCTTCGTATCAAATTAAATTAAATGTCTCCCCTATTATTAGATATTGGTAAACTTGGCAGCAAGTGTTTAGAGATTAATTCAGCAAAAGTGATAATTCAATTTTTAACGGGCTGTGGTAAAAATGTATATTTTTTTACTCAAAGTTGGCGAATTCATTAGTATGCACCTTGTAGAAAATATGTGCTTGAAAGATACGCATTTAATTGAATATATTTGCATTGTTTCGGTTGAATGAAAAGTGAAAATATTTAAGATTTATTTTCACTGTAAATTTCATGGTACCTTTCGAGTTCTGTTACAAAAACAAACAATTAGAGAACCAAACTACTATTTCTTTAAGTATTTAGTTTTGCTCTACAGAGATTATCGGCTGTTTTTATCATTATTACGGATCCTTTTACTTTTTGTATAAGATCTTACAGAAAGAAATGGACAGTTTGCCGAGAATGATGTCAAGCAGAACCAAATCGCCGATAAAGTAGGGCAAGACCATATTTTATCAATTAAAATAGACCTCTCGGTATCATAACTTTCCGAATGTCGCAGAAGACCGTAGTATTGTTTAAATAATCGATTGAACAAGAGAGAATATTATTATCTTCTGAACTTAATGGGTTAGAATAAATAGGCTGTGGGATCTTCCTCTAATATAGGTTACCTTGTATTTCGCTGAAAATATTATTTAATGAGCTCGTTTTTCCAAATATATTTTTCAAGAGACTGCTCTGGGATCATTATAATCGAAGGATTTTCTTATACGGACTATTACAGTAAAAATTTATCTTCGTGTATAATATTAGTACTCCAGGAACGACTACGGTATTTATCACCAATGTCTTCATTCATAAATGAGACAATATTTCGTGAACGTTCGCCTCTTATTTCTCTATTCAGGAAAATCACGCGTCGCCACCTTAATAAATCTGCTTTATTAGGTGAAAATCAAGTTTAATCTGGGACCAACTTCGCAGTAGTGGTGATTATTCTTGTCAAGCCCAAAGCAACTCCGACTAACAAATTATTAGCGATGTTGAGGCAAAGCACAAGGAAGTTGAGAAGTTTAGTGCGTGTTCCAAATTTACTTTCGCGTTTAATCCTTAAACCGTAATTACTCTTTGCGAGGAAGAAGCAAGCCATCCCCAGACTTCATTGTCGCATCATCCTCAGGGACTCAACCCTTCTTCTCTCTAACTCCCCCTCTTCTCTCCCCCTCTCCTTTCCACTTCCTCCCCTCTCTCTCTCTCTTCCCTCCCCTCTAACGCAAATTCCTCGTCACCACTTCAACCCTGCTCCCTAAGTAAACCGTCCTCCATTTTATTATTCCCCTCTTATTTCCGTCGTGTTCTAAGTTCTTCACCCGTCGCCACGCCCGTCGCGGCTAAGTCTAACGTCAGATGATCTTTTTTTTCTTTCACGCACTTTCTCCTCACGCGCGGTAGGAAACCGCAAGATGAGACGGCAGTTTTCACGTCCGCACTCAGTGTTCCGAAGGTCATGTAGAATGTGGTAACCTCATGATAAACTCTCATTTAACGCGCATTTTTATAGCGCATCGTTGTAATGGCTGAGGTTTTTCTCTGATACCAATACGGCCCATTTTCATGTTGCGCGGATGAGCGAGGCAAAAAATACAATAAATTTGAAATAGATAGTGTTTTTATTTTGCGCTTATAAAGGAATGCCCACAAATGAACCCCAGACTCCCACCTCTACACAGTAAATTCATTTTCTCCACCATATCCAAGATAATGTGTTACAATGGTCTCAAATCTGAGAGAAAGCAGTGATAAAATGTCATATAAATGTAAATATGTATGCATCAATGGCATACAGTCCATATAAGCGATTAATTCGCCGCATTTTCACGTAATATTTTGCGTGTTATACATAGTTTGAAAAAGTGGCTATTCTTAGGAAAAAGGTTGCCGATCCCTGCGATAAGGTGTCGGAGATAGTCATATATGTATATGTACCAACGTATGGGAATGTAACTAACAAGTTATTCTCTATATCATTTTCTTCTTACTTCCATGCCCGTCCTTCATATCTTACTAACTTTATTCCTTCTAGACGTTTATAAATCTCGCATCCTTTCTCCAGTTAACTTTTTCGATTAATCTTAAATTTAGATGCATTGCCGCTCTTTTTCAAAGTTTTGAAATAATCTTAACTGGCGTTAAGTAATCCGATATATATAAATAAAACAGTTTTGAACTGTGGTACGTTATAATTTTCATGTATATTTTTGTCCGCTGTAGTAAAAGGTACGTGCGCTATCAGTCTTTGGAAACAGTGCCCTGTGGTATGGATTATTATATATAATTATAAAGTATGAGGGTATTTATGAGGCTATTTCTGAGGTTATTTCTTTTAATATAAGTATAATAATTTTCGCATTTCCAAAGCATTAGCTCCTTATTTTTGGAATTCTCGCATTAGAAAAAAACGGCATTTTATTTTTAAATTTTCTCCCTCGAACGATTTTTGTTCGCGTTAGGATAATTATGTCGATAGTGTAACCTTTCCCTTGTGGAATTATTAGAAGCTGGCTGGCCATCGTGTTGGATAATTATCACTCAGACGTGTGGTGAATAGCTCCAGAGAATAAATTTGTGCTGTGATCAAACAAGGCAGCATTTCAGTAATAGTATTCAATACGGAAGATTAACAACAAAATGAAATGAGGAAACAGGTGAAAAAATCTGCCATGACCGGAAATCGAACCTAGGTCTTCCACTTGCCGGGCGGATATTCTACCACTGAACTACCGTGGCAGACTGATTCTCCTGTTTCAGAACGGGAATATTTTCTTAGGTTGGGACCAAGCTAGCTATGCTAGTATCAATCAGCCCCAACGGGTGTCCTCAAGGAGATACGTCAAAGAAAACCCCTACCCTCTCAAATGGTGAGAATGCCATGATATAAATTGATAGAAAGGGTGATCCGAAGATCCTTAAGCGACAGGCATAAGCATAAGATTAATGAGAATTAGTCTGCCCCGGTAGTTGAGTAGTAGAATATCCGCCCGGCAAGTGGAAGACCCGGGTTCGAGTCCCGGTCATGGCAGATTTTTTCCCGTTTCCTCATTTCCCATCATAACAGCTTATGCCTGTCGCTTAAGGATCTTCGGATCATCCTTTCTATCAACAAAATGAAAGTTATAGTCACTTAAGTTTTATTGCATGAATCATACAATTTCAGTAACCACATTAATGAGTGAAACTTTGGTACTTTGTGTAAAAAGTGATCTTATCACAGCGATATTTTTTAGATTTTATCCGGTTGATAGAATGTTTGACCGAGTTCACGAGGCCATAGCTCACTTTAATAGTGTATCGACATTTCAGTTGATTTTTAAGTAGAAATAATAAGTAATTTGAAATAAGCGTCTCAGAAATAAAGGGTCAATCCTCTCGACGTGAGAGTGTCTTGGTTAAAATCAACATCTTGATTTGGAATAGAAACCCCAACCATTCTATTATGGTTAGATCTTCTGTCAAACTGGCCGTCCTGATAGCTGGGATGGCAAAGAAATTGCCTTCAACAGTTAAGTTTGAGGTTTCGAATTCCGCGGAGGTCGTAGCTCTCTTTGCTAACGCATAAACCAGCGAAATTTCCTACATGGCTCATTTAATTTCCTAAAGAAAATGTAAATTAGGATAAGTACGTCCTAGAGAATAGAAATCGAGCCTTCTAGTTTATTTTTTTTAGCGAGAACGGATTTATTTGGTAGCTAGGTTCTTTTATCTTATTGAAAGAACTTGGCGCATCGTGCGCATAGCGAGAGTACTAACTATTAGGTCAGACGAGGCAACATCTCTCTCATCTATCCGGGCATTGCCCCTGATTTTTCCAAAAGCCGAATAGACTCGTTAGAAGCGATTTCGCTGCATTCGAGACGCGTCGAGATAACGTTGGTCTGTTTTCTCCCTTCTCTCACACCCAATTTTCCTGCCTCTTCTCCCCCTTCCTTTCTCTTCCCCGTCCCCTTCCTCTCTTTCCCCCACCCCATTCCCCCCTAAAGAGCCCTCATCTGCGTGCTTAATAAGGGAGGCAATTGTCGGGGATTTGCCGGAATCGGATCACACGGTGGGCGCTCCTTCTTTCTCCTCGAACATCAGCCTCTTTTGCGGTTCCTTCCCCACCCTCCCACCTACGCACCCCTAACCTTCCCTCTCTTCGCAGCCAATGCGATTTCCCTCCTGAGAGGAGCGTTTATTGGATTGTACGTCCTGAAGGAGGCGACGGAGGAGAAGGGTAGGGAAAGGGGGAGGAGGGTGAGAGAGTGAGAGAGGGGAAGGTGTCTAGAGGAAGTGAAATGAGGGTAATAAGAGGAGTAACTCGTCATCTTGTAGGGCGATATTTCGCTAGGCGGCGGTCTTAAGGATAGTTTCAGAGGAAGTGGAAATGGGAAGAGGAATGGGGTTTTCTTATCCGTCAATCGATCCCTCCGAGATTATCCTCAACCCCTCCTCCAATCTGCCTTCTTTAACCTTTAGCGGAAAAGAAGCAAGACTGCTGCTCTGATTTGATTTTATCTCGGGAAATTGGTTTTCAGTTTAGCGCGAGAATTGAAAATCGCGAAGAATTTCGTTCCGGAGGTAGCTTAGTCGGTTCCTGCAGCTACACAATATCTGTCCATATGTTTTTGTGCGTTAATACTCGAGATTCTGTTACTCGATACTCGAAAGTGGAAGAAAATAATTCCTAATGGAACACCAATATAACAGTTATCCCTTAGATTGAACCGTCTGCATCGTTATTATCCGTATAATGTTTGTTTAATACGAAAGTTTCAACGTTGTCATCATAAGAAATAAGGCCGTAAACTGGTTCGCGGTTAAAATTTATTCCGGGTTCTTACTCTCCTATCCTCTGCGATGTTCTCTTCCAATTATTTTATCTTTTAGTCGTCTAAATTCTTATTATTTTGTGCATTTTATTTTTAGATAAAATAAATCTTTCGTGCATTGGGAATGATTCTAAACTGGTTAGTGTATCATCAGAAACGTTATGTTTTTTGCAGAATCAGAATTGTTTGGATTGAAAGGAGGAGATCGTAGCATTTCCTATAGTTGCTAATTGCCTATACACGATTCTGATGTTACTAATTACTTAATATCTTTTATTCGATTTGAGCGGGCGGTGTCAACGTGGCTCTCGTTCTGAAAATGTTATGAATGCTATATATCAAATGACGCAGAAGTAGGCAATATTTTCGCGTTCATAAACAGCATTTATCTTCAGGAGGCATCTCTTATCCTTTCCATCTATTAATCCTTCTGGATCACTTGGTTCTTTAATACTACCGTGGACGATCTATGAAAACGTCACCCGAACAATGCCGGTGCAATTCACGAAAAAAAACATTTTTAGAATTCGAGTTCAACTATTGATTTTGAACTGGAGATCAAGGGACATTCCTTTTTCCTGTCACTTCATAGGAATCTGTTATAATTATTCATCAGTATATCTGGCGTCACTTAACCTCAATCTCCTTAGGCTCCGAGAAATTTTAATTTCATGTCACACTATCATGGCACACCACATTTCGTAAAACATTATTATCACTCCTGGTGAACAACAAAATGATAAAATAACCCTTTTCCACGTACCGATAATAAATTAGCCAAAGTAACACAATTTAGAATTGTTTTAATATTTGCATTGGTTTACGAAATTATAAAAATTAAATTTTCCAGCTAATATGTAACTTCGTTGCTGTTTCAAGTGAATGGAACTCTAAAAAAAATCGATAACAAAGGACCTCTTTTATTTTTCCACTGTAACGCTAGTTCGAAAATAATACAAATTGTAATTTTGTACCTTAATCTATATTTTCCATATGCTCCGCAGTAAATCAAGTCTAGACATACTGTATGCTGAGCACTGCTCTGGGGTATTTAAACTGAAGCTCAATGTTCGTTAATATACATAAAAATATAATTTATGAGCAACCAGAATTTTAAAATAACTATAGAATCGCGCTTATATAAAGTTTCTTTACTGTCCCTCTCCGTAGCATAATTTTAACATTTTAGTAATCTCAATGCATGACGCGACGGGTATGTAAAAAAAAGTATATCGGTGGCTAGGACGATCAAACTGGGAGAGAAAAAGGTGGAAAGTTTCGCCTTCTCCCCCATATATTGCTCCCTGTCTCACACCCCAACTCCTTTCCCCTCCCTCCCCCCTCTCTTCCCTTCGACTCCCACGGGAAGAAGATACTCTTGCGTGAGGGAGCGCAGTCACCAACCCAACCCACCCACGCATCCCTGCATGAGAGGGAATATGGGATGGAAACCCTTTCCCCAACCCACGCATACACACCCACTCTCTCTCTCTACCCGTCTGCTTCTCACGCACTTCCATTCCTTCCTCCCGTTCGAGGGGGTGGGTAGGCAAAGGGGGAGAGGTGGCGAACTAGGTCGTGCAACCCCATCCCACAAGGTGGATCTCCTTTGAGAGGCATTCGGGAGAGATGTAGGAGGTTTACGTGGGAGAGGGACAGCACGATTCCATCCCCGGCCCCCTATCTTGCTCGCTCCCCCCATCCCTCCTCTCTTCCCCTCTCTCCCACTTTCACGCTATACCATCTGAATTCTTCGTACGGTAGACTGAGTCCAGTATGGCGATTCTCTTCAAACCAACGCTTCTGAAGGTCGAGTGAGTTATTCAAAGACTGTTCCTGTTTATACATTTTAGCCTGCTTTATATTCACTGTCGCAATTAAGAGTATGTTCGCAGGCAGTTTTGTGACCAGATTCTCCTCATTATCCTGCCTTTGGAAACATTTTTCATTCCTTGTTGACTCTCTCTTTCCTTTTCGAGTCGTGTGAGAAGTGAATTCTTTTCTTTCCTCTCTCTCTCTCTTTTGCAAATTTTTCTTCAATTACTCACGTAGTCTCTACTTTACAATTAAAATAGAATTATTGCGCTTGTAACGAAGAAATACTCCAATTTTTTTGTATTGTATAGTATATTGTAGGACTAGGGTGATCAGAGTCAGAGGATGCAACGAGACAGTATGTTACTTGTAGGTGTAGTATTTTTGTCATTTTCATATTATATAAACAAATTTATGGTAATTTGGATTTAAAGATATCGCAAATAACTTACAACATCACAAAATATACACACGATGTTTTCATAATAGATCAGGAAATAAAGAAAAATATCTCACACAATTAACGATATATTATACGAATTCATAGTTAATGCAGAAGAATCACAATTAAAATTATAGAAGATTATCAATATATTTTCACCCGTGGTATTTTTCCCTTCAAACAGAATGAATTCAAAAAGAAATCTGAAAATGTGCTATATTGAGCATCTTATTTATCACTATAATAAATCCGATACGGCCCCCTTGGCAGCTTTTTTATGCTGCAGCAAATTTTTATTTGGGATTTAAATTTATAAATTCAAACGTTTGAATTTATAAATGTCAAAAACTGATTGAACGAGCTTAAAATTTGATAACTTCAGGACGATTGACACAAGGTGAAGATGGAAGACGGCAGAAACTGTAATTCACCTTGCTTGTTTGCTTGTGATTTGCAATTAACTTTTAAATCTCGGAGCAATAAAGATATAGTGTACTTTAATACGATACAAAGTAGAATAATACACACCGTAACAAATCCCAAAGACAGTGACGTCTAGTCATCATATGTATGACTGACATAAATAACTATAGTGATTCTTTTTGGTAATTTAGATATAAACAAGCATTTTACATAGTGAAATAAAAATATTCTTCCAATTTCTTCATACTTACATTTCTTATCCTAGCTTATGCATAAGGATAAAATTTAAATTCATTCACGATAGCGTGAGCTAGAAAGATTTATTGTACTCAGAATGTGAAAGCTAATCTTAAAATCGCTCACTGAAACTGCAATTGATGTTTTGACGATTTAACTGCACACTTCAAAGAAAATAAATCCGAGAAAGTTGATACGAATGCACAACAAGGCCTTTACTATGAAATTTTGGACGAAAACATTTTATATGAAAATAAATATCTACTTGAATTTTAATACACACCACATTATATAATGTCACGTTGTTATATTATATCATACTATTTTATGTTATTCTAATTGAATTGTTTGATAAAGTTATTAATTAGGACGTGATACAGGATGTGGAGAGTATATTTACGTGGTGTCAGCGTTAGATATGCCATCTTGTAGTTGGATAGAATTTTGTGGAAAAGTACGAAGTGTATTATTTAATATGAATAACATATAATTCATTTATTTTGCAAAATATCCAGTTGCATGTATTATGATAGTTACAATAACTAAACCTCCATAAGGCAGTAAGTGCAACTATAACATTAGGAACCCTACCTAACCATCTCCAACGACTGTCATAACTTTAATGTAGATATAGTAACATAATTTCACGGGTCTCTTAAATAGCAAAATAATTTTTGAATTTAGGATACCTAATTTTTAGTTTGCCTCAAGA
Organism: Uropetala carovei; assembly: GCA_036926305.1. NCBI lineage: Eukaryota > Metazoa > Arthropoda > Insecta > Odonata > Petaluridae > Uropetala > Uropetala carovei. The sequence continues at coordinate 7,341,832 of JAXCHB010000060.1, forward strand.
TTAGAAAACATGGAATTGCGCATTGGTTTCTATTAGGTCCACGTTTGTACGAGGACAAAAATCGTGGAAATTCGTAACGTAGCTTAGACTACCACCATATCCTCGTCTCGATGCCTCTTTTCCATGGTTACCGAAGCAGTTTCTCGCTAGTCGTTTCGCACCCCTTCCCAACCCCTCTCTCCCTCCCCTTACCGATTCCCTTTCTCCCATTTCTCCCCTCCAGAATCCATTGCAAGACCTTCATTCTTTTTCCCCCCTCCCCTTCTCCTTCCCATTAACTTCCTCCCTTCTTTCCTCCCTCCTGTGATCCCCCATCTCCGCTTACCTTAGTCGAGCATTCTTTCCTCTTCTCCCTCCTCCGCTTTTCCTCTCCCTCCCCTTCCCCCTCGTTCGCTGCAGCAAGAGGGGAGGGAGGCTCCCTTGATCATCGGCCTCTGAGGTGCTTTAGGGGTCCGCCGACGCCGCCTTTCCTTACGGGACCACGCCTCTCACCTTCCTTATCCCTCCCACTCCAATTCTCACCTCCTATCGTCGTTTACCCACCTCTCCCTCCTTTTCCTCGCCCCTCTCCCCCCTTTTCCCCGCCTCTCCTATCTTTCCCCCCCCCCTAGTCGTATCCTATCTCACTTGTTATTTTCATCCGACCTCCTTGTACCTCTTTCCAAATTCCATCCCCTCTCCCTCCCCCTTTCCCTGCACTTCAATTTCATTCGCACTCTCTCTCTCTCGTCCTCACCGAAATCCACTTTCTTCTGCCTCTCTTGCTCCTCCCATTCGCCAATTTTCTCTTTTCCTCTTTTTTCCCTTTTCCCAGCCTTTGGTTATCTCATGTCTTCCCTCTTTCCTTCCTCTCCTCCATAAACGCCTTCTTTTTTTTTATTTCACCTTTCCTTGGGGGTATGGAATCGCTTTTTTTTAGAATGCGTGCGCGTCTATGGCACGCACGGGTCTTCTAATGCTGAAATATTCTTTCTACGACTTTTTTGTTTTCCTACGTTGCTGGTTTAAATAGTCGGTCATCAAAGGTAAGGACAATTTTTGTATTGAGATTTTCTCATTTTATTACGCATCGGAAACATATTATTCCTATTAATGGAAGTTACTAAGGTTTTCATTCTTTTAATTATGAGTAAATTCCACAAAGCCGAGCCTAGTTTCATTAATGTGATTCATATTATTTCTTGAACTTAACGATTTTGCGATTTCATTTAGTTTTAATTAGTCTGTCGCAATGGGATTATTTTTGTTTTGATTTACGATTTTCTGTCATTATTTGTATTTTATGAAGTCTTATAAAACTTTAAATATATTTGATACATACCTTTTCAGCATATACTCGTACCTATATACGTGGAATATTTTGCTTTGATTCTTTTTCTTCTCGTAACCTGAACATAAGCATTTTATGCTTACAGAAATAAATAGCATAAATAGCATAATTATAATGAGATTCTTTCGGCGTTTTATTGCAATTCTTATTTTTATTTCAACTATCCAACATCTACTGACAAATGAGCCAGCAATCTGTTCTTTCAAATCTAAATATTTCATTAGTACATAAGTAAATATATCATTATGAACTCTTTTAGCCATTTTACAGTGAATCAGTATATAGAGAAAAGTGTTTCTCAAATGAAGTACCCCTACTTCATTCTTCGTATATTATTTCTCGAATCACCATATTCGTTTCTTAAGACTTCTCTGTCATGCAAGTGAGCTTGCTGCTTCCTGGGTATACTTATCTTCATTATAATACTCCCTTTTCTTAGGCTGTAAGGCAATACAATAACCCTCTGTAACATTCCTACTGTATTCTCTAATATAATATTCCTTAGTTCGTAATATCATTTTTAACCAACGAAATGCGAGATATGGTCGATGATTCTACTTGCTCCTCTATTTCATCAGCTCAGACAACAAGTACTGAGCCTCGCAAAGTGATCTTAACCAGTTCATATTTATAGTTTAAGGTCTTTATGTAGTTCGTTTTTTATTAACTTTTATATTAACTTGCCTCCTATATGCTATTTAATGCTGGTTTAATTTTCGACAGGTTTTTCAGAAAATGTTCTTAATGTAACATCTTTTCTCGTCTCAGTTCCTTCTTCATAGATCTAGTGACCATTTTATTCATTCCTTTACTCTGCAATTACCGGGAGGATCTCATCCTGCGCCCAAGAAATAATTTAATAATGAGAGATTAACCGATAAAAATAAATATATACTGTTATAACTTTTCATAAAAGCTGCCATCGATAAAAAAATTTTTTGCCTTCCATTCGTCTTCGATTGAAATTTGGTTTTGAAAAGGAAAGTCTAGAACTATGGATTATTGCCAACACAGCCTCATTCAAAATTGTTTGTGATTCACTGAACATGTTATTGTGTGAAAATAATTTTCATTGAAAATAAAAGTCCATTTTCACGAACCAAAGAAGTATCTGAATCAAAAGCGCCCACACGTACTTAATTTTCATTTTTCACAATATATTTAAATAATATTTCATACTGAAAATTTCCACTGTGTACTGTCCTTATCTGTTTTTATTTTCTCAATAGGCACTATCATTTTGTACTCTCCTTTCTATGCTTTTTGCAATTTTCTGTTTAGCTGCATCTTCGTCAAGATCTGAAAATGCTACATTTCCTGTATTTTAGGGATGCTATGGCGTTGCACGACTCAAGAGTGAATGATAATTTTCGTAATTATCTATTAATCGATTCCATTTCCTATCTCCTCATCTTACCATTTCTCGTATTCTTTTTTCCTTTTCTTAACCTTCTTTTACCTTTCTTTCCAATCCTCTTCGCCCCTTTCCATTCCTCTCTCTTCTCTCTCTCTCTCCTACACCTTTCTCTCGTTACTCCCGAGACATTCTATTCCTCCTTTTGCCCCTCTACATCTCTAGCATGAGATACTGTTAGGCTCGTCTTCAGTCTGATCGTCTCCCTCCTCTCCCTTTCCCTCTCTTGCTTCGGGGAGCAGCCTTGCAGTTGCGTGGTCTGAATGAGGCCCACGGGACGGCATGGAGGGGGCGGACGCAAGTGATGGAAGGAGGGAGGAGAGAAGCCTTCCCAAAGGGGCGGGAAAGAAGCAATTGTTGGGGAGGGGGGGGGCAGTGTTTTGGCTTTACGTCTCGTGGTCTGATTCCTCATCAGTAAGCCTTGCGTAGCTAATTCTGAAAGAGCCAATGGCGCAAATGCACATATTGATACACTGTGTTTTGTGTAATCCTCCTTGCCAATTCCGAATAGAGAAGAATACCGCGTTCTTAGTCGCATAATACCATCGAGTCAATTGAGGGATCGAATGAATGAAAATGTATTTAGATTTTTTTTTCATTTTCGGCTAATTCATTAAAAATATTTCTGAAAACGTTGACTTGAATCTTCGAAAAACCGGTTAATTAATTGAACTTTCATCCAATAAGGTTTTTGTTTGTGTTTAAATATTAAAAATAATAATTTAGTTTAAAGCTTAGTTATTTTGCGTATAAATAGTACACGGATAAATGATTAGGTATTTTACTCTGTTCATTGCTGTTTATATAATTAAGTAAAATCATAGATGATCCATTACTTCAGTTCTTTGAGAAATATAATCAATTCATTTGAATAAATAGACTTATAATGACACGAGCATGTTAATAAAATTTGTCTACTAAACTACCAGTTCTTAGTAGGTCTCTGTTAAATGTGCAAATTAATTTCATTAATTTAGAAAATAAAAAAATGACACGTTATGCAACGAAGCGATGGGAATTCTTAACTAGCAATTTTCGACGAGATACGCGACAAATATAACCTCAAGTTTGGCATTAAAGTTTTTGTTGATTAATCACTAAGCAAAAATTCTATACAGGATCCCGGTTGAGTTTCAAGTCTAAGTAAACTCTTATGTGAATAGCGCATTCCTTAAAGTTGTATCGACACTTCTCTAGAGTTCTCTTTCAGTTCTTCCCGTTCATCTCTCTCTTCCCCAACCATTACATTCTCCTATCTTTCCCTTGTCTTTCCATTCCCACATTCCTTTTCGTTTATCACCACGTTCCTTCCCGTTCCTCAACCTATTCATTTTTTTCTTGAATCATTCCTTCCAGTTCTCCTCGTTGCCTATTCCGTTCCTCATGTTTTCCTATCCCGTTCCTCAATCCGTTCCTTTCAGTTCTTCATTCCGTTCCTACCCGTTCTTCTTCCCGTTCCATTCTGTTACTTACCTCGTTCCCTCCGGTTCAAATCCCCATCTTTCTCTCCCCCGTTCCACCCATTTCTCCTTTCCGTCCCATTCTTTTTTCCTTCTCCTTCAATTCCTATCTCTCCAAATCTACCTCTCGCTCCTTCCCTCTCTTCTTCACTCTCTCTTTTCCCGTCTTTTTTTCCCCCTTGCCCTCCCACTCGGAGGCGATGTCTCTTCCCCGCAGAACGCCCTCTGGGACGTGGAGCGAGGGCCTACCCTCATCCGCAGCCTGCGGGACGGAAAACGGCCTCCCTCTTGCATTGCATTCGCAGACGTAAACGAAAAATTCAGACATAAATTAAGGATGAGGAGGAGATTACGATAAAAGGTTTATTTTGTTCCCGACGTCTGCCTTCCGTTGCCACGCAAGTGTGAACCTGTTTTACGCGACAATTTTATTTTTTATTATCTCCTATTCGCGTTTCACGTCGAATCCCATGCGACCTTTGCGTTTCGTTTCATGAAATCCTCCATAGGAGTCATTTACAAAAAATGTAAATATGAGGTTGAAAAGGAGAGTTCGTTTTCTTTTGTTGGAATTGCGAAATTAAAAATTTACTGCATGCGTAAACGTTGTCGTGACAATAGATTTTTTTGAAAGATGTCGTACGTGTACGAGCAAAAAAAAGTATTCCTCGAAGTTTGGCTTGGTTAATATTTGATAGTGTTGCAATCTTCCTTTCCTGGGAATATTCAGCTGTTTTTGCGGTTAACGTTGTTCTAAAACGCAGAGTTGTGATAAATGCCATGCTTATTTAGATTCAGACACTATGACGTTGTATATAAAGTTTAACATTGTTATTGAAACGGTAAACATGAGTTAAAAGAAATATCCGTTATATTGTCGTATTTATAAAAATTGGTAGTAGAATGTTTAAGCATGCGCGATAAGCAAAACATCTTTTCGTTTTATTAAAATAATGAGATTTTCCATGAATTTTTAATAGCCGCGATGGATGAAGTATCTCATCTAATCTTACATTACGAAATTCATCTACATATACATGTTACCCTGCAAATAACCACATTGGTGAGTGGGAGGGGATTTCAGCGTAATTTTCATATTTTAATTAAGCTAGTGTGAGAGATCTTCTCTTCAAACTGTTTCATGCCGTACATTGGCAGATTTATAAAAACATCAACAGATCAATCTCATGCTAATTTTGTAAAATTTAGTCACTGTTCAAATATTTCAAAAGATCTATTGAAAGAAAGAATAAAATGTGATTATTTTCTAAAGTAATTTTTACTTTGCGATTTTGTTAATTGCGATAGGACCAGGAGTTGAAAATAACTTGTTAAAGTGCCAAGAAATTTAAATATTTTAATAATTGAATCAATTCTTTAAAATCGATTGCAAAATTATTCTGTTTTCTTATTTTTAAACATATTTTCCCAACAACGAAGACGTAGTTAATATAAAAAAATGTATATTTTCTGTTGAAATCATTGTGCAGGAACAACTATAATTGTTGCTAGGTTCAACATCATAGGTTTTGTAAAATTGTTACTTCGCTCAACATCACAATTTCTGTAAAATTTTCTCTGTAGCAACAGAACTTAAATATCGAGAGAAGGTCTAACTGTTACTGATCAAGCAAACATTATTTTTGTAGGCAAATTATTAATTCATATGTATTACCACATTTATTGTAAAGGCCATAAGTAATATACTGGGTTTTAAACTAGAAAGTTTCATCCCATGGCTCTATGGGAAAATGAAACGATAATAGAGGTAATAGCAAATTGTAAATTAGCAGTTAACTTTTTCCTCGCCGCTGCCGAATAACATTTGAGAATCTGCCCAGGATGGCGTTTAAATGTCGCTTTGTGCGGTATTTGAGGAGGTTGTGTAAATATGTCTTCTTCGGGAGCCCACGCACGTCTGCATGAGGCGGTATTGGCGCTTGGCGTGGGAAGCCGGTGTCGACCGCACTCAGGGCTTCCCCATTCCTCCCCAGAGGGGTCGAAGCGGGAAGGGAGGAGATGTGTAAGAGAGGAGAGGGTTGTTGGCGGCGCCAAGGCTAGGCATCCCAAAACTAATTACATTGCCAGTCTCTGGCAACGGATGGGCGAACCAGGGACGAAGCGACGGAGTAGGAGGAGTGGAAATTGCAAGTGTAGGGTAGAAGGGGTGGAGGAGGATGGGAGGAGGGACACGAGGATGGTGGAAGGGGAAGGATAGGGCAAGATGTCGAGGATTGCTTTGTGGAACGAAGATCAAAGTATATGCGGAGGAAGATGGTGGAGTCGACAGGTGTAACAGAGAATTGGCATACATACGTGAAGCTTTTGAGATCTTTTGATTTCAAAGAAGAAATGACCAAATAATGCGTTTGTTCTACTATATTTATGTAACTGGAACGGAATTTTCTAATTTAAACAAATTAAATAATTTTCAAATACTCATTTTAAGAAAAAGTCTACCGATTCCGCAAATAATTTTAGGAAAATCCTTCAAAATTTTTTGAAAAATATTTAACCCCGAAGGTCTGACTGCGATGTACTCCACCGTACTGGTCAAACGAAAAATAAGGGCAATAAAACGAAATGTTATTAACAAAAACACGAATTTCTCGGAATCAAAGTCAATTATTCATAGCGGGAATGCGCGAAAGAAAAAAATGTTTCATGCATGCCCGACATATAGTTTTTTTATTGCCCTCTCTCTCTCAACCTCCTATTTTTTTTTAGCAAACCGCTTACCAGGTGATTTTTGTGACGCGACCGCACGGGGAGGGTAAAAAAGATACCATAGTTTTGAGTGCCATAAAGGGAGGCAAGGCTCAATATGTTTTATAGAGTCCCGCAGAGTGCAGACATGAGAGGGAGGGAGGAGGAGGGGAGGGGGAGGCAGGGAGGCGGAGGTTAAATGGGAAGAGGTGGAAAGGGTAGTAGTAGGTTTTGCGGATCGGCCAGGGAGTGGAAGTTTGGGAGGAAGAGCGCGGCCGATGCGGCGCACGGGAGAATGAGAGGAGCGGGGGCAGAGAGGGAGCCTGGAGGCATCGTGACGCGTGTCGCAGCTACGAGGCGCGTAAATAAGGTTATCGAGAGCATTAATCGTAGGGGAAGGGATAGCGAGAGGTGGGGGGGGGGGGGGAGGAAAGGGCCGTAGTATACACTCCACCGCGGCGTGGAGCAGCCGGTGGTGAAGGAAAGGGGGAGGAGGAAGGCATCCGCTCCGGGGGCCGATGGGTGAGCGGTCGGCGATAAACCACGGGAGGCGGAAGGGTTGGCAGGACTGCGTGCGGGACGCCCGACCGCAGCGCCGCAGCGGTCCCAGAGGGCGACGGCGGGATCGGGCATTAGCGGTCAGAGGATGAGCGTAAGAGGTTGTGTGGGTTGGAATGGGGAGTGTCGTGTCAAGGGTTAGGAGAGACGGAGAGAGGAAGGGAAAGTTATATGTATATGGTCGTGATTTAAGCAACGTAAGCGGAGCCTATTGGCGACAGGAAATGAAACGCTGCGGTTGGCTAAATTACTGCTGATTGTAAAATAGAAGCATAATAGTTGTATTACACACCATAAATATAGGAAAAGTTCTTCATTGCTATCATACGAGGAATATTAATTGATGCTTTCAGCTGCAATTATGTCATTATTACCGATTTTTCAGATAACATCATCATCATTAGAAATCCATCTGAAGACAGACTCATAGTTATTGTAACCGGGTTCCTTCCTCCGTTATTTTTGCTCCCTCTCTTGATAAATGTCATTTCTCTTCGAGTCGTATGAAAGCTGATTCTTTTCCTTTATTTCTATTTTCCCTTCAAATATTCCGTCAATCATCTTAAACCATTTTCTTTTATCCCTTTATTTGTTGCAGTCTTCTTCTCGTTCAAATCTAGAATCTTTCCCTCTTTCCTAATAATCCATGTTTTCGTCCTATTCAAGGTCATACTTCAAGCATGCCACATGCATTCAAATACGAATTTGGGTAAATTTCCCCATTCCTTTTTCATTGATATTGACGTCCAAATTTAAATTCCTCATCAAACTTTGCAGCTATAGTTTACATTTTGCTTCATACTTTCTCCAAAGTTAACTGAACAATGAATTGCAACAAAATTGATTTGTGGAGTCATTTTTTTTATTTAAAAACTCATGAGTTATTCAGTAAATTTTATTATTTATATAAGAAAATATCAAACATTTTTAAAAATTTTATTTTTAAATAATCCGTTTAGAAGAAAACAATACCACTCAACAAACTTTAACATAACATAAATAAGAAATTTAAAAAAATATTTTACATGGAAATTCATCCATATAAAAAAAAGCCATAGTACTTTTGGAGCACAAAATTTTTTAAATTACCCATTTCGCAGACGCAAATGTCATTTTAATATAAACAAAAAGGAAAATTCTGGAAATTTAAAAATCGTTTCTTCCACGCCAGAAAAGAGAAAAAACTGTTTTCGAATCAATAAAAATATCCAATGAAAACTTTAGCAGAAACAAATAAAATATAGCTTTGGCGTAAATAAAAAGGGAGATTTTAAAGACGTACATATCAGCTTATCTATGCCGGAAAAGGGACAAAACAGAATTCACATCTCAAAACTGGAAAATTTGCTCTCTCGATGTCAATTAAGAGCATCTGCAGCCACGAACGCGACCCCGCCCAATCACCTGACACCACTTTGGGGAAGTGGTGCTCCTCCGAAACGTCGCGCGATCTAGACAAAAGAGAAGCGAGGGTGCGCCTGTCCACCGCTCGGCTGAACCCGTTCATGGTCGCGACGCCGTGAACTAGATGGAGAGAGTTAGAGAGAGAGAGGGAGGAGAATAAATCTTCTTTGGCAGAGGTCAACCGAGATAAAAGGAGAGGGGAAGTGGATGGGGATATTTGGAGAAGAGGAGGGGAGGGAATCTCGCTCCTCTCTCTTTCAGAATCGGATCCTTCGAGTGTCCAAGCGGAAGTAAAACCCCTCTCATTTTGTTTACGGTAAACAAGGGACGCGTTTTGATGAGCGCCAAGTTAAGTGAAATGTGAGTCACGGTTGGCATTATTGTTTTTTTTCGCTCGTCAGCGGTCACCCGGGTGAAGCGAGGCTAAGACAAAAGATGGCACGAGACGCATATGACCCCTTTTTTGCGTTAACGCAACCGCGAATAGAGTCGCGTGAGAAAGGGGTTTGAAATCCCTCGCGAGCGGAACCGGAGTGTTTTTTCCGCCGGTTTTGTTGTGTCATGTCAGTTCAACGCGGGATATTATATTTCTAAACCTTTTATCTTAATTAATTCTTCTCATTAACTAAGTTTCCATTAGATGGGGGCTATTGCTGAATGTTGAAAAAATAAGGTGTCATCGGTTCATTTATTACGATTTTTTTTACCTTGTCTTGTACGAAACTTTGTAATGCTAACCTTTTCTGATCATTTGGGGTGGATTATACACTGATGTTAAAGGAAGGCTACGAAATGTGAGATTTTAAACCCACTCGTCCGCTCATATCGTGGCAGATAACCTAATTTTGATATTTTATGCGCTATAAACAGATAAGCAAACCGGAGTTAATTCTATTTTCGTGTAAAATATAAAGAAGCGAATATTGCAGAAACAATTTTGCAAAAATTAAACATGTAAATTACACAATAGGACATTTTAAATAACTACATTTTACTAATGCCTTAGCTAATAAATAAGACGCCAATAACTTTTTACGCGAACATAATTTTTTTTAAAATTCTAATTAGCTCTCTCAATTTTCCATTGATGTTTAAATGTGTTTTCAGGATATAGAAAAGTAGGGACATTTTCTTTCACATTTGCTCAGAAAGATCGTTCACAAGTTTTCAGAACAAATCCTATTTATAGCTTGTAAGTAAACAAGAATGAATAATAAATTAAAGGAGGATATACTTTTTCCTTTGATCTGACATTCTGAAAAGGAAAATATCATAACTTCACCTATCTAGTGCATTCTGAAAGGCTAGAGCACTCATTCTCCTAGTAAAGCAACGTTATTTCTTTGATTTACCGCTAGGAGGCGCCGATGGCTCCATCAATCCATCGTGAGGGGTTGGCAAGGGCAGTGGGGATTAGGACGTGGAGTAAAGGGAGAGAGGGGGGAAAAGGGAGAAGATTGGTAAGGAAGAAGGGAAAGAGAGTAAGGGGTGGGGAATGAACGAGGGGCTGATTGAGAGGGATCGCTTCTCAGGTAGAGTCCATTTCTTCTCCCTTACTCTCTGCAAATTGAGGTTCCCCTTCTCTTTCCCTCTCTATTTGCCTTCAGTTGGCTCCTCTTTCTCACCTTCTCAAGTCTCTTTCCCAATCACACATTCGGTGTTTTATCGCATCCAGGTGCTCTTCACCTTTCCGCTTTGCGTGGCTGGGATTTAAGAACTAATCCGTCTTGAGGAAATTCTGCCTCCATTCTTAGGAAGTTTCAGTTTTCAACTCGTTAATTGTAACAATTTTATAGCAGTGACTCTCAATTCTTAATTCTGGTGATTTGCACTTTTGTACGTTGCCTATTTGGGATTTGAGAACTTCATCCGTATTAAGAAATACGTCCTTAATTCCTAGGATATGTATACTTTATCCCCAACATTTTATTCATTAAAATTTTATAGCGGTAAATCTAATTCTCAAGTAACTCTATGTAGAATTATTCAGTTTTTGAAGTATGTGCGAAACAATGTAATATCGGTGAATGGAATCGAAGTGATCTGAGGGAGTTGCTGACGAGTGTAAGGAAAACAGCGTAATTTCGCTCTAACGCACGCTGTGTGGTCTGGAATCCCTTCGAAGTGCACTTTTATGTAGACCTGTAAGTTGGCCACTGTAGAGTTGTATTTTTCACTGAGGGTAAGTAGTGTATCAGATCGTTTGATACTTAACAATCTAAAGTTCTGTATATCGTAAATTGAGCATGAGCGAGGTACATTTGTATCTACATTTAAATCTGCAAAATACAGTGCAATACATCAGACAGTTGGGTTGTAGGGGATGAATTGCACCAGTATCCATAAAAAAATATCAGTTTTTGGTTTGAATTTATTATTGCAGTCTTTGATCACCATAGGAAGACAGAAACATCGATCTCGCTTCGTCTTACAGTCTATCTCCCGTATTTTATCATGGAGATCGTGTGCATTCTTATATGTGCTTCTAATGGTACTGGTGAGCATAAAATCCAAAACAGTGCGAAGAAAAGTATCTTGAAATAATCGCCTGAACTGGCAGATACTGATTCTTTTTCCTTGGTGCGATAACATATAAATAAACATTTTCATTAGAGAGTAGGCATAATGCAATGACATCCCCTGCCGTACGCTTGGTGGATTCCAGGGTTACCGTATAAATTTTGATGTACAAAGCACTTTAATTTTATTTAATATTATAGCTACATATAGAGTATTTCTTAATTTAATTAGAGTTAAAATGAATTCCGTAATTAAGAAAACGTAACGCCATTCAAGGGACGGTTTGGTTAAATTACTTAAATTACTTACAGCGAAATGTGAAGGTGGCCTTGGTTTCGGATAGTGTCTTATTTGCGAATGTACGCGGATGTAATTATAGCCATGGAACTAATGTTTATAGCTTTTTTCAGGAGCCAAAAATAATGAAAAGTATTTGAAAAAATCCTCATCATATATATCCTAATCTTATCAATTCACCACTTGCCACCCCAGATGTATTATTCCAATTCTTAATTTCCGATCCTATTTTTATCATTTTCTTCCCCTTCTCCCTCTCTTCCTCCCACATAATAACTAATCTTCTGCACAACTCCTTTAATCCGCTTTTAATAAAAAACTCATCCTTCCTCCCACCTAATTCCGATTCCACTTTCACGAAATAAAAAATATATACGTTTATGCCTCCGTATCCACCCCTTCGATTGTCCTCTTAGCTTCCTCACTTTTCCTTCCCTCTCGTTCTCTCCATCATGACCCCTTCATCCCTCTCCTCTCTTCCGTGCCCCCCTGCCCTCTTGATTTCCAGTCATCCTTCCCCTTTTCCCTCCTTCCCCTTCCTTCCTCCCTCTGTGAGAGATGGACCCCGGATGCCGCTCTAATTAAGTGATCACCCTCTAGCGGAGCAGGTGGGCAAGGGAGGGCAGGACTGGAGAGCGTGGGGTGCCACTGCGTTGAGGAAGAAGAATTGCTGGGCGAAAGATCGGCGGGTGGGAGTGGACGGGAGTGAGGGAGAAGAGGGGTCGCGCAAGACGGAGGGATTTTTTTTTTTTTTGGAGGGAGAAGTGGAAAGGCGACGGGGCGAAGCTGAGAAAGACTAGGGGAGAGAGCTGGGGGGGAAGGAGGGGGAAGATGGGATGAGTGGGTGAGGGAGAGAACAAATGAGGAAGGCTGATGGGGAGAAATAAGCGAACGATTTAAAGAGAGATTAAGCATTACCAGCAACGTGCGATTTTTTGAGAAATTCCGGTTTTTAAAGGATCTCGTGTAATTTTGTATTTACTCGTGTAATGGTCGATTTCTCTTTGTAACTAACTCTTAGTTTGTGATCGGAAAAGTATTATTTATAACTCTTCGACATGGGGATTTAGCGATCAAATGCTTATGCTTTATTAAAATAAACTTTATTTGCTAGATTGAGCTTCCGACACAGCTGAAAAGGAACATACGTTGAATTTTATAGAACTTCCACTTTCTGAAATTCAGGCAAACTTTCAGACTAAAAATTATGATAACCTTTTTGACTGGGTTAGGCGTGCCATCTACTTCCTAAAAGATAATTGTTCAATATTTCTTTCTTTGAAGATCACTTATGCTCTATCTGTATCGCCAAATTTAATTTATAATAGTTCAAAGAAGTCACACAGGAGTGAGATAAGCAAATATAGTTAACAGTCTCTCAGCATCGTAATATGTACCTCTAGTGAAGAAAAATACTTCTATAACATGACATTCAAAACAAAATATTCGTTTTGCTAATATTTGAAGCCATTATTATAACGTATGATGCTTGACATTTCTGTCAAAAAGAGTTAAAGCATTGCGATTAACACTTTATGTGTAAAAAACTGCAGTATAAACAGTAAAGTTTTTTTTAACACGAGGTTGAAAGGGCAATATGCAATTGAAAAGATAATTACAATAGAAACGAAGAGCATAATTCACTTTCGAATGCCCTCCTTTCTTTTATTATCAGTTCCAATTCTTTGTCGTCTCCTTCTATCCTTTGCCTCGTATTTCTTCTCTTTCTTCCTTGCTTCCTCTCCTTCCTTCCTTCCTTTTCTTTTACGCCGACACTCCTGTCTCCATCTCCTCTGGACATGGTTTCCATTCGAGCGGATGTGCTTTCCTGTCCTGTGTACCGCCCGTGTAAAAAGGAATAGGGAATGAGGGTGGGAGGAGATCTCTGAGGGCGACAAAGACCGTGGCCTAGAGATTAGGATGCTAATGTGACGTAGGCTATATTACGAGTTTGCGAGGGAAGCGAGAGGGCGTGGTTGGGTCGAAAGGGTGTCTAGGATACGCGTTAAGGAGACTTCCTCAGCAGAGTTTATCTCTTCGACAGAGGAAGTGGAGATTCTTTTATGTCCTTTGGAAGTTCCATTTCCTCCCTTGGATCCGTTCCTCTTCTCTACATATCCCCTAAGAATTATCCGCAATGCTGAAATAATTTCCTAGCTTTTAAACATTTTTTTTTTACCTCTACTTTTATAGGCATTTTTTCGTTGATTTCATCATGTTATTAGTCATTTCTCAACAAAATAGGGCCTTCTCGATGTATTACCTAATTTGAGAATAAATTAATCAGAAAATTTTATTTTTCATCAAGTGAAGTAAGGTTGATTTTACAACAAGGCGTTTCCTTTTGTACTATTTTCATTCGTTAAGAGCATACGATATATCAAATGCGCCGACCATATGATACTTTTGGTTTGAAGAGGTTCATTTGGAAGCTTTCGCGCTTATTGATTTGATACTAAAATTATTTGTATTTTGAAAACATATTATTGATCTTATTATATTCAATACTTTAACATTTAGATGAAATTCAAAAATCCAAACTCGACTCGTTTTTTTGCGACTTTATTAAAAATTAATTTGTTAATTCCCTAATGCTATTTTTCAGTGGTCACGTTTTTAATTAAAAATTTCACTGGTTCAATTTTCGACTTTCTACCAAAAATATAAAGGTTTATGTTATTCGTAGAAACATCTAAATCATGGTAATGCTTGTCGACAGACTTCATCGACTAAATTTTAGCTTTAAGGGAGCATAAAAAATATGGATTAAAATCAATGAATTACTACATTTAAATGTAAAACTCTATATTAGTTTGCGTACGTAGGGTGCTTCATCGCATCCGAAATCTTATTATTTTCATAACTTTTCCTCAAAGTTGTCGACATATGTACTTAAAGGAATATTCTCACTCTTACACTCGTTAAATTTGGTATTTTTTGGACTGAGGAGCCTGAAACTCGAGCAATAAAGCCATACAAACACATTACCTGCAGTGCAATATCGCCGGACTGATATTGCCGCTAACGCATGTTCTGGGACAATACCAAACGTTTTCCACGGAATGATAGTCAATTATGGAGGTCGCTTCCCAGTTACAGACCTCACCAGAGGGGCGCGCTGCGGATGTGTCCTTCGGAGGCGCCTCAGGGAAGCGGGAGGACATTGGAGAAGATGGGAGTTGGTGAGGTGGTATAGAGAGAGAGAGATAGGAGGAGGAGGAAGAGGAGGAAGGGGATAGGAACAGGCGAAACAACGAGGAGGAGAAGGAGGAGAGCGTGTATTCCGCCGATTATTCCCGGCGTTCTCCACCCCCTTTAGCAGTTGCTCCTCGGGGAACTCTCCTTCTCCCCCTCTCTCTCATCCCCCAAAAACACAATTTTATTAAAGTTTACTACGACGGGTGGCGGAGGAAAAAAAGCCGCGGAGATCTTGGAGCGGGCTAAGGGCTGTCGGGAGAGAGAATTGGGGAGAGAAGGAGGGGGAGGGGAGGAGGCGAGGAAAAAGAGGAGCGGAAGAAAGAAGGAGAGGACGGAAAATCGTAGGAGCGAAGAGAGATAGTAGAAGAATATAAGTTTGGGGCGAGGAGCACTGGATAGAAAGGTTAAACAATGGGAAGCGATGGAGTAGAAGGAAAGGAAATTGCAGCAACAAAAGAGATAATATAAATAGGGGGAAAAGAGCGCGTGAAAGGACAAGCGGAGGGGAAGGAAAAAAAGAGGGCCTGGGATTAGGAAGAGTGGACGAGGGAGAAAAGAAGAAGAACGAAACAAAGGAAGGGGAAGAGAAAGGATAGAGTAATTTGGGGATAAATTGAGTAGCTGCGGAGGAGACTGGGAGAGATAGGAGCCCTGCTTTTCCCTCGAAGAGAGAGAGAGAGAAAGTAAATGAAAAGTTAAATGAGAATTAGAGGAGAATAGATGGAGAAATTGCGATAATTCGAAGGAAATACATCGTGGGAACGTGATGAGGAACAAGTAAGGATTTGTTCTAGAGCAGCGAAATAAAATGAAGAAATGAATTCTAGGAGCGTTGTTAAATATTTGGGAAGACTATAGTAGCTGGGGAGAGGAACGGGGAGGAAATTATAGACATTGATATAGAGAGAGATACATATTTACATTTTCATTATGGCTCCGAAAGCCGCCAAAATCGTATGGCAGGGGATATAATATATCTCTTATTAATCTGTCTTAACGAGCTTCTGAAAAAGAACCAATAGTATCTATCTACTCTAGCAGTTCTTTCGCCCACTAATACCAAGAGTTGCAACTGCGCCTCCCTCTTACTCTATTAGGCGTTTTTAATTTTTTTAAATTTCCGTAGCCTACTCACGTCGGCATTTCACGGACTGCCAACCCAAGTCCCGCCAAAATCTCTCATGCGCTAGTATTATAAATAAGTTTGGAGAGATAGACAAACATATAGGGAGAGAAGAAGAGAGAAAGAGAACATCGAAAAAGAGACTGTAAGAGAGAAAAGAAAGGAAAGAGAGAAACGTACAGATATAGAGGGACAGGTACAGACAAGAGAGGAACTCTGCGGAGGACTCATATGAAGCCCAGTCCATGATAAATGCTATAGTAGGTGCAGAGGATAAGGGGATGGGAGGATGACGTCCCGGTGTGACAACCAGCACTTAAAGGACAGGAAGAATTCTTTCGGAGAGAGAGAGATGCCCTGGGCGGGGGAATTGGTGCGGAGGGAGGGGTTGATAGGTGGGTGCGTAGGAGCTATGAGGGACACGAATTCTTCCGAATTCTCATTTCCTCTCCCCTGCAGTCTTTTTCTCCCCTCTCTTCCCGAAACTCTCATAGAATTATTCCCGCCCGTACGGTTTTTACAAATCCCATCTCGAAATTCACAGTTCCGAGTTCGGTGGTCCATAAGGAACATTTCGATTTCCCATTACGACAACTTACTTTTTGTTTCTGTAACGACAGGATATCACTTCTGGTTTATTACGAGGAAAGTCTAATTTTAGTTTTACGCGATCGTACGACACAACGCGATTTGTTGCGAGTGGCGATGCTATAAAAATGGAAGAAATGTATGTATAGTATCTTCTTCTTGTGGGGTATAATTGTTTTACGCTTTCAAGGAATTTCATAAGAACTGTTTTTGAATTGTAAGTGCGATACCCAATGCAAACATGCATTTGTAAGAAAATAAAGAACCTAATACAAACTCCATGTTTTGAGTGTTATATTTTCATTTATTTAGCAAGCTACATTTTTTTATACTCATTAAAGCGCTAGTCCTAGTGCATATCCATAAATAAATCTGAGTAGGCTTAGCAGTGATGAAAGTTCCAATTTTATACCGGCATCATTTTTTAATTATCTTTCGTGAAAAAACGTTTTTAAATATCTCATTATTAACAACAGTAAAACATTTTGTATTTTTATGGATATATTTTTATGGTATTTTACATAATTCACCGCCGTCGTGGAAAAGCGTTCAAGTGGCTGCAAAAATGGCTTTTATTCTCTTTTGATGTTATTTGTGCTACATAAGTCATCGTTTTCATTTCTTTTCTTTTCAATTTGCTGTCAACTCATTTCATGTTTCCTTATATAATTTGTTAAATTCACAGGAAAAAATCCGTCCCTTACAGGCGCCAGCATTATCTGAAATAGTCTTCTTTTCTTATCCAGCAAAATATATAGGGTAACGTACTAGTAATAGACATTTATTTGACTAATTGTAAGAGTCATTCGAATTTGTAAGTTTTCAATTTGTGCAACGGATTTAGGAAAACCACAAAACTTTTTTTTCAATAACGAAAAAAAGCGTTGGAATAGTATTTCATTTTAACCAAATGGATGATTTTAATTCTCTTTTCTCTTATAAAGAATAAAAAATGATGTATGAATAACGTTACTACATCTGAATTAACTAAGTCGCTTAAATTATATCTTTGACAAATAACCTATCTTTAACAATGGCAATACATTTTATCGTAGTGAAGACTTAGTTTAATAAAAATAGATGCTTAAAAATATTTATTACAGAAATAGTTCAATATATGAAAGCGTCCATGCTAGAGATAATTATTTTATTTTATTTTATAGATATATTCAAAACATACACTATATTTTTTTCACTGCATCTTCCTTTTTGCCGTCTGATGAAATTCTAAGTAGAATGGCAATCGTACACGAAATGGTGCATGTAGATACATTAAAGATTGATGGATAAAACTGAAGTTTTTCATTAATAACGAATTTATCCATCATCTTATTCGTAAAAGCTCTACCGGAAAAAGGAAAACCGGGTAAGATTCTCATCCTTTAGCGTGAAGGCGTGTTACGCAACTATGGCGAACAATTCGGAGAAATAAAGCAATTTACTTTCGTGAGTTTTACGAGAGAATTTTATGTTCGTAGGGTGGTAATGGGGGAGGGGGGGAGGGGGTCGGTCGAGATGTGCGATATAGGGGGATAGAAAAGCAGAGAGTGATGGAGGAAGGTGAGGGAGAGAGACAGAGGGAGTGAGACCGAAGGAACGAGAGGGACTTTAAGGTGTTGAGTGTCGGGAGGTTGTTGCGTTGAGGAGGAAGAGAGCGAGATAGATGTAAAGGCTCGTAGTCTGGCGGCAATCGACACTTGGTGACAATGCCAGGGGTCGTCATGTCTCCCTTTCCCTAGTTCCTCCGCTCTCCACCCGCGGTGCTCTTGTTCCCTTACACTTTGAGGAGTGATTGAGAAAAGGAATAGCTCACACGGGAACCCTTTCCCGCTTTTATGGAAATTCAATCGCCTCCACTCCTGCGAGGGAATAAAGGCGAGGAAAGGAAAAAAGAGGAATGGAGAGGGTAGGAGAAGGAAGAGAGAAAAGGGAGTGGAAATGGAGGAGTAGATAGAGAGAAAAGCGAAAATGCGGAAACGAGGAGAGTACGCAGATATCCATGTCATAAGTAGTTTTTCTTACCAATTCTGCGCATTTATTTTTATCGCAATTCCTTGAAATTTTTTACAGGATTGCGTACTGGATAGAATCGATGTCAATTTTTCGTTTTTTTTAATGTTTAAAAATTTAAAGCAGTTCCTCGAAACGAACAAATTTCACAGCTTTAGATCTAGACTTATATCCGGCCAATTCACTATCGCATGCATTTTGTATAACCAAGTGAGTTATGTCATTAATATTTTAAGAAATGTTAACTCTACTTTTAAACTCATGCTTTTACAGCTTTTACCTAAAAATGTATTTATAAGCATACATTCATCTACAAATTTTGTGGTATCATCAATTACTATTCAACATTTTTCAACGTAAAATTAATGTTGTGGATATCTCCTAGATTTATTCGTAATTTATTGAAAAAATATAATAACGATTTATTCACATTTTATTCAAATTGCATCGTCTGTTCAATACCAAGTATCACTCACATATTTGGTTATGCGGCTTAATCACTCCAGATTTTGTAACTAGAAAGAGACTAATTTTGTCTCCTTAGAACGAATGGAAAATGTGTTTTTACCAATGATGAGTTTTATTTATATAAAATCATGAAGCGTCACTTAAATTTAAATGTGTAAGAAAGAAACACATTTCCATCTCGTTATTTTATTTTACAAAAGTTGACTATATATTAAAAAATTAAGTAATTATTTAAACATCTCTAATTAGAGATATCTCTGAATACTATTTATTTGAATCTAGATAAATGTAGATAATAATCGTCGAGGTTGGCGTGGAATATTTTGGTTTTTTAGTAGGTACTTGATGGTGCGTCGCGCGTTTCTACTTTTGTAAATCATTTCGATGCACCTTGTTCGTTCGGCAAGGATAATTCATTCTACTTAATTTCACTATACTTTGCCTCAATGGATTCGTCCTTCGAAATGTATTAATTATTTTCTAGAAATAAATAATGGATCTTTAAATAATATACAATGAGTGTGACTTTAACACGTAGTTCTTTCCATTCTGAATTAACGAATCCAGTCAAAAAAAAATCATAACGACTGAAATAATCGGTTCCTACTATCACTTTGTTATTTGTGTTATCTCCGTAACTCAAAGAAGCAATATTTACTCATTGATATCGAATTAAATACGCCAGTTATTAATTTTTAATGCAGTTTGTCTATTCTTATCCTATATTTAACTATTAATAGCGAAATTCTTAAAGTTGTTTGGACTCTTTTTGTATGGCTAGTAATGTTATCTCTCTATATTTACTCGTAAATCACACAATAAATTTTCATATATTTACACGTCCATCCACTTTGGTTTTACATTTATAGCGTGACGAATGAAGTCCCTCGAATGCCGGTGCATTTTTTCGCTAGGTAACGCAATGCAGCCTCGACAGGGACGAAATAACCTCACTATGACCTGCTTCTTTCTCTCTTACCACCGTATTTTCCTTCTTCGCCTATTCCCTCTTCGGATTTTCTCTCTCTTTTCTTCTCTTCCTCCATCTCCCTTCTTTCGCCCTCCGCCCCGCGTCCGCGGCGTCCTAGCGCTCCGCATCGCCATTTCGCCTTGCTTTCAAAATTTAAGACAATCTCCCTCGTCCCTCCAACCAGCTTCTCATCCTCTATCTCTCTCTCTCTCCCCCCCTCCCCCTCCCCTCCATACCTACGCTACATCCACCCTTTCCTCCCCCTTTCCCTCCGACACGCCTCCCCACGGATGCGCCTGGCGACCCCTTGCGGAGGACTAGCGGGATAGAGGAGGAGGAAGGGAGAAAGGTTTTGGGGAGAAGAAGGTCCAATGTTTCCTTCTGCTCGGGAAAGAATCCGCGAGGAGTCGGTGAGGAGGGAGGAATGGGGAGGGAGGAGGGGCATGGACCAACTCGTAGGAGGACGGAGAGAGAGAGTCGGCGTTGTGGAGGAGGCGGGATGTTAAAGGGAGGGGCAGGAGAGGATTGAAGAGGTCTCAGCCCCCAGAGAGCGATGGGAATGGCACTCATTAATAATACATTAGTTTAAGTTGGAATGCTGCCGAGGAAAACGATCGGGTTCCCGGAGAGAGAGGGGGGGGGAGGGGGGGGAGATGGAGTTGGCAAAGGCGATGTACGCGTTGTTTTCACGGTGGCGGAGGAGGGAAATAAAGGGAGGGAGGGAGAGATAAGATGGGTGGAGGTCGGTTCGGTCCCGTGCAAGAAGAGTGGTGTGCGGAGGAAGAGAGGCATTCGGAGGAGCAAGGAGAGGGTGAAAAAGGTTTAAGGAGGAGTTGGGGAGGAAGGGAGGAAGGAAGGAGGAGGAGGAGGAGGACAAACTGCGAAGAGACACAGTATCACGTGACTATCCTCCATTCACACACACACGCACGCACTCACCCCTTCGCATCTCCGTCCCAACCCCTCCCACCTCCCGTTCTTCGCTTCCTCCTTCCCTCTCAACCTCCCTCTCTCCGACAGAAAAAGGAGATCTCCCTCCACCCGCAATTGATTCCGATGCTCTCTTCTTTCGCGCTCGTATTTTCCAATTCTCTCCCTCCTCATCTTTCTTTTCTCCATCCCGTCCCATTGCATATCTCGACTCTGTTCCTTTCAATTCTCCTCCACCCCAGGTCTTCATCCGGTTAGGGAGGGCATTTTTTTGCCCGGAAGGAAAAGTGAGCGACTCGCTGCATCTCTTGCGTCGGTCTCCTCCTCGATTGGAACCAACCAGGTAGAGGTATTGGGAGAATTTGAATTATTTCAGGAGGAATTTCGACTCGTTGAATTTCTCTTTTGACTCTTTTTCCCCCTCCTTATCTCTCTCGTGCTTCTTTTCCGTATCATCTTCGTGGATCCTGTATATCTTATTCTTCCTTTTCGCATTTATTTTTATTGCGTCTTTCTCTCTTGAGCCGAACCTCTTTCTTTCACTCCGGTAAGTTCTAGTTATCTCGCCTGTTTGAGTTTAACTAAGGGAGTTCTCTGTTTGCGTCTACGAGAGGACATTTAACGTAGCTAGTTCTACTTCTCTGGCTCGTTCTCACTAGAAATACCTTAATGTGACAATACTGGCTTAGATGGTTAAGGCATCTGCTCGGCAAGTGGAAGACCTTCGTTCGACACCCGTTCAAGTACAGAATTTTTATCCTTCTCTCGCTAAGAATTCTCTATTTCTCCCTCGCACGCATTAAATTCGCAAGTTGGTCGTTGATTCACGATCCCTCCGCTGGGAGGCGTGACTGCAGTTGTAGGTGTGTTTTCCTCCATTTCCCCCTCCTCCGGCCTATCCGCCGCCCCCAACTACATGGACAGCTCTCCTCCCTGTCCTCTATTTCCCATTTATTCGTTCCTCTCTTCTTCCTCTCACGCTTTGCCGTTGCTTGTATTCTACGTAACAGCCCATCTCACACAACAGGTAACTTGGCTAATTTATTCTCTCTTTCTACATTATCCTTTTCCAGCATCCCGTCTCTCTATTCGCTGCCTCTCGTTGCTTCGATCCCTATCTCTTCCATTTAAGATATCTACATTTCCAAACCCTTCTTCCCCTTTACGTTTCTAATTCCCCAGCCCTCTCCTATTCTTTTCTTTCCTTTCGAATTTATCTCAGAAAACAAATTTTTCCAGTTCCAGTCGTGTGTCATGGCCTTCTCCGACTATTTTTCCCCGCGGGACCTTTCCCGTCTTCCTCCACCTCTCACGCCTTCTCTCTTTATTTCCTTCTCTAGTGTTTTCTCTCTCTACTTTCATTTCTTCCTTCCCCATTTTCTCCTTCTCCATTTCCCTCTGCATTTCATTCCGTTCCTTCGTACATGTGCGAAGACGACCTCGTCTTCCATTTTCACTCCCTCTCTCCATCTCTCTCTTCTCCACTCTTGACTTTCTGCTACTTTAACCCCTCCGCTACAATATCCTCCCTCTCCTCTTTCCCCTCCCCTCTACCCTCCCAACCTCCCCTACAACGCCCTCCCTCCTCAGTGGCCCACGACACACGAGATGTAAATTTCATCAAACTCCCAGCAGATCGCACCACCGTGTGTCTCTGGAGAAGAACTTTCTACCGCGACCCTCTCCTCTCTCTCTCTCTATCTCCAACTCCGCTCTCTTTCCTCCTTTTTTGTTCCTCCTTCCCTTTCTTCCCCCTCTCTTCTTCCTATTCCGCACTCCAGTATCTCTCCTCATACGTAAACCTCTCTCCCTCCCTCCCTCCCTCTTACCTCATTCCACACCCTGGGACGTTTCTCTCTTCAACCTTCTTGTCGTTATCTCTTCCTTTCTCCTCTTCCTGTCTTTTTACCACCACAGTTCCTTTCTAAGCTGTCGTTTCTCTCTTAACCGCCAGCCCTCTTAATGTCGTTTGGCTCGTCTTTTGAGACGGGATTATTCTCTCCGCTGCTTATCTGGTCTCCCGGATAAATGCTGCATTTGGGATTGCTTATGGTGTTATTTAGTCTCCGTGAAGGAAGACAGTACGTGGGGATGTTGTACGTTGTATGTATATTTTGTTGTTTCATTTGATTTATTTGAATCGGATTCTCTTAAGTGGTCATATAATATCTTATTGTGAACGTATTAGAGATTTTGGGTGTTATCAGCTATGATGAAGAATTTATTATATATTTATTATATATTATATATTTATTAGCTAGACTTCACTTGGTGTTGTGACACCCCCTGCCAAACGCTTCTAGCGGCTTGCAGGGTATTTATGTAAATGTAAATTATATTAAAATTTAACATGGAACGTTTTTCAGTCGACATACTCTGTTTTAATGACATGCGTAGTCATAAGTAATATTTTTATTTAATTAAATCAATTTTATTAATATTTTATTGTTTTTATTTTGTGGAATGTGTAATGTTATATCTCAGTGCATTTTATATTGAAAATCATCTCATATGTTGAAATATGACATGAACTGTTCAGTTAAGTGTACTTCGCTTTTTTGATATATACTTCATTATTTTTGGCTGGCTTTGACGCTAAAAGCTTCGTCATAATGAGAAATCCAATAAATCTAGCATTACCGAAAGATTTTCCTGACATTGCGGAATTTGTGCTAAGGAATAGCCACTTTATGTGGAACAACGACTTCTACGAGCAGAAAGAAGGTGTAGTTATGGGAATCCCCCTTTTCCCCGTCGCTGCCAATCCTATATACATTTTGAAGAAAAAGCCTTAAATGCGCGTGCATATATAGCAAAGTGCTGGCTACGCTATGTAGATGACACGTTTGCCATCTGACCGCACGGGCTGAAGAAACGGGACGAATTCCATCTCACCATCAACACAATTCATCCATCAATTCAATTCACGATGGAACTGGAGAAAAATGGTTGCCTCCCCTTCCTGGACGTACTTTTTATAGTAAAAAGAGGCCCCTTCACCACTCGGTGTACAGAAAGGATACACACCAACCGATATTTGCATGCCACCTCACACCATCATCCACAGCAAAAGGCAGTATTAGTTAAAACCAGAGCTGGGAAAGTTCCGGATCCGGAACAAGAAACGGTTCCAAAATCAGTTCCAATTCCTGGATCCAGATCCGGAACCGAACCGGAACAATTTTGGTTCCGGAATGGTTCCCTTATAAAATGAATCAATTATTATTAATATTTTTACATTTTTATTTAAAACAAACTTTTTCATTTCCACATTATACAAAATTGAAAACTTATACTTTCTCTGATTATTCTTCTTCCTTGTTAAGTTGGATCTAATTTGGTTTCCATATTTTGCAAAATATATTCTGGTAAAAAGCTGTTCAACGATTACGTAAAGAAGGGAATAACAAGTACATTGAATTATCTACTCGAATATATTGTAAGAGCTCAATATCCAATCAGTTTTAACATCTTCCTTTGCATAGTCATAAAAAATATCTACTATGAAATTGTGGGTTTGGAAGTTTAGTCGTTTCTTGATATTTTAAAATCATTCGTAATCGAAAGAAAGAAACGCATTTGAAGAATATTATAAAGAATTTGAATTTTTTGTGTAATTGAGCAAAGATGTTTTTTAAGATGATGATTCCAGAAACGCTCTGTGGATTTGAAGACGAAGCTATAAATCCAACGTTTTGATGCCATCGACAAGATAAAACTATATCTTAATCATCCGCCAAATAAAATTTTCTCATACAATGTTTGTATTCATCGCATAAAGAATCAAAAAGGTCACCCATAAATCGTTTCATGAACTGCAAGCTTGGGCATAGGGCGGCAATTTTTGTGTAACTTCAAGGCGGAAAATTGTTTGAAAGTAACCGTGGCTGTAAATAATTCATCGTGTAACTAATTATCTAATAAATGTTAAAGTTGGGGAAAAAGAGAAGAGTTGGTTAAATCCATATGATACACTCCCATTCTAGTGGAAATAAAATACAGTCGATGTTGACATTGAAAATATTTTATCTTTGCAAGGGTTGGAAAAGAAAAGCACTTTCTATCTAGGCCCAAATACATAGGCATTACTCGAACTTGTTTCAGACCGAGCAACCGCGCCGCTAATCGCTGGTAGAGGAAAGGTTTCCTACGCCATCACTCCCCGCCCACTCTACCATTGAGGGCAGTGGTTCTTTCCCATCCATTTTACTCCAGGAGCCATCGCTGTCTCTAATAGTAAGATAAAATCTATTGTACACTTCAATGGTCAGAAGAAACTTCTATGAATGTGGGACGAAAAATGAAGCAGTGAATTCTTCGTATCTTTTCCGAACAACCCTCGCCCTTGAGTGCGCTTCTTTCCGCCAAATGAGTTTTCCCCAAGTAGTATGGATGAATGGTGAATTCCTCCACCAGAGGGCAATGTGCAACCGACTTCAACCCCTCCCCCACCCCATATCCAGGAAATTTTTAGAGATTGATTTTCAGTCTTCCCTTAGCAGTGAAACGGTGATATTCGTAATTTAGTGCTACTTATCTTTTGACGACTGTTTGCCAAGTCATTATTTGAAGGTCAGTATATATTCTATTTTTTTTATGTGTTAAAAGCTTGTTCTTATTTGCGGGTGGTGATATAGCAATAATGAAGAATTATCAACGGTTAATTCCACTTTTATTTACAAACACACAGTCATCATCGAGAAAATATTCAAACATACTAAGGGACCTTAAAACGTGTATTTCCGTTAAAATCTCGAATTCAGTAATTTTCACGAAATCAATACTTCACATACACTACGTATGGAAAAGTAAAAAGGAAATTTTCTTTTAAAAGATGACCTTTGGCCACACTACTTTTAAGACACTTTCATCATTTTTTTATGTAACTGAAAAAAGTTGTAATTCATGTAAAATTTTATCAGTTCAAAACACATTTTTTTAGGACTAGGAAAGGTTCCGGAACCGGATCCGAACCGTTCCTTCATTGGATCACTCCGAACCGAACCTGGAACGGAACGAGTTGGAAAATTTAAGGTCGGAACCGGAACGCTCAGAACCTAACCGGAACTTCCCAGCTCTGGTTAAAACCTTGATGCACCGAGCTATGGTTATCTCAGGCCCGGAGGCACTACGTGAAGAGTAAAGATACGTGACCAAGGCCCTACTAGAAATTGGATATGATAAAAATGTTATCAGAAGACATGCGACCTAAGAAGGAAACACAAGATGACCGCCCCAAACCGTTGGCGTACCTTACGTAGCCGGAAAAACGGAAGGAATCACCAGAGTCCTACAAAACAGAACATTGTCGTTCGGTTTTAATACAGTAACCAAAATTAAAGAAATACTACCATCAGCAAAAGATCGACTTCACCCACTAAATACGGAGGGCGTATTCGAAATTCTCTGCTCCTGCGGCCAGGTATACATCGGACAAACTAGGCGCTCGATTTTATGTAGAATAAAAGAACATCGGAGGGCTATATAAAACGCCCAGTGGAAGGACTCGGCCGTAGCGGAACACTACATCGGGAGAGGGACATGTGGTCAAACACGACGAGACCAAGGTTCTCGCAAGGGAGCCCCTGTACTTCCCCAGACTGATCAGAGAGGCAATAGAGATAGAAAAACATCCATTTAACTAGAACAAGAAAGAAGGATATCGGATCAGTAACACGTGTAAAGGATTGTTCCGACGAAACTTGAGAAAAAATGGGGCAGGAAAATCGAAGGTAACGGAAGTAAATGAAAAAGTTGAAGGGGAATACATGAGAGCAAGGACGAGGAAGGAACGCACACCCAGAAAGAAGGGTACATATACGTAAATAGCGGCGGAAGAGACATCGCTAAACTCAGAGGGGGGTGCCGTGGCGCAGTGGCGAAGGCGTTGGCCTGCTACGCTGAGCATACCTGGTGCCCCTGTGCGAACCGTGTACGAATCCTGCGAAAGTAGGATTCTTTCAAGAGAACTTGCTGCCCCCTATTTGCATGTTTAAGAGGAGAGCACGCGAATCAGCGCCCCGTCATTCGGAAGGGACGTAAATCCGTTGGGCCCCTTGGCGCTTCTCGTTAAGAGTAGGCAGCGGGTTTCTCTCCTCACGTGCTTTGTGATTTAGACTGAGAAGCCTACTAGCGCTGGTCGTTGTTTGAAGTCACAGGATCCCAAATCAATATAAATAGCTAAACTCAGTCCCTGATGATGCACGAAAGTAACGGTTGCGGAACGTTCCAAAGAATGCAGCAGAAACCGAAAGTCGCAACCGCCGCACCCAACAGTAATTCTTTTTTTTAAGTTTTTGCACCTTTAAAGATCTTTCCCTATTATACATTCATTAATATGGCGGTCTTCGAACTACTTATTTATTTATTTGCAAAATTCTTATATATTTTCTTCATTGTGTACACTTCTCTTAATTAGCTCGATTTTTAAGATTCTTTATAATAAGAATCGTATTCCAATCAACTAGAAATCCTGTTCTCTCGCTAAAATTTTGAGTTCCTACATTTCTGTTACCACAGTGTAGGCATGTCAATATGGCGGTTCGCAGATCGTACGCGTCTCTATCTATGCCTTTTTTCGACTCTACTGCAAAATTATAAAATAAATAAAAATTTTTCTAGATTTTAAAACAAAATTATGAAAAAAATTTTCCGATGTTTTTTACAATTCTACAAATTTTCAAAATTACTCTTTTAAATAGATAATGGACGCTTAGTCACCAATATGGAGCCTAGATTTTTGTGTTATACAGCGACGAATTGGGATATAATAAAAACTTATTCATTAAAAAGTCATGAATTTCTTTAATTGCATTGCTATTTTGAATTGCCGCATAATTAGTATTTAGAGCTAGAACTATTTTAATTTTAATTTCATAGTTTATTTATTTATACATAATTTCACATACAGCGTGTGCGCCATTTTATAGTGAAACGTTAACAGTAGACAAAGACATAAATCAACATATATCACAACATCCATGCCCGAAGCGGGATTCGAACCCGCGACCTTTGGCTTACAATTAGAACGCAGGCATACTGCCAACCAGTGTAACCCGGTCGGCTATTCATCCTCTCCCTTCATTTTGACGAGCAATTGCACTAGTTTATGTAATTAAGCCATTTATATGTAAAATAATTTATTTTGCAGAAAGGATGTGCCAACGTCGAGAGTATCTTCCGCATGCCAGAAGACTGTAACACTGCTTGTCTGTATTGCTTCAAAACATCCACCTTTACAGTATCAGAGATCCCATGGGTAGCTAACTTTGTGACGACGTTGCTCCTCACTAGTGTACAGCGCGCTGGGATCGTACAATTCTACGTAAGTCGCTACATATTCTACTTAATTATGGAGAGAGTCGTGGCGTAGTGCTACGCTGAGCGTACCGGGTGAGAACCGGTTACGAATCCTTCCTTGCTTTGTGATTTAGACCGAGAAGCCTACTAGCGCTAGAATCGTTTGAAGTCACTAAGTACCACAAATTACAATTCTAATTATGTGTTTTCCTCTTTACAAAAATGTTTCTTTCTGGATATGAGCTGGATATTATAAATACAACTTCATTATGAGATAATAAAATAGTAACCATGAAAATATTTCACTTGATTTACAATCAAGGGGCTTAGAAAATTATAATTTCGAACAAGTTTGGCAAATTTGGCAGAATAGTCATATCTTTTCAACTTTTTAGACGGCATCCATCCTAATAATTACATAAAGTGTCTTTCGTGTTTTTGTGTGTTATTCCTATACTATCTTTTTTCCTATCGTTCTTTCTTCCTGCATTAATTGTATTGGTTTGTCGACTTCATATATATATAATTTTATTGTATTTATTGATCAAGCACTCGATTATTAATGCATTGACTTTTTTGGGTGATTCCTTACTTTTCCACTTATTCTTCTATTTATGTATTTATGTTTAGTGTTCTGTCATTTCCATTTTCTTAACTTTCTACCAAATGATCGACCATTAATGCTGTGGTCAGTTTAAAATCGATTTTCCCGGAGCAGTTTAAATAAATGTCGTCCGAAATTCGTTTGCTGCCTGGGTCCACCCAAATAAACCATTCATTTGACTAACCAATGAATGCAAGTTGATCATGCGAGGTCTTTCGTGTACCTTTCCTTGAGGAACGGACCGCTAAGAGAGGCTTTTAGGAGGTTGTGGCTGCCCACCGTCCAACTTTTCCACTTCCTTAGGCGCTCGCCTTTCACCCACCATCACCGCCTTCCTCTCTCCCCCTCACTCCACCCTCCTCCCCCTGCCTCCACGCCCTTTTGCGGCCTACAAGAACGAGAAGCCCGCACACCTTTCCCGTGTTTGTGTTTGCGCCGTCGGTCCCCCAATCCCAAGGCGCCACTCCCTCTCTCCCTCCCCATTCTCTGTCCCGTCTTCCTCCACGCCCCCTCCTTCGCCTCGTCCCATACAACCGAAAGCATTTTCTTCTTGCAACTTCCTCCGTCCTTCCCTGCCCTCTCCCTCCCTCCTCTGCCCCTCTCCCTCCCTCCTCTGCCCCTCTCCCTCCCTCCTCTGCTCCCTCTACCGTTTTCACAACACACAAGGCATGCACTAGCCACCCATGCATCTTTCATGAGTGGCGTATGGGAGAAAGGGGGAGAGAGGGGGAGAAAGAGGAGAAAAAGAGAGGAGGGGAAGGGATGAGGCCGCCTAGGATAGAAGGGGGAGAGAGGAGGGAATAGCATGAGAATGGAGACGAGGTTTTTGGAGGGGAAATATAGGGGATTCTTTTTCCAATGTTTCTTCGGTAATTTATGAAAGGTTGAAACATTCGTTTATGAGGAGTAATGAGGGAAGTTTTTAAAGGCGGATGTCCTGTTCACGCACCAACCTGGTCATTCGGATTATAGAGGGATGTTTGTTTATACAATTTTAGTGAAATTATTATTCAAAAGTTTACTTATAACAAATTATATTAAGGACGAAAAAACTAGATTGAGGAATGAAATAATGGATTTTACACCTTGGCAATTATTATTTTAACTTAGTAATTTTAGCTCAGAATTCTTTGTTTCAGTAACTAACTTGAGGCTCTTCTGCATCGAAGATGAAGAAAAAACTACGTTGCATGAAAATATCGACCAAATTAGTTTAAAATGTGTATTTTACATAGCCTGACCCTTATTTTTTAAAAATATTTTCATGCCTCAAAAGTAAACTGTATTTACTAACATAATTTTCCATCTCTTACAAACCTAATTATGATGAGAAAATAAGCTTGTAAATCTTTCATAAGATTAATACACCATTCTCAAACTGTGGGAAAGAATGATCTATATAAGTTTCCCATACTCTCTCTTTCAGTGTTAAAATATCTCCGAATAAATAAGGATAGCAATTAATTCTCTGGGAAAACTGTAAAGTAAAATTATTCATTGAAAAATACAAACATCCCAACGTGCGAATCGAACCAACTAGTTCGTGGTCCCAAGTATATATTTCGCGCAGGCCGTCAATTTGAATGGGAGTGGCTGTCGGAGACGGGATGGAGGGTGAGAGAAGGGAGAGACAGAGAGAGGGGGAAAGAAAGATGTGGAGATAGGGGGAAGAGAGAGAGAGGACATGTACGTCAGGTTCGTAATTTTTCACATCCAGGAAATGTTCCAACGTCGTGGGATGGGTTGGTTTAAGAGGGAGAGTGGGAGAGAGGGAAGTTAAGACGAGGAAGGGAGGAGAAGGGAAGTAGGAAAAGAGGGGGAGAGGTCGAAACAACTTATCTAAATGCAACTTCCTCGTGCGTTTGCCGTCACTTAAGACACGTCGTATCGCGCATCGCATGAATTCAGGTCCTTATTCATTATTCAAGAAGACTTTAAGGAATCGTTTTCTCCCGTCTTCGAAATTGTATACGGAGCTTATCCCTTGTTCTTTTCAATTTAAATGCCCTACGTGCACCAGTGGCCGCTTTAAATTGTTTAGAATCTTTTTATTAAGCGCTGTAATGCTGAACATATATTCTAAACGTGTAGCTTTTGGCTAAATATCCTTTTAAAACAGTATTTAATATAGAAAGCCAATGAATTGGATAAAAGCCAGTGGAATCATCTTCATGCAAATGGAAACAAATTTAACTATGCTTTTTTGACTCAATACGTATAATAATAAAGGTAAATGGAAGAACCTCCTAATAACCGTACAAATATTTTTTAAAAAAGGAAAATACATGCACTCCGGTTTAGGGGAATCTAGTAATGACAGTTTAAATTTAAGCCGAATAAAACGGGAATCAACTGTAAATTGTGGAAACATTTCTCAATTTTTTAGTGTGATGCCATACTGTTTGTATCATATAGGCAGTATTGTTTTATTGTGGCATTTTCATTCAAACATTTAACCTCAAAAAGAAATTTTTTAAAAAATTCAAGTTATATTCCTCGTCATTTAAAAAAAATCACTGATAAAATGATTTTTTAGAAAGGTATAAAATATTCTTCAGTTACCTCTGAGCTCTTTTTTTTTACAGAAAGAATAATGAAAATCATACAAAGTATACAATACTTACCCTTCTTATGGCTAAAATTATTAACGAAACGCAAAAATGCTTCTTTTATCAATATAAGCTATTATAAATAGGCATCGAAGTATTAATTAGAAAAATCTCTAAATTGAACAGTTTGCAGGTCTGAAATATATCATTGTAACATTCGGTTATCATTAATATAAAAAGTTATTGCACCTGATTCTTTTTCCATAAATTTTAGTAATACTACATTAAAATATTTTAATATTTTGTCTTTATATAGCTACTGGAGATGTTATTGACAACTTAATTTGTACCAACAATTTAAATCGTGATTAACATATCGATCTCTCGAATATTTTCGCTTTTGCAGCTGTTGTGAAGATTGAGAAAAATAATCACTACGCCCTTTGCTATTCGAAAGGCGTTCCATTGATCTCTCCTGCACGGCACAAGTGTTTCCAATAACTTTTCAACACTTATAAAAAGTTATCAGACTTATTTTTATTCCTTTGTCTCCCGGAAGGGTGAGGATAGGAGCTTACTTGGGAGAGATAGATCAATGTAGCCACACAAATCATTCCACCGCGACCAATTGCTCATACTTTCAAAACGCAATATTTTTTCCTCGTTCCCATATCGCGGAGTGGCATCTTCCACTTACCGGACGAAACAATCAATCAAAACATTTATCCTTTGTAATGCGAAAGGATATCTTTCTCTCTCTCTCTCTCTTTCTTCCCCCGAGCCGCCAGGTTTGTGTGTGTGAGTGGACTTGGCGATTCTCTTCGCTCGAGAGGGAAAGAGAGAAAGGACGGCATCCAATCGCAACCCTGGGCACACACACGCATACGTCCAGTGCGCTGCCCACGGGACACTCCGGCTGCGATGAATTTCGAGATCGGAATTCGAGATGGGCCGAATGGTATGGGGGGGCTGTAGAAGGGGGAAGGGAGATGAGAAGAACAAGAGAAAAAAAAGGGGGGATCGCATCGCCCACTCCAATCTCTTCTCTCTCTCTCCCCGTTCCATCTCACCCTCCAATCCTGCGTTTCCTTCGCAATTCTTCGGACTCCGACCCCACTCTCTCTATCCATACTGTCCCTCCTTCACGCTAGGGGGCGACACAGTCTACCTTACACGTTGCTTTCCAATTCCCTTATCTTGCCTCCCCTTCCCCTTCTCTCCCCCCCCCTCCTCCTTCCGACTCGCTGCTCTCCTCAAATCCGCATTTCACCTTCTCTTACCCTGCTCTACAGTTTCCTCCCACTTGAAAATTACTCTCCTGTCGTCTGCCAATCCTAGGAAGAACTTCGCCGCACACTAATTCCGCTATGATTCGATCTTTGAAATGTCAGGGGGAGAGCGAGATAGAGAGACAGGAAGTTAAACGGGCAGATCTCACGAAGTCGGGACAAGTGGTTCGGTTTCCCCCCCTCCTTCCATTCTCCCTTCCTCTCGCTTTCGAATTCTCTAGTTTTATTGCTCTCGGGTATGTTTCGTTCATTCTCTGAGCGATCAATTGCTGTAAGATTCGGCGTCGAGCATTTTTTGACGTTTTTAGAAACCCTCTCGCTCAAAACCCTCTTAATATAGAACGTTTCAACCAAAATAGTAACGAGATGACTGTGGAAGTGTTTTGTTGGGCCTAGATATCCAAGTGCTAAAATTTTCATCAATATTAGATACTCTGAAGTGAATCATCATTTCACTGAAAATTATTATCCTACTGAAGCTGCCTCGCATTAACTTATAAAGTAGAATAATCTGGCATAATAATATTACTGAAGTATTATATATTCTCTAGAAATGTATTCAGCACATTAATCGTGCATGCTGAGGATAAGAATTATTGAGTTTAACATATATACTAATAGCTGTACTAACTCCTCCATTAACGTCAGGAATAATAGAAATAGCATTAAATGTTCAAATGTTAAACTTTAAACTAAATGAACTGAACTGAAAATAATCCTAATTTCTCTTAACGCTTTAGGATAATGTTTTCTTATTTGTTATTTCCTACATGTTTTTCCCCTTTTTTCTACGGATTAGGCTCGAAGTACATATTGATGAGAATTACAACGAAGGTTTTTTAGAGGTTTGTGTGATTTTTAATCAAAGAAAGTATATCAGGCGAAGAGCGGTTAGAGTGTAGTAGGAATCCAGGATATCGGAAGAATTTCATCATAAGCAGAGGGAGGCAATCCTCCAGCTTTAGAGATTTCAACGCTAGATAGTGGGCATGAGATGCATGAGTAGTCTCAACTCACGTTCATGCCCAAGGGGAAAAATGAGTGTTGTGATAGACACGTGGGAATTGAGGGGAGGATGTGGTCGGAAATGACGGCTAGAAAGTTCGTAAGAAACGAAGTTAAAGAAACAGGTGGGACATTGCCTGAATGAAGGCTGAAATTTCCTTCTCCCCTTTCCTCTACGCCTATACCTTGCTAAAATCCCATACAAATCACGCCTGATATGGCGCCATATGTTCTCATCGTCCTCTCGCTTCTCGGTAAAAGTATCGACTTGTAGTATTCGACGAATAATAGGAACAGCTCGTAAAAGCTTAGGATTTGTCCGTAGAATATTAGCGGTATGTGATGAAAAGACCCGTGAGGTTTGTTATTTCTCCCTAGTTAGACCGCTAATTGAGTATGCGTGTAGCGTATGGGACCCTTGTGAGATAGGCCTTGTTCAGGAGTTAGAAAAAATTCAACGAAAGGGAGCGCGTTTCGTGAAACGTCGATATGGTAGGTGAGGTAGTGTCGCGAGCCTAATAGAAGAGCTTGGATGGGAGTCTCTGGAGGAAAGGTGAGAAAAGTCTAGGCATCGGCTATTGCAGAGATTTAGATCAGAAGAGTTTAACGATTTAAGAGCCCAACTTAAGCCGGACGTCACGAGCGCACCGACAAGATTCGAGAAATTGATTATAGGACCGATAGATACAAGGTATCCTTCTCCCCTAAGACGATAAGAGAGCACAATAGGAAAATAATATGATAGGTCGGAGATAATCTTCCCCTGCTACACACCAATTGACGTTGCTTGCAGCGTATTTATTCAGATGGTAGGAATCGAGCCGATAATATATAAACAACTCGAGCTGAGTCTTTTGTTAGGCTTGGGTTATGCGGCTTTTACAAACTTCATTCGAAAATTTTCTGGAACACTCAAGACTCCATGCTCAGTGGCATTAAGCACTCATAACAAAAGACTTGAAGTACTTGTAAATATTTCTATATTTGAATACAAATTTTTCTAGTCACTAATATGTTAATTATTCAACATATCCATACCTTTTTTCATAAATATGAGAAACATAACATACACGTTTGAAGCCTACTAATCTCTAACGTAATTAAACTTCTTGTGGGCTCTTAGATGTCGGATTTAGTGTGAAAAATACAACACATCAAAGTAACTCCTCGTATTTACACAATGGAATTTCGACCTGTCCCAACCTTGCGTTCTCACTCCCGACTTCTATACTAAAATTATAATCTTTTATTCATCCCGTCGCGTTTTTCCTTTCTGCTCTATATGGCCTCTTTTTATTACTCTATCTCATTAAAAATATCGGCATTTATGCATATTTAATCACAGATATAGTTTATTTTGCAAAAATCATGATGATAGAATATAGAATTTTAAAAATGCGTAGACGTATGAATTAATTCGGATTTATTTCGTTGGTTCATAATAGAATACGTTCAAGAGGGAATGTATATCTGTATACCTCGGAAAATGGGAATGCTAGTGTATCCTAAAATATTTGTAAACAGTTGCTGTGATACTTATATTGTCGAGGGATAAATTGGCACAATTATATTTATTAGGGGGAATATCGCTGAAAAATACGTTTCAGCAGCATAAAACTTCCCTTGACGTGTATTTTCATATGGTGCTGCTTTAAAACGTAATTATTGGACGTAGCTCATTATTGAAAATTAACCATTACATTCCTTTCTATTTTTTATCCTCTGTGCATTAAAATTCCTCATGTTCGTCATTTTTTTCCTAATGCTGCCATACTTTCAAATGATATTTTAACTTTTACTGCAAGAAGACAGGTTTTCAAAGATTTCATAACATTATAGACCTTTGAATTTGATCAGTGGCTTCACTCTCACAACGAAGGAGAGAGAGAGAAAGCTAAACTTTTCATTGGTAGGTATTTCTGCAAAATCCATTTCTGTCACGCACTATTCTTGAGAAATTACGAGTTTTCGTACATTCAAAATTTTCTGGAAGTTCGTGTGAAATTCGCAATCTATCTTTCGCTTCCGGGAGGGTAGTCATGCTCTTCCAACTAAATAAATCTGCAAAATCGTATGATGCTTGAGACGTGGAAATAGGAAGAAAATTATGAAGAACGGGGAGTTAAATTTTGAAATTGAACGTGTTTGTTTGAGGAGGTGGGTAGGAGTGGATGAGGGAAGGAGGAGGCGGGATGAGGAGTGGACGTAAGAGGAGGGTTTGTCTCCCTCTTTCTCTCTCTCTCTCGTGCAACCCTTCCTCCCCAAAAGCCCAAGAGGTTAGGCCCTTTCCAATAGGCGAATGGAGGGGCCAGGGAAAGGAGTTGGGGGAGGAGGTGGTCGACGGTGGTTTGGGAGAGACCTCTAGGGGTTTCGGAGAGAGTCTGGGAAATGGGGGAAGGGAGTGTTACCGGACGGTGGGAAACATCCCCTCCTCCGCCCCCTCACTCACTCTCTCTCTCCTGTACGTCAATGTGTGTGTGTGTGTGTGTGTGAATTCGGGGTTGAAGAATTTGTTACTTCTCGTGGCCAACACTTGTCCGGAGCCGAGCCCTCCATAAATCATCCTGGGTGTGCCCCCCCCCCCCTCTCTCTCCCCCCTCCTCCCTTAAGTCTCCCCGCTACACCCCTCACCTCACTTCTCGACCATCT
The DNA here is from genome assembly GCA_036926305.1 of Uropetala carovei. NCBI lineage: Eukaryota > Metazoa > Arthropoda > Insecta > Odonata > Petaluridae > Uropetala > Uropetala carovei. Next base: position 7,378,203 of record JAXCHB010000060.1, read on the forward strand.
CCCACCCTCCCTCACGCCTCCCCTCGCTCACTCCCCCCATTCCGATTCCAGAATTTCTCACGCTCTGCAGATAAAAGTTTTGAATCCCCTGTTCACTCTCTCTCTCCCTCTCTCTTGCTCCTTCCACGATTTTTTTTACGAAGGGAACAGTCCGAAGAGTTTTCACGCACGTCCTAGAGAATGGTTATTTTTTTCTATTTATTCATTCCGCTATCGGAGAACGGTGATTCGATTGGAACCCGATCACGATTATATAAAATATTGACATAAATGTGATTCCTCACAGCCGTATATTCGAGAATCGATTAAAAAGCAACTTTTTATTCAATCTACGAACTTTAATATTATGGTAGCTTCGCAAGATGGACGTCTTAATTTCCAAAAATGTACAATTTCACGTATTAAGCTTCATACGTAGTTTTCAGAGCACTTTAGTTATCCAAAGACTCGCGAAATTTTCGAGGAACTATATATCGTATTTTCTTCATTCCATAAAGTTATTCTCTGAACAATTGGCCCTGTATCAAATGTTTCATTCGAAATAATTTCGTTTTTATTTCTTATTTTAAAATATTTCTCGATGTTATCTTTAAAGATTTTAAAGATATTAACCCCGATCAAATGATAATTTCTTTTCTTCCATTAAGAAATGGCAATAATGCTTCATTATTTTCCCTAAAAACAACATTCTGCGAGAAATTAGGTACTGAAAGTGAGACCTAATTAGTTTTGGCGCTATATAAACGTTAAAATATATGTATGAATAGCATGTTCTTAGTCAGCAATGAAGAAATATCCGTCACTATCAGAGATTTTTAAAATCGACCAAAACAAATCTCAAAAATTTCAGCCAGTTTGATATCGAGATCATCATCGCGGTGCACGTTCAAAGAATAGTTTGTCCTTGCTGTATTGCATCTTCCCCCGAATGAGAAGGAAAAGAAATCCTCACACATAATAAACAATGAATTCTTATATTTTTACCATATACTCATGTGGCACCAAAATCTATCTACTTGCTGCCGGACATTTTCCTAGAAAAAGGCAAATTCATCGTCATAAGTATTAATCATACTTTCGTAATTTTTAGACGTTATATAAAAGGAACACAACACTCGAAAAAGGTACGTGCGTGTAAGGTTCTTTGCGTTCCGAAGAAAAGTGACAAACGGAAAAACACGCCGCGGTCAACACATTTTGAGGGACAAATGTGGAAGAACTTGAAGGATAAGAAATGGGTGCGTATTGACGGAAGATGATGAATAATCGTCTTCTTGAGAAAACTCGCTCCCTCCTCTTTACCTTCCGCTCCTCCCCCTCTATCCCCCAACCCTCCTCTCCTCTCTCTCCCCTGCACCTCCTTTTATCCCCATCGAAAGCGGTGGGATGAGCAAGCTTCTGAAATGGTGCAAATGCGAAAGTGATTGAGGGAGTGGGGGGAGAGGGGGAGAGAGGGGGAGAGAGGAAGAAGTTGGATGCAGGGAGAGGTAATGAGGGGAAGATTGAGAGGAGATGGGGGAGGAGCCAGGTGAGGGGGAAGTGAAAGATGGAAGAGGTCGGACAAAGTAAGGAAGAAGCGGAGGAGAAAGTGAGGGTAAAGAGTAAGGTAGGAAGATGTGGAGTTGGGATAGGAGGGGGGAGAGGGGCGTGTTACACCTGGTTGGGAAGAGAACTTCGTAGGTGAATGTCCAGGAGGCTATAACAGGAATTAAGAAGAAAGGAATTGACGAGATGGAGAAAAGGAATTTCGTCTAACTTTGTGTGTGCGTCATCTTTTCTCGATTTCTCATTAAAATAT